>UFQX01000712.1:148970-368728 GCA_900497675.1 Arapaima gigas | reverse complement strand
GGGGTGGGGGGGGTGGGAGGGGGGTGCAGTGCACTTTAACCTGTCCTATTTGCCGTGTGTTTTCATCGTTGTTGTCTTTGTAGCGGCGGCTTTTGCCGCTGCCATCGCTCTCGGACGTGGCCCCCCCAGTTTAGGCTGTGAAGAAAGATGAGGCCGAAAAACGTACAGCTACCGGATCAGGATCCATGAAGCACTGGAGTGAGGTCTTGTACAGAAAGGAATGTTTTGAACACATCTTCACATACACATTTTTTCATATCTACCATCTGAATGGCTGGTAGAAGACCTTGTAGGTGGTGAGGTACCACCCAACAGGCACTGATGCAAAGACTTTGAGCTCAGCAGGCTCTTTACATCCATTCCCCTCCCATTACTTATCATTATCATTATTTATTCATTCCTTTGAGGCCAAAGCAAATTTAAACACTAGGTTTGCATACTAAGCTACTTACAAGTAATATATTATGTGTACACTTTTTGATATGTTTATATAATATGTGATCAGTACACTAAAATACTTCATTATATATGACACATTAATACACCTCAGTTTGGGTCCTTCTGGAGGAAGAGGGCTCTGATGACTATGCCACCTTCTGCTTGTCACTACCCCTCTGTCCCTTTAGCATTCATCCCTTGAAGAAATATATAAGCTTGAGTTTGCCCCCAAACAGGCCGTTTCAGGACCAAAAAGAAAACTGCTGCATGCGCGACCCCACAGTCAATCATTTGTGTATAAGGGAGGATGGTTGGCAGCACATGCTGTAGTGGGTGTGTAAAAGCAGCTTGGGGACATCTACATGGTGTGTGTGCACAGTGTAGCCTTGTGAACACCTAACACCTGCGTGTTTAGGGCTAATGTGATTCCTCGGTGGCACTGTGTGATGAGCTCTGTGGCCTAAAAAAGTCCTGTTTGTCTTTCTCTGAAAAGCAATGTCTCTCTACACCCAGTATGAGAGCAGATCAAGGATCTCTCAAACAGCCCTTCATTATGTAATTTTGTCTCCAGTCAGATCGTCCGGTGAAGTGGACGACCCCTCTGCAACAGCACAACACAACTATAAGACATTTGTGTCGTTTGGCAGTTGGTTTCTTTCCGGCTCCTCCTTTTTGGATCTGTTCTTGATCAGATATCACGAGTCCAGTTTAAGGGAGCAAAACCAAAAAAGAAAACAGGTTAATTTTAGATGGTGCAGAAAGAGACCAGTGTGTGTGAAGATGTCTATACAGTATATGTGTCGATATGATTGTGTGATTGATAGCAGCAGTGTATGGATGTATGTGGCATCTGTATGGGTTTGAGTTTATGGATGCATGTGTTTTCCTGCACACACACCTGTCTCCAGATGTGTGTGACTTTGTGTGAGTATGTATGACTATACTTCTATGTTTCCATATGCTATATGCACCTTTCTTTCTTTGAGTGTTTGTAGCTACATGTTTTTATGTGTACGTATGTACGGGCATATGTGTGTGCGTGTGCCTGCACGTGTGTGTGTGTGTGTGTCTGTGTGTGCAATAGCATGTGCGGACGAGAGTGCGCTCCTCGTGTCTCCGTCTCCGCAGCTCGACAGGCTCTGTCTGAAATTAATTGCATCTCGGAGAAGCTGATTCTTGCGCGGAGGCCAAGTTTGGGTCTTGCTGTGGGGGAGCCATTTAAAATTCTGTCTCCCATGTGGTTCCTGGTTTCAGCTTAATGACCCCCCTCCTCTCTCGCCTCTCCTTTCGTAATCTCGTTTCTCTCTCCTCTGGGCTCAGTAAGACCCCCCCAGTCCAGAGAGACCCCCCAGCCCCTGCTCGCTGCGGAAGAAGACCCCCCTCATCACCCACAGGAATCACCCCCACCAACCCCCATCCTCACACGCTCCAGTCTGGTTTCGTGCCGCATTGCCACAGCAGACCTCACCTGACAGTTATCAGCTGAGCATCAGCGGTGGTAATGAAAGGGGCACCTGTCGTTGGGCTCCGGAGGAAAACGGCAGAGGGAGAGGGGAAGAAGTAGAAGGAACCACGGCTTACCTTGAAAATAATCCAATAAATAAATTATTTGATACAGAGATAAAAAAATTAATGACTAAATCCAAGCAGGTACTCTGGCTTATGTTGACAAGTGCTAAATGCACATGTTTGATACACATGTACACCTTCCATCATAGACATACAGGCACACATCCTCTATAAGTTGAGGCCGTCCAACGCCAATGTTCTCATAGTGAAGCACATCAACATGATAAAATGGCTGACAGAATGAGGGATGAGGTGAGGTGTGCGGTTAGGTGAGGCGATGGGGGCAGTGAGAGGAAGGTCCATCCTGGTGGGGTTACAAAGCTCTGTGCTCACAGTGCTCTGGGAGAGTCGCGGGGGCTGCAGACCATCTGGCCTGAATGTGGCGAGCCAGCGTGCTCCCATCACCTGCGCCTGGAGGGAGAAAAGTGCCACGAGAGGATGTAAACGTCCCCCCCCACCCCCCCGCCAAAGCAGGAGGAGGAGGAGTGAGATGGCGTGGGGGGACCACTTACCATGACCACAGGCGTGCACATGTTTCAGCAGCATGTCTACTGTACATCTACACAGAAAACATAGGTAAAAATGCGCCCGTAGAGGTCCAGAAGTGCTCTGGGAGTTACATGAGTGTGTGAGTGAGATGGTGTGAGATATAGGGTGTGAGCTGAGCACTCTGCCTCTCGCACTGCAGTGGTTACAGCCAAGCACACCCTCCCACTGCACACCTGCGGAAGACAACGCCTCCAGGGCAACAGCTGTCGTGAAAGGTCAGAGTCGAACTGCAGGCCTCAGCTGCGGGGGGGTGGGGGGTGGGATTGGGGAGGCAGAGTGTCACCTTTGCTGAGTCCCACTGCAGGTCAATGGAATCCGAGGAGCCAGTTGGAGGAGGCACTCAGCAGGGTCAATGCAGGGCCAACATCCTTTGGCAAAAGTCCCTTTTTGTGCCCACCCATTATGTCTTCTTGTGCCACTCGTGACTGTGAAGCACTTTGAATCAACGAGGTGGTGACTTCAGACAGATGATTCGCCAAGCTTCTTGTAAATATCACGTCACGTCCATGATTCAGAGAGTGGCTGCTTCCGCCCTGAGCTTTGCTCTGAATTCTGAGGGACTTCACAGTCTGGCTGCTTGCACTATCTGCGAGTGCTTCCCTGAATGCCATCTTCGGGTATCTTTTGTAAAGCTCTCTATACATTTCTGATGTTTCACTTCACTTTTGGACACCTTCAACACACACCTTAGCTTTATAACAACCAAGTTGTATAAGCAGCAGCTTTCTTGATGAGTGTTACTGGGCACAGAGTGTTTCTTGTTAGCTGAAGGGAGTTATTGCTGCTCACTGGACATTTAGATTTACATGTATTCGTTTAGCAGATGCTTTTCTCCCAAGTGACATTCACCTCAGAGTAAACAAAAGTACATTTCACAGCACACTAAGATGCAAACAAACAATTGTCGAAGCAGTTAGTTTGCCCAGAACCACCGTTTGTGCCGGCACACATTACACAAGTGGCTGCCAATACAGTTGACAGGAAATACAATGATGGTCTTGACAGATGGTGAGATGCACATTTATGGAGCATAGAGAACATCAGGAGAGAAGTGAGTCTGAAAGCTGTGGGTTAGAGACCATTCTTGTATAGTGGAAAGGATTCAGCACCTCTGAAGGATAGCGGGAACTCATTCTACCACACTGGTGCCAAGCCTGAGAACCTACAGACTCTCAGTTTTGGATTTCTCAAGACTGGGATCACAAATGAGCTGGAGGAGGAGCAGTACATTTCTCTTGATGGGTGATAGTGAATGATCAGGCCCTGAAGGTGTTTTGGTGCAGATTCATTGACTGTAACCAGAGTCTCGCCTTTTGAAACAGCCACAGGAAGCCAGCAAAGAGGGAGAAGGAGGGAGAACAATGGGAACACTTTGGCTGGTTGACCGCAACTCAGCTGGAGAGGCTGGATGGTGGAGGCCGGAAGACCAGACTGGAGGGGGCTGTAGTGGTCCATAAGGGATGTCACAGAAAGACCAGCAGTACTGTGAGTTCCAGGGGTCAGTCTGATAGTGGCACTTCTCTTTCTGCCCCAGTCAAATCATAGCTTTAATTTCAGCCAAACCCCATCAGCTCTAGAGAGCAGCATGGCCAGAACCACAGAGAGCTCTGTACCACACAGTCCTACACAAATATACACAAAAATCTGGGTGCTCAATTTCACACACTTTTCACAAATACCAGGTACTTGTCTGGGCACATTATACATGGATAGTTGCACTCAGATAGACACTAACATGAATAGAATCTACATGCTGGTTGTGAGCCCTGTGGCCCACACTCTCACACACACACTCACACACTTTTAAACACACAACTGACACAACCTGTGGTCTCACACCGGGGCTGTTCTTCTCCTGAGCCAGTCGTGTCTGGACACGAGAGCTCGCATCTCCATGTGACACGCACAGATGCGTGCGCACACGCACAGCGGGTTTTGTGGGGGGGGGGGTGGTATGTGCTCAGCTCGGGGGCAGCCAGGCACTGAGTCAGTTGTCCACAGAGGCCTGGGGGAGGGGCGGCCCGCGGGCCCCGGAACATTTCCGCGCTGTTTTCACTCCAGTGGTTCAGTCACCAAGCATGCCTATTAAATCACGGGCCCCACTCGAACAAAGGCTGCCAATTACGCCCGGCCTTGCCGCCATTCCCTCTCCCTCCCTCCCTCCCTCTCACTCCATCCCCCACCCCCCCACAGTTTGGGCTGCTGTCCAGCAGGGCAAATCTGATCCTATCTTGGTCGGTTCCTTAACGTCTCTCCAATTCAGTCACCCCTGGTGATTTTTTTAAACCCCTGCAGTTTTTCTCTGTGCACCCCCCAGCCCAGCTAGTCCCGTGCTTCCTCACACCCTCCCTGCTCCTGCTCTTCTACCCACTTTCCCAATAACCACAGTTTGCGCTTCCTGCTCCGGCCTTCCCGCACCCCTGTGCCAACGTCAAAGTCTGCATCAGGATGGGCACAGAGATGAGTGTGGGCATGCGTATATGTGCGTGCGCGCGCGCGTGTGTGTATGAGTGTGTGTTTGTGCGGGGGCGTTCTGGCTCCAACACAGAAGGAGAGCAGTCGATGTAAGGGACATCAATACCATCGATACTGGCTGAGTTACAGATGCAGCGCCAGGACTCGTACCGCAGCCATTCGGGGGCGGCGTCTGCGGGCTGCGTTCACACAAACGCTAAATTCTCAGCTGAGCCTGCGTGTTCAGACGGTAAAAACAGATCCCGTCCAACAACCCCGCACAGGTGTGCGCTGCTTCATCCTGATCGTTCGTCTTGCAGATGGCGGCATAGCAGTATCTTACCGGCCTTATCCAGTTTGCCTCTCCTAAAGGACGCCAATTAATAAATGAACGCAAGGAAGAAAATTTAAATTCTCGCGTTAATTAAAGACTTTAAGCTGTCAGCACCGTGTGTTTGTTTTCACCTGCGGGCATCGGCGAGCAGCATTGCGGCAGAAATGTTCTTCAGGGGTCCACACTAAGCACGCTAGAGGCGCAGAATCATGTGTGCATCTGAAATGTATTGATCAATGATTGACAGCTGTCCTTAAGAGGGTGGACATCGGGGCAGTGTGCAGTGTGGTGAGGTCATCTCCACAGCATGTTCTCAGGAGGGTGTTGACTGAAGAGTACTAGGGTGGGTCTGAGAGTGAAAAAATGGCATGGGAAAGCTATGTGACAGTTCAAGAATGAACCAGTAAGGCCAGTTTGTATTTATTTGCAGTGAATGTTTTTAGAGGGTTGACATGACCTGAACACTGTGAGACACACAGTCACGACTCGATTAACGCTACCTCCTATAGCGCTGTTTCCCAATAGCTTTCTTTAATCGTAGCCATTAGAGTAATTTATCATAATTACACTATATTTAAAAAAGCAATAAATTACTTACCAATTTTTTTGGAATTTTGCATTTGCTATCCATAAAATAGGCTGTTTTCTGTGTTTATTTGCCCTTATTAAAGATATAACTAGGCTATTTTGTATTATGTTGCAGTTTTTTTCTGTGCTGCATTTCTTAAGAATGCATCTAGAGCCCTAATCTACATAATACTGTATACAGATGGTTGCAGAAAAGTTATATATGTGATTCTAGAACTACCTGATGTTTTAAGAATATCTCCAACGCTCATCACCTCATTTGTTTTGACCAGTGGAGCCACGCGAAGCAGATGAGCTCAGATCCTACCAAAAGCAATGGCCATGCTGCCATCAAACAGTCCAGTTCAGTTCTGACATGTAGAGTCGATTATGTTTTTCCTCTGACACTCTTTCAGAAGATGGCTTGTTTCTTCTGTGCTCATGTCTGGGACCTCAGTGCCTCAAGAATCAAGAATCGTTTATTATTGAACTTCCTTATACAGTGGGTATACAAGTGAGAATGAAAAGAAGGTCCTCAGGTCCACGGTTCACTGCTGCAGGAGAAGAGACTGCTCTGTCAAGACCGAGACCACGTTGCTCACACCATGACATCAGCTTGGCTAGTGTCCACATTTAATTTTAAGCATTTAGTTGACAATTTTCTCCAAAGTGATGCATGTCTCATCACCTTACAGAGTAAGCAAGTGCATCTTGCAACAGATGAAGAGTTTCAAATACAAATACATGATTATCAAAGGACAGCTTATTTGCTGGTTCACATCACTTAAGAAGCTTCCTATAGGAGTGACATGCAAACAGAGCATACTCTGTTGCTAGTTGACTGGGTACACCTATCTAATAGTATATTCTGCTTTCTTTGTCCTTCAAAACAGCAAGAATTAGTATGGGCATGGATTTGACAAGATGCTGGATGTGTTGTACAGGAATGTTGTACTATGTAGAAATGATTGCATTGCAGTTTCCATAAATGGGATGAATGTATAGTCTTACCTCAGACAGACCTTTCCACTTTTTCCCAAATATGCTTGATAGAGTTGAGATCCAGGGACTGTACAGGCCGTTGAAACAATGAAAACTCAGTGTAATGTTACTGGAACCATTTGGTGATGGTATGTGCCTTGTGATATGGTGCCTTATCATGCTGGAACTGTCCATCCCAGTGTGGAATAAACTGTAGCCAAAAACTGAGCTTAGCTATTCAGTGGATATCAGAAGCCCTAATGTGTGTGAACAAAACAGTCCCCACACCTTCACACTGCCACCCCTGGGCTGTACTGTTGACACCAAACAGGGTGGCTCCACAGACATGTTGATTGTGCCAAACGCTGATCCTTCGATGAACATTGTGCAAAGGGAACCTGGATTCATCACTAGCCCACTTTTTTCCACTGTTCAACTGTCCAGGGCACCAATGTTGATGTGATGTTGGTTTTGATTTATCTGGTTCACAAGCTCTTTTCACAGGGCTGCCAATCATTGGTACTTTTTTGCTTTTCACACCATTCTTTGTAAAACCTTGAAACTGTTGCATGTGAAAAGCCCAGGATGACAGCTGTTTGGGAGATGCTAGAACCTGCACGCCTAGTTCCAAATACCATACCTTAATCAAAGTCAATAAGATCACTGATTTTGTCTTTTCCAACACTGAATTGAACATTAACTGATGCTAGAAATACTGTCTGTATCAACACAATTAGTCTAGCACCACCTAAAACTATTGTCCACATACACTGAGTGGCCTGATTTATACCACATACTACAGTTACGTGGTGTATGACTTGTTAGAATGTACAATTTATGTGAAGATGGGAGGGTGTACCTAATAAACTGGGGACTCATTGTATGCAGATAATAGTTGTAAACTGTGTTACATTAACTGTCACAAGATCAGGAGAAAAGACAACACAAAGGATTTTGAGAATACCTTAAATATATAAGATCTTGAATACTACATGATAGTCAGCTGTTGAGAGACAGAAGGAATGTTTTACACCATTTTTGGGTGAAAACTGACAACTTACAGACCTTCAGTTTTGGAGTAGTTGTGAATTGAATAAAGAAGCAGCTGGAGTTTCTGGACTCATGAACTTCATTCAGGCAGCAGTGTGGACAGTGTGTGGGAACCCTGCATTGTATATTTAAACAGTAATTTAGAATCACCAGTTGAATCAAAAACACTTCTTTGGACTGTGGAAGGAAACCTATGTGAGGATAAAGAAAACATGCAAAATTCTAGGCTACAGACTGTCTTGTTTTCAAAGCTACTTTCACACTTGTAGGGGACACTTCACCTTGTTGGCAGCATCTGTATTATATTAGTATGGTGGTTGAACCAGGATCAGTGAGAAGAAAGCAGGTAGACTTGACCAACAGTGTGAAGATTGTGGTTCAGGGACTAGTTAGCTCAGCTAGTTCGACAGTTCTGGTTCAAAGTAGGGTAAATGCGCAGACAGCGATGAACCCAAGTGACAGCACACAGTGAGCACACGCTAAACTGAATCCCCAGTGACACAGTGTTTACTGACTGCAGATCCAACAGCAATGTTGGTGGTCTGCTTGGTCAAAACATCTCACCATGCCTTGATCACACAGAGCTCCACAACTATTGGAGCACGTAAATAATTTATCTTAATTTAATGTGTTCATTTATAGATGTTTTTAGAGGTACTATAGCAACTTGAAATGAAGAACACTGCCAACCAGCTGAACTGCTGACTGGCATAATTCTTATTTTATTATGGTTAATAACCAGATTTGTGATGGTGTGAGAGACCAGGGGTCACTCGGGGTGAGACCTCTGTCTTGGCGAGTTCAAAGGAGATGGTTTGAGATTTGCGTGTATTTGATCATTGAGGAACTCAAATACATGTACAAGAGATTCAATTGCTGTCTTTAACACACGCAGTGTTCACGAGGCACTAGATGGTGTAGTTATTAAAGCTGCCCCATTTCACTTGAAGGATCCAGGTTCAAATCCATCTGCTGTAGTACCCATGAGCAAGGTACTTAAGCTGAATTGCCAGCTGTGAGAATCAGTAAATCATAGTGAGTCGCTTAAAATTGTATCTTGCTTAGGAAGAAAACCGTCTAAAAAAGTAAACTTAAACGTGTGGACTGTGTGTTTATTCCCCATTGATGAAGGGTATGTGTGCCCTGCCACATCCTTTACATGGCCCCAATGGCTGTCCCTGTCACCCATGCGTTTAGGGTAAGGGGTGGGTAGTGCCCACTCCGTGGGCGGCACGTGTGAAGGCTCTTCTATGAATCCTGATGGGAACTGGGATGTGACACTTCCCCGACAGCATCGATTTTTGACTTTCGCAGCTGTGTGCGCTGCCGATGGGTGGGCGGGGGCTGGCTTGGCCCAGTGTGTGTGTGTGTGTGTGTGGGGGGGGGGGGGGGGGGGGGGTTCAGAGAGCTAATGCATTGTCCACTGCACNGGGGGGCCCGGGGGGGGGGGGAGGGGGGGGGGGGGGGGGGGGGGGGGGGGCTGCATGTGCGCAGGATCCTGACAGAGCGAGTGGCCACAGGGAGGTGACCCGGGCTCCAGCGCGCCTACGTGATGACCGCAAGACCACCGGCAGCCGTAGACACCACTCCTCAGGGGACCCACCCCGTTCTCGGTCTTCACTCTCTTTGTTTCCCAACGTTCCCACTTTCCAGTGTAGCAGTTTTACATTTCACAACTGCGGAATCACTCTTGTGAATTTGATTTAGGAAAATTCAGTCAGTGTGTTTCATTATTTATTTGCTTAGCCAATATTTATATATAAAAAGTGACTTACAGGACCACATCTGGAAACCTGTGTAACTGCAGTTCAAAGCTGAAGTGTATATTTGAGTCGGCGTGTTTGCGCAGGTGTGTGTCTTTGTGCATGTGTGTGCGCACGTGTATGTCCCTGCATGGGTGTGGGAGAATGTGTTCTGACCGGGAGAGCGTCGGACTCATGTTTCTTGGCCTCATTATGTCAAGCTGGTGTTGGAGGTGCTGGCAGGCCTGGGCATGGCATGGTAACCCCCACAAACCCTCACCTCCACTGGGTCCCGGCAGACACCAGTCTACCCACAGCCCCGGTGGGAGAGCACACTGGAGACATCATGGACAGGCAGAGTCAAACATGGCTCCTGAAATGCCAGGGACAAAACACTAACAAATTAAATTGAATGAGACTGGATGCTGTTGGTGACTTTAGTGCACGTGTGGAACTGACTGAACATATTCCTCACATTTACGTATCTATATTAGTATGTATAATGCAAACTTGTATTACTCTATATACTATTCTAAATAAGCATTTTAAAGGAAATTTATTTAGCAACTTGTCTGTGTTGAGAGATGCTCAGCTCCCCTGGCTTTCTGTGCACCACGTTTCTTTCCAGCAATCCCATAATCCTCTTCTCTTTGCTCCCCGTCACCTGCTGCCCGAGTGGTCCAGCGCCCCGAGGTGCCATTCGACTGGTGAGCTGATGGGCACTGCGGCAGGAAGGAGAGAGAGAGAGAAAGAAAGAGAGAGAGAGGGAGGGAGAGAGAGACGGCAGGGTGGCGGGGTGTGGGGGGAGGCAGGGGGAGCAATTAGCGCCAGCTCGTCTGACGGAAAAAAAAACGCAGAGGCGTGCGTGAACCCCAGAAGAACACGGTCAAAAATAGAGCGTCACCAGAACCATCAAGGACGTCCCCCTGCCGCCCCCCCCCCACCCTGCCGTAATCCCTGACAGGAAAACAAACGGCTCTAGAAGGGGGGGTGCATGGAGCTGTTCCGCCCCAGGTGCGTGAGCGGGGCGCGGGGGCGCGAGGCGCAGGCCGGCTGGCGTCAGTGTGACGAGCCGAGCGGAGGGGTTAGGGAGCGGGGAAGCGGCGTTTGCAGCGCCTCATCACCTGCAGCCTGCAGCCAATCGCATTAGAATTTCAATGAGGATTCCGGAGCCAGAGGCCCAGAGCGCCGGGCGCCTCCCTCCTCCTCCTCCTCCTCACCTCGCGCCACCCGTCGCTGTGCTCGCTCCCTCGCCTTGCTCTTCGTCCCCTGCAAGCGCCGCATGCGGCTAACAGAAGCGATGTGTGCCTGCTTAGACAAGTTAGCCCAGTAACGCACATGATCACACACACACTCAGACACAGTCCAAAACAGCCAGGTAAAGCCACTAAACTGTGTTGTGTTCACCTTCAAAATTCACCTTCAAACAAATATTGACATTCATTTGGACACAGTTGCAACACATACGTATACACCCACACATACACACGCATATACATACACACATACACAGTTGGAGCAGGGTGACAGGGTTCAGACACCAAACCCTCCTGCCCCATATGGTGACATGTTTCTGAATCAGAACCCCCCCCCCCCCCGGAGTCGACCATTTCTGTATTTAAGGACAAGCTCTCCATACTGGACCCAGCGACAAAACATAGGACGTCTGTGACACTGGCACACAGGTGTGTCATTAATCAACCCCAGCCATTATGGTGGGTGGCACACTGCTAGTGCGTGTGTGTGTGTGTGTGTGTGTGTGTGTGTGTGTGTGGGGTTGGTTTGCTGAGCCCCCCACCACAGCCCTCCTTCCACAGCAACTAGTGCTCACCTGGCCACCCCATACCTGTCCATCCATATCTCCTCTGAATACCCCAATCTCAGACTCCGTCATGAACGGACACACTGTTTTACACCAGTGTTTCATTGACTATTATTATTAATTACAGTTACTGTTATTGGGGTTATTGTTTATGTATCAAGCACACTTATAGGCTTTGTGCACTAAGCTATTTACAATTATTTACTAATTTGTAGAAGTGAATCATTTTTACTGTATTAATTTCAGTTAAGTTCTTTGGTCATGGTAAACCCATGTCCTCCAAGTGGAAGCCGAAGGTTCTGAGTGGTACGCCATCTACTGCCTCACGCAAATGTGAGTATATAAGGTCAGAGTAAAGTACTGAGTGGTAATTTAATGTAAGTATATGTTTATAGTTGAACAAGAGGGAAAGGAACAGGAAAGGTGAAAAAAAGATCAAAGGAATCTTTATGTTTATTTATGCCACAAAATTGTAAATAAACAATAGAATATTAATAAACCATAATGAACTGAACAGGTCTCCCTTTCTGCCTCTCTCGCTCTCTCTCGCTCACATTGTCATGATCTCTCTGTCTTTTCACAGTGTTTGTTACTTCTTCATTTTCCTTCCTTCCATCCATCCTGTCATCCCTGCCCCAGTCACCCCTCCCTCACAGGACCAGCACCTAACGCTGTGTCACCTGCCCCCCCATTTTCCAGCATGCTCAACTTCCCCTTTTTTCAGTACCACACAGTTCTCAGTGTTAACTTTAGCAGCGGCAGCAAGACTGCGGAAGTTGTGTAAAAAAAACAGGAGCTTCAAGGGGGGTGTCTGTGTAGGGACCTGCGTCTTGGAGGAACACACACACACACACAGACACACACACACACACACACACACACAACTTGTGTGGTCACTCTGAGCTGTGTGCAGTCATGGACAACGTTGGACTGTTACACTCCACCTGCCCACTGGCAGTGTGACGGAGGTGTCCGAGCGATGACCTTGACGGCCGTGGTTTCCAGCGGGACCCGTTCCGCCCTGCGTCGAGCCATCCAAGTGAGTCACTGCGCTCTTATCAGCGACTCTGTTGTTGAGATCCCTTTTTGCTACAGCAGCCCAGTGGAGACCCAGTCCAATGTGAATGGGGGCCATGCTGGAGCCCCATCTGCTCTAAGCAGGGGCCTAAGGAACTTTGCAGCAAGGAATTTTTGGCACAATTTTGACATGTTCCTGTGGCCTTTGTGAGACCATAAGGGTCCAGTTTATCTAGCTAAGTAAAACTTCACATGCCATTGCATTCCAATTTGGTTCTCTTTCTTCCTTACGAGGATGTTGAACATGTTACCCAGATGGCTACTGATGTTCCCCACCCACCACAAACAAGCATGCCAAGATGACCTAAAATTCATACCATACTCAGCTCAGTTATGGTCAATAACCCAAGTGGATGTTTGTGGTCTATTACTGCTCTGCCTTCATGACATGTATCTCATGATGCTGTGTGCAGTAGCTATCCCATGATTAAGTGTTGAGTAGGTATCCCATGATGGACAATCAGGGGTTCAACACAACCATGCAACTATCTCCTATCAAAGTCCCAACAAGGTGTGTGTTGCAGGCAGGTTGATCAGCAGATGTGAGCAAGGCGATGACAATCACTGGTGTCACAACAAGAAGAGGTGTAGCTGCAGCTGATGAAGCAGATCTGCTGCCCTGAGGTTGAACAGACGTAAGGCCTTGCTTTTCCATCCACAGGGGCCAATGGCGTCATTGGGCTGTCCAACTGGCTGCACCCTCATTCCCCCCCACGGGTAGATTCCAGTAAAATCTCTATGGATACAGTCTCTATGGACACAGTCTCTCGGTATTGCTCCCCCGGGTTGGGAGTCGGCGGTCAGGGTTCATTGTGGAATTCCCTGTCTCCTCCACCTGATTGATGGTGTGCGGCCTTTCTGTACCCAGCAGAGGGCAGGAGACAGACCCCCCCCACCCATCTCCACCCCCTGCTGTCCAGACGCCATGAGTCACCAGCGGAAGGAATGCTGCCCGGCGGGGCTGGTCGGTCAGGAGCTGTGCGGCAGCGCGGCGTGGCCCAAGCAGGTTATCAGCGCCTCCCCGGCTCCCCTCTCAGGGCAATTGATTATCAACGGGAGTCCATGCTGTGTCCCGTGATGGACGTTGCCTACAGCTGGGGTCAGAGGTCATGCTGGTCAGGCACACGTGTGCCATGCACTTGAAGGTTACCCTCAGTCTCCAGGGAACAGCAGACAAACCTCATGTGGGACTCAAACCAGCAACATTATACATATCAGTTAAGGTCCAGATCTACTCTGCTACGAGCAACAGTCCATGCTGAGAGGGGGTGTGTTTGGGGGACACGAGTGTCAAGGGGGTTTGTACTGGTGGATGGATGGGAGAGGATGAGATCACACTATGGACTAACACACTTAGTCACTCCAAGGTTGCTTTTTGCTATTGATAAGCATAACGCAGAACATCTCCGACACAGGCGTAGAAGTCCACCCGGCGACAGCCTCCTTCACCATAGCAACTGCCCCCCCCTTGCTTCAGCACGGCTGTCACAACAGTCTCCCCCCCATGGTGCCCTTCCCACTGTGCTGGCCTCGCAGCTGGGACTGCCGTCTGCCCTCTGCCTGCACACACACTGGAGCTTCGCCTGGACACACACACAAACACACTACGCTGACACACACCTTGCACATCGTGCACACAGTCTTCCTTTACTGCTATTACATATTTTTGAGTGCTCCATCATTCAATATGTCCTGGTGAACATATGCTTCCTCAGAAATATAGCAAATCATATGGAAATAAAACATGTAAAAATTGCTGTTGCAAGCAGTTATGTGGAGTTTTCTAGAAGCACTGTGGTTTGTTATTTCAGGAGAAATCATCACAGCTTTCGCCTCCCCGCTCTGCATATTCGTGCCAGGTGTTGGTTACCGCGCTTAACAGAGCAACAGTGGTGATCTGGGCAGCGTTTCCAGAACCTTCTGCTCCTGGGTGTAGTTGCCGAGGTGCCCATGCACTTGACTGTACTGATGCCAAACCAGAGCGGGTTGGTCAGTGTGCCTCCAGTAAGCCGACGTCCAGTGGCTCCTCGCTCCTCACTGCACTCTTTTCACTGAAGCTGTACCGCAGGGCATTCGTATGCATCCCCCTAGTGTGTTTCAGCCAGATTCAGGTGTGTGTTAACTTTATGATGTACACACTTGCACACACCCCCACACACATAGGCAGATACAAAGTAAAGTAGGCCATGGAGTTGTTTCCCATTCCTCCCTCCATCGCTCCATCCTCCCCTGACCGATCATCCTCCTCCTCTCTGTGTCCATTCTCCCTTCATCCTCTCACCTTTGCTGCTTTTTTCTGACTGCCACTCCCCACTCTGCCCTTCATTTCAAAAAGAGAGAGGAATAGAGAGGGCGAAGGGCTTATTCTAGTGGACAGATGCCAAAGTCCCTGTTAAGCACTCTAACTACACATGCACACGTACACACACATTCCTGCTCTCCTCCTTGTCCACATCCTTTGCCCATGGTGTTTCTCTCAGGTGAAGGAGTCATGCCAGTCCCATTGCCTGGCGGGGTCCCACTTCCCAGCATCTGTCGGGGCAGCTGTCCCCTCACAACATGCGGCGCTACGCCTGTCCTCCACATGTCCGGAACTATGACCCCAAGGCCTACAGTACACAGTAAAACATTTGCACCATCCTCATCCAACACCTCACTGTACACCACATGATACCAGACAGCATCACAGGTAGACCTGTCACCCTGCAATGAAAGGACGTGAGTTTGAATACTTGCATGTGCCTGCCTGTGCTCATTGTATTATTATTATTATTATTATTATTATTATTAGTAGTAGTAGTAGTAGTAGTAGTAGTAGTAATGATAATAATAATAGTAATAATAATAATAATAATAATAATAATAATAAGAAGAAGAAGAAGAAGAAGAAGAAGAAGAAGAAGAAGAAGAAGAATGCGAGATGTGTACGCTAAGTTACTTACAATTATCTATCCAGTTATACAGCCATTGTAATTTTATTGTATCAGTTTAGGGTAATAACTTGACCAAATCATGTACAGCAGGAATGGGAATTGAAACTGGGTGCTTTGATTCTTACAAATAAAGTATAAACCTGTAAATATCCAGTGAGTTATTTATATCATACAAGCAGCTTTTATTACATGAATGATGGGGTCTACTTACTATAGACTGCTATATATTCCCGGCAGCATAAATGGACCAAATGCTGTCAATTTGGATTAAAGTTTCAACTAATCAATGAATAATAAGCACTAAGTTCTGCACCGCATTGCCATTGTTCATATTTTCTCGAGCACATCATTTTGTTTACCACGTTTAAAGAATATACACATAACTTAAAATAAAGATTATTTCACAGATTTTTGTGATACTTTATTGCTGTATGTATAATCAAATATATCAGTCATTAGTCTTCAAGAGCGAGGTGCAGTTTACATGTAACGTTAGGCATGTACCACATGTACACGGCATTTCAAAAGGAGAGGACTTGGTGGACAGGAAACAGGTAAGAGAGGGGAGAAAGGATATAAAAGCTGTGTTGATCAAGGAGGGCAGGGACGGAGTGCAGGTGGGGAAAGGCGCAGGTCCTTTCACTTGCAGGCCGCACCTGAGTCTGTGTACAAGTGCCGGTGACGCACCAGAGATTCTGCCGCTGCCGTCACCACCTTAGACAGGCTGGCACTGCGGCCTGCAGCAAAACAGGGCTGGAGATGGAGAACAAACCTAGCGCCCACCCCCTTCCACACACAAACACGCACACTCTCATCCCCTAGTGGTGTTGGGAGGCGGGGGATGCGTGCAGCCAGCGCGCAGGCAGCCCTGATTAATTGAGTGCGACGCAGGGAACCGGGTCCGGAGGCTACCTGGCAATTTCCGGCAGCCTCCCCCGAAGTCATTTGGAGCGCGAGAGCTGGCAGGTGGGCCGAGGGGGCGAGGGGGCCGATGCCGGCGCCCCGGCATTGGTTGATATTCCGGCTGCGTCCACTCTTGCCGGCCGCCCTACATCCAGTGGCTCCCTGACGACACCCGCTTGGCTTGGGGGCTTGGTGTTGGAGCTGCCGGATTCTGTTCTGACCGACCGCGGAGGCCCAAATACATCTCGGTTTTATTTTCTTCCCCAGGAAAAGTGCAGCTGTGGTCAAAGCGCATTTCAGAGAGCGTGAGGGATGCAGAGAGCTCGCATTGCTGGCCTTTCTTTCTCTCTCTCTCCTCCACTCTACCCTTTCTGAGCAAACTCTCCATGCGTGCAAAGGCCATCCTGGCATTTTGACCAAGAGGGAGACAGGGAGAATAGCAAGATAACATGCAACAAAGGAACGGCAAAAGTGACTTGTAAACACTGAATTAAGAAAAGAGAGAACGTAGGAAAAGGAGGCCAAAGGAAAGAGAGGAAGAGAAAGAGAGGGACAGCAATGCGGGGGGGGGGCAGGGAGAGGAGAGAGCGGGATATATTTGACACGTTCCCCGAAGCCTGCGGATTACGTGTTGGAGCAGGAGGGTGTTTTAATGAAAGCAGCGGCCGAGCGAGGAGGGGGAAGCAGCTGGTGGTGCGTGTTTGAGCTGCAAGGATAAGACCCTCGTGCTCTGCTCCACCCCACACCCCCCCAACATAACACCCCCGCTGGGGACTGAAGGCCTTTGTCCATGCTGCTGCCGCCCAGTCTGTATTAGGGCTTGGACTGCTGTACCCCCTGTGCAGAGAACTGATCTCGGGTTGGATCAGGATGACCCAGCAGGAGAATGAAGTGCTTTTGGTTTGAATGTGGGCATCACACTCTTCATAATGTAGGAAAATGCAGAAAACAACTCCACCTTTAAGAGGCACAACAAACACAAAGGCCATTACACCAGTACATAAACCCTCCCAAGCAGAAAGGGCCATATTACAGTATTGGAATAGCATATCAATGGCCAAATGTCTCACGACAGTACAATATGAAAGGTTTACATGTACATTTTTCTTTATTAATTTAACCAACGCCTTTTTCCAGAGCAGCTTATAAAGTTAGATTGTTTGGTGGCCTTCAGAGAAGTTGAGGCCATTTAAATCAATGTGATGCATGGCTTCGTAGCTACGCAGCCAAACTGAACTTGCTCACAGCAGCTCAAATGCCATGTGACCAAGCGCCCAGGATAAGCCAAATGTCACACAGCACCACCTGCGGGCGTCCGCAGCCCCAGCATGCTCCGCGAATCAAAACCCAATGTGGGGACGCAGAAGGACCGTATGCACACGAGCAAGGCTTTATTGATCTGCTCCACCATCACCTGTGTCAGGAGCAAAGAGAGCTTGCCTTAAAAATACCACTCTAGGAAGTGAAGCTGTAGATCCTCAAAGATTTTTGGAAACATCCGACTTCTCGGAGTCCAGTCTGTTCCCTCGAAGGCAGAGAGGGTGGTATCAGCCCAGTGGAAACAGTTGAGGACAGACTCTGTTTCTAGAGGAAGGTATTGAATCGCTTAAGGACACCAGATACGCTGCGGGAAGCCTCCTACACTTATAGGGTAGCGGTGAGCTCTGGGCGACGCAGCTATTGACAAACACACTCAAAATCAGCCAGTGTGTCCTACATCACAGCCAGATATGCCACATGCAGAGGAAGATGTAAAGAGGACCTTCACACCTTCAGTGCGACAAGTTGGGACTCGTGGATACGAGAAAATACCCACAAAATGTTGCATTAAGTCCCAGACTTCAGTCAAAGTGTTTTTTCTCAAAGTGCTGTTTCTGTTCAACTACCATTTTGTCAATACAATAAATCTGCAGTGAAGATTATTGAAAAACCTATCACTTGTACATGATAGGTGGCTGACTAATATTTATTGTAAAATCTGGGACATAAAACTATGGCTAATCTGTGTGTGTGTGTGTGTGTGTGTGTGTGTGTGTGTGTGTGTGTGGGTGTGCGTGTCATTGAATGTAAACGTGTCTAAGTAAACACCCCCAAGCACTTGTGTATGTATGTTTGACTATGTATTTGCACCTGTGTGCTCCTGACTGCAAGTGCTCATGCGTGTGCGTGTGCCTTTATGTGTGACTCGCATCTCTTGCTCGATGCAACCTGAGAGATAATGACTGCGGGAGTACGAGCGTGGGGGGTGGGGGTGCGGGGGGGGGGGGTGGTCCTCGGGGCAGCGGGGTGGCGCGGATCCAATTACTGCGACACACACAGAGGGCTTTGTGCGTCAGCCATTCCCAACAGACGCGGCCCTGGCCATTGTCTCGGCCCTAACGTCTGCGGACTCGCGCAACCCAACGTGTCCGTCGCCAGCGGCCTCCTCTATTACCTCCAGAGAGAGAGACTCCTTAGCACCTGGTCAAGAGATGACGTCTCTGGGACGATGGAAGGGCGGAGACTCTGGCAAGTGACCCTGCAGGGCGGGTGACACCCATGAAATATTGAGCTCGGCGTTTGGGAGATGGAACCCTGGGAGAGCAGAGCCCATCCCCTGGTCTAATTTAAGTGCAGTCCTTAGCTGAGCCGTATGCGTGCCGTGAGAGGAGAGTAATTGGATACCGAGGGTGATGCAGGACCACGTCTGTGTGCGTGCGTGCACGCGCGAGTGTGTGTGTGTGTGTGTGTGTGTGTGTGTGTGTGTGTGTGTGTGTGAGAGAGTTTTGGATTGGGTGTTGTGGGAAAGGTGCAAATAAAGGGGTTTAATGGATTACTGTGCACTGTATGCATGTGTCTAGGTAGAGGGGCACAGGGTAACAGGGGCACTCTGTCCACTTCTGTGTGTTTGACTGCATGTGCAGACGTGTGTGTGAGTACGTGTGTGCGCGGGCGCGCGAGTGCGTGCGTCTCGGCCAGAGAAGAGGCGGGGTGACACAGCGGGGCCGTGCAAGTGAGCGGGGGTAATGGGATAGCATGCCTGCCGTTCGTTTGATGTGGCGTTCAGGGACGGTGTGTGCTCCTTGTGACAGGGGGAGGGCTGGTAGTGGTGGGGGGGTGAGGTTGGCTGCCCGGCCAGGGAGTGTGAGCGCCCTGTCTGCCGTGGACGCTGCAGGCAGGCCTAGCTGTGAGGAGCCATTGTTCCCCAGACGCACTTTAATTTGCTCCCGCGGTGTCCCCGGCAAACGAGGGGCCGGCCCTTATTGAATTGGCTGGGATCCGCTCCTGGGGACGGGCTCGTCTGATCCTCGCTCAAAGTCGCCGTCGCCACAAGGAACTAATGAGCTTTCCAGCTCCTTTTTTTTCTCCTCCTCCTGCGTTTGGGGCTTCGGAGCCAGTGGCGTCGGCTCTCCGTGCCTGCTGCCTCCGCGGCCCTGAAAGTGGCGGCTAGCAGGAAACCTGAGCAGATCCACGTGTTAAAACACATGACATGCAAACGTGTGTGAAATGCATACAAAATGCATAGGAAACCTGCTGAGGGCAGTGTCCCGCAGCGCTACCTTTGAGGCTCGTTCCGCTGGCTGCTGGACAGACTCCTGGGGGCTGAGTGTGCGTGCAGAGCACAGGATTTGGGTGACACAGACATGTGACCAGCGTGTGGCCGTGAGAATCGTCTCAGCTCAGGGCCAGAGAGGAGGAAGGAAGGGGGAGAAAAACATTTCTATCCGATTAACTGCTGCCTAATTTCTACACCACCACCGTCTCCTACAACATGGAGCTGTTACCTAGCAACGCCAACCATGTACCAACAATCTGACCGTATTCTAACTGTCAGACAACCGTGGCCCTTTGGCAACATAATACATGTAATGCTCTTAGCAGATAAATAATCTGCCTGGCAGCGCTAGCACTTCCCAGCAGCTGAGACCACGTTCCAGTAGGAAAAGCGGTCATCCAGCAACACCAACCACATCACACCAGGCAGCCAGTGTCTCCAAGCAACATCAACTGCATCTTCCTGTCACACAGCTAGTCTGAGTTACATGGACGAGTGTCTCTCTTTGATGTATAGGTTAGAAATGGAAAGATAACTGTCAATCGCTGGTGTGACTTGAAGGTCAATGTTCTCATTCGTGAGTTGTAATATGTAAAACAACTTAGAAACAAGCATCTGTCCCAGGTTCTACAAGCAGAGATGTGTTCATTCTGGACAAGGTCCCCATGGTCCTACAGAGCATGGCTGCACTAATCTGTAGTCACTCGAGGTTCCCGTATTTTCAGTCTGGAGACGCTACCTGAACTGGGAGGAGCAAATCAAAAGACCTGGGTGCAACTCTCCACTCCTGTTGTGGTACCCTGATCCAGGCGCTTACCCTCAACTGGTTCTGTAAAAATTATGCTACTGTACAAATGAAAATGTGACTGAAAGTAGCCTAGCATACAAGTGTAGCACTGAAAACTGCCTTGGATTCAAATGTGAGCTAAATAAATAAATGTAACCTAGTCACAGGACTAGTGGGGTCAGTGAGATTTTTAAGGTGTATTTTAGAAATGACAATGTTATGATGTTTCAGTCTCATAAACCCTATTAAAAGTGATGCTATGATCACTAGGGAAAGTTTGTTTTTATCGACCCTATTTGACTTCATGATTTGTCTCACCCTCCGTGGTGCCCTCCAGTCCAGACATAACCGGACTATGCCGGGTCGTGCAGCTTGTTAGTGGCTAGCCTCTTGTCACTCTCCCCGCGTGTATCCCAGCATTCCTGGCACTCTCACTCCAGGGGCCCAGCCTCCCACCAGGCCCGGCTCCACGCCGAGGCGCTAGCCCACCTTCCGCACATCTGAGAGCCTCTGTGAAATCCTAATCCCCAGAGCGGGGTGAAGTGCGGGCCTAGCTTTCCTGACCTCTCCCGTTGCCATGGATACTGTGCACTATAAATAAAACAGAGACTTTTTTTAAGCAGTTTGGCAGGCCAGCAGGGCCTGCTGGTGCTGGGGTTTTGGTCGCTGCCTTTTTTCCCCTCTCTCCTTATCTCTGGCATTGAACGCATGCGCTGCCCTGCGCTCACTTCCTGCGCTCCCTCTTTCATGGCTGCGTTTTTTTGCTTGGGAAAACAAACCTGCGGTTTTCACCGTTCTCGCAGTGACGTCTTTAAAGGCTGAAGGAAAGAGAAAAGGACACTGGAAAGGATTCGTGGCTGGACCTCCCAGTGAGCGTCCAGGTCGCTCGTCCGTGTGCTGCGGGGAGAGTCAGCGGTGTGTGAAAAGGCACGGGGTCCTAATGGGGCTGTAAAAAACGGGGCCATCTGCTTCAAAGCGGCGGCGCAGAGCAGAGGAGGGCCGCGTGTTTGCACGGTGAATCAGGGCTGCGTTGCAGATTTCGTCTGGCAAGGCGAATCTCAAGAGGCCGGAGAATAATTTGGTCACGGCTGCGAGAGGTTGCTGGGGGGGTAGGGGGGAGGGCCAGGGTTTCGACCGTTGCGCTGCGGTGAGAACACACTTGACACCTCATTCCTTCTCAGCTAACATGACGTGGACTGCAGGACGTTAACCCTCTGCGTCCCTCATGTTGGACCACATCCCTCCCTGTGTCTTAACCTCCACAACCATCCACCATCAGGACTCGATGTATCAGCCTACAGAGACAGTACCGTGCTCCGCTGACCCCGTCCCCTCAAACCTCTCACCCCGTGCGGCACAGAGGTGCTGCCGATGGCTTTACCGCGTCTACTGATTGTTCTTTCTTCTGGTCACGTGAGTCTCGGAAACATGGTCGCACTCTCTTTGACTGTTTATTGTCTCGTTGACTTCCGCTTCTGTCCGGAGGAGACAAACACATTTCCTTCTGCCTGCAAGGACAAAGAGAAGGTCTCACTGAGGCCAGATTTCTCTGAGAGGGGATTAAAAACAAATAGTCGGTGAAGGAGAGGCGGGACCGCGGCGTGCGAGGCGCACTGGCCGTCACATGAATTAATTGGCTAATCAGAGGTGGGGAATCGCAGCTCCACGGCGCCGCTCGGTCAGATTAATTAAGCGGTGACAGGGTCGGCGTGCGTCGGGCGAAGGCGTGCTCCCTCGTGTGTGACTTTGATGAAGGTGTGCTTCTTATCACATGGGCTGCGTGAGTGGGGTGGTGGAAGGGGGGGCGTATGCCAGATTGCTGTGTAAACAAGAGCCGGTAGTGCTGTCAGTCGCTCGGATGCCTGTCAGCAGCGCCTCCGACAGCTGCAGTTGTGCTCACATACCCGGAACGCGGGGGATCGTCCTTCAGACCGGGGTTCTGGGCGAGGCAGGGCGTGGCGTTTGGGGGAGCTTCGGGCGCAGGGGGTTAACGTGCTGTGCTGCCGCAGTCCCCCGGCCCCCATCCCTCTGTCAGATGAATCATGGAGGAAAGATGCGGCTGGGCCGTTGTGCCTCGGGCGTCACACGCTGCCCGTGTCACATGGCCTCTCCCGGGCTTGCCGGCAACACGAGGTCCATGTGCTCCAAACTGCAATGCATGCACACACGCACACACACACACACACACACACACACACACACACACACACACACACGCACACACACACGCACACACACAAACACACAGGCGCGTGTGCGTGCACCCATGCACACTCGCTCACACATGCACACGTACCGCCTGGCCGAGAAGGCGAGGAAAACAGAGCTGTCTCTTTGCTCCTGCACACAACAGGCTCCTTTTATCTCCCATCAGAGGATCCTGCGGCCACGGCAGGGGTGAAGGGGAGCCGTGAGCGTGGGGGGAGTTAGCGAGTGGCGGGAGATTGGAAGGGGCAGTGGAGCCCCCCCATCACCCGGAAGCTGCACTGGAGCGTCTCGGCACGGCAGAGAACAGCTATAGCCATTGTGGGCGTCAGAGCGAGAGGCACTGTCTCCCCCGGAACAGCCCGTCCGGAACTGAGCTCCAGCGCTCCCACAGAGGGGTTTTAATCATCCTTGCTCGACTACAGCTTCGAAACACCCCGGCCGCAGCGCTGTTTTCATTTAAACCTTTCGAAATTATAATTACACAGAAAAAGTTCAAAACACGAGGAGAGGAAGAATCCAGAAATGGGCCGCTTCATTAAAACCACAGGGAGGAATTAGTTTCTGACCAACTCATGAGTAAAGAACAGACGTGTACTGGAGCAGCGTTAGAGGTTCCTTGACATCAGACTGCAGCGTCACCCCTTTTCTCCATCCCACTTTCATACCCCCTGCCCGCTTCCATTGTTCCCAGGTGCCTTCACTTCTCTCTTACCCCCAGATTTTTCAGCTCCACTTTTTATGACCCTCTCAGTCAGCCCTGCTGTTTCCCTGCTTTACTCTGTATGACAAGCAGGGGGCAGCCTAGAGAGATAAATACAAGAGTTGGGTCTCTGTCTCTCTCTCCCTCTTACTCACCCTTTGTGATGAGCAAGGTACCATAGATGACATTTCGGTCTGCTTCCCCAGGCAGGATTTACCCCCTGGAGGGGACCCCGGTGCCTCTGTACCACGGTGGAATGATCACGTGACACCAGCTTGGGAGGGATTAGCGACTTTATTGTGGATTCGAGACTGTGCTGGCGTGGTCGCTTATCACGGGTCTTGCTGATGCGTGCGTGCTGTATACAACACAGTCCCACAGTGATCACCAGTGTGTCATCTTTATAAAACAACACCTCTCCATGATCAGAGAGTGGTAGAAAAACAAGCAAACATTATTATGCAAAATGACAGTAATTGCTGAAATAATCATTTCAAAATATCCAGTCCACAAAATATTACAGAACTAACAACCTCTTTGCTGGCCATTGTTGGAATAAGGCAGTCACGTGATAGGAAGGTTTTGGCACATTGTGATCATATGACAAGATTTTTTTGGCACTATGTGGTCATGTGATGGGAAAGTTTTGACCTATTGTGGTAGTGAAGGAGAATGAAAATTTGACACACTTTGTAATCTGGAACATATGCTGATGTAAACTTGTAGTTTTCTAGAACCTTCTCTACCAGTACTTTGTTAAAACCCAAAAAGTGCTCCAAATTTGGTGGAGCTGATTTGAGCTAACCAAATAGGACTGATGTGGCATGTCTGGCTGTGAGCACCACATGAGGCGTGACACGTTTCTTTGAGCCACAGAATCTTCAATGACCACAGGACTCCATTTAAACTCCAGTAGAGGGAAGAGCCCAAAGAGGTGTCCCCATCTCCCACCACCCACCCGGGCTTTCAGCCTCATCGACAGGCTCAGCCATGATTATCTTCTCCACTTTGGCAGGAAGGTTAGCTGAAATTCCATGGGTTTTGAGTTGCTAGCTGCTGAATTCTTCGTGGTGAGAATAATCTCGCCCTGAACTTCCGCATCCTCCTGGTCTCCACGGTGATCTTCTCAAGTGTTTCCCAAAGAGTCACAGTCAGGCAGCACTGATCCAGGACCCACCCAGCAACAGCTGCTGGTACACTAAGTAAGCCCACATTTATGGCCAAGGACAGATCCCCGTTCCTCCACTGGAAACAAGGCAGTGTGCTTAAGAATTGGAGACATACAGTACAGTATGAGATCATTAACCACTGAGACATTGCCACTACTGGCGTAGGCAGTGGCGAATTGCTTTCCTGATCCTGTCTCTCCACAGGTGTTTGCAGTGTGAAGTCAGCATTCGTCCTCAATGAGGACCTTTCCGGACAGAGTTCCTTTCCAGTATCAGAGGACACAATGTCACAATGATCACCCTGGAAGAGACGCCATTCCTGTCTTCTTCACCAACATCGCACCTTCAGTGCAAAGACTAGGGTTTATATTGCACTTGATTAAAACATGAACAATCACTTAGAGGAACCAAGATCCCCAAGGAATATAAACAGTCCCACTAACAAGCCAGTGAGAAGTCTGTGTACAAAAAAGATTTTTTTGGTGTTTCATTCCCGTTCTGTATTTACTACATTAAAAACACAGTGTAAACAATGGAAAAGATATTCAGAACTGTTTGAATTCGATTCATCCATTATTAGGAACTGCATGTCCAGTGCAGTGCCCGAGTCTATCCTGGAAGCATAGGGCGTGAGGCAGGGTGCACCGTGGATGGTCCGTGGGACGGTAACCACACACTCATTCACCCACAAAAAAGGCCAATTTAGAGTCATCAGTTCACCTAACACACACACTTTGGGCTGTGGGAGGAAATCTAATGTGAACAAGAGGAGAACTTTCAAAGTCTATACAGGTGGAGCCGGATTCTAACCCATGTCCTAGCCCACAGTGCAGGAGCTATGAGGCAGCAGTGCTACTTTTGTCGCCACCATGCTGTCTCACGGTTTTAAAAATGGAAATTAAGAGGTGTATAACTTAATGATGAGGACTTCATGGTTGTGCTATGCTTATTCCACAGAACAGGCTGGCTGATAGGGGATGGAGCAGTAGGGGTCATTGTGGTTCAACATTTGTCCAGGTGTGTCTTCACCTCAGGGAGTGCCTGACTGAGGAGGAAGCCATCAGGTGAGCAGGCTTGTTCGGCACGGGGGGCTTCGTGCGGGCCGTGGTGCCAGAGGAGCTGGCTACGCTGAAGGTCTTTGTGAGCTGTGCAACCCGCCCGCGGGTGATGACAGGATCCCCAGCTGAAGGTCCCGGCCCCTCCAACTCCGCCCGCTGCCACATTGAAGCTTTGTGGAAGTCTTTACCTGCAAGGTGACAGAAAAGCGGGGGGCGTGTTAGTGGCATGGTAAAATGTGGTGCTTGCTGTGGTGGGCTTCATCTGTGAAGCCCAGAACTCGCCATGTCTAGGGACCCCTGTTGCCATGGAGAAGAGGTCAGTTTCTGGACTCGTTCCAGCCAGCGTTGGCTCCCCACGTAGCCCAAATGCCTTCCTGCCTGTACCAGGAGGCGTTCCGCTGCGGGAGCCGGACACACTCTCACATTCCGCTCCCCTCTGTGCCTCCTGCTCTTCCTCCTCCTCCTGCGCTCCAAGGTGGAGGTCACCGGCAGGGAGAGTAGAGAGGGGACACAGCTCAGTAGAGCTGCTGTATGCTCAGAGAGAACATGAGGGTGTGTGTGTGCGTGCGCGCGAGTGTGTCTGTGTATGTGTGGGGGGGTGAGATTAGAGAGCCGGAGGCCTGTGGTGCACAGACGCAGTGCACGCACCAGGAGGCTCAAGGAGACGCGTATTTTTAGCCCTCCGCCAGGAGACACGGATGTGATTGCACTCGCTGCTCCTTCAGGCACTCCTGGTAAACAGGGTCTACTTCTGCGAACACACTCCTAGTACACACTCTTATTATACACCCCAAGTACATACTTTCAGTGCATACTCCCAATACACACCCCTAGTATACGCTCATGGTAAACTTTCCTAGTACACACTCTCAGTCCACCGTCACACTCTTTGTCTGTGAATTACTTCCTCACACACATTTGACTTGACTCTGTCCAGCCACAACTTCCTTTCCACACCTACAGGTCTTGGATGAAAAATTATTTTTTCAGTTTGATACTTAAAAAATGTTTTTTCCTTCTCTGTCTTTCCCTTTTTCCAGCTGCCTGCGCCGCCCCCCCCGGTCATGTCTGCTGTGCTCTCTCCATACATCCCTTTCGTCCATCTCTCGCGCTCTAGCTCACTCGCTCTCACTGACCCCTGACCCCTGACCCCCGGTTCCTGTACTAATGTCCTCTCCCAGGGCTGCGTGGGCCTGCTCTTCAGCTCTGGCTCCGATTGTCTTGCGGTGTTGTGTGGTCGCCACGGAAACCCTGGACATGCTCCAGCGACTGGCGGAAACACGTGAATTCGCGCTCGCTAGCGCGCACGCACACACACGCATGCACACACACACACACACACACCCAGAGAGCCCCGGTCAGCGGTGTTCTGCGCTGCCTGTGTCAAAACACCATCTGAGATGAGGCATGAACAGAATCTCAAACGGCCTTGTGTGTGTGTGTGTGTGTGTGTGTGTGTGTGTGTGTGCACGCACATGTGTGTGTATCTGTTCCCAAGCGCAATTTTGCATGCACATCTGTGCAAGTGTATTTCTGTGGGGACATGTCATAAAAAACATTAAATTATGAATGTATATTTTTTGTATAAGTTTGTTATTTCCAAAATACATCATACTGAGCCTCAGCGGACAGTTATTCTGGCTGCTTTGCTACGAGAAGCAGGAGCTGAGCCTTGTTGAGCCCCAAACAAATCTCCTCCCCAATTTAGCGCCTCCAGTGGTGTGAGGGCAGAGCACGAGTCCACAGCGGAGTCACACCGACCGGGTTCAGCTTGACCTGGCGTGACCCGGAGCCCGGCCTGCGCCTCCCTACGCCAGGGACACTTCCTGGAGTCTGCGGCAAGGTCATTAAAAGCACACAGCGGAGCGTAGCGCCCAACTGCTCGCTCCCAGAGTAATAGTATTGAACACACCGCTCGCAAAAATATCCAATTTCCTCACTTATAAAGTGAGAAAATAACACACATGTGGGCGCATTTTACCCTCCATTAATTTATGTCACATGTCGCTGAGAGTGTTTTCTCAAGTAAGGCACATTTGGATGACGGACGGGGTGGACATGTGATCGGAGCGTAAGCGCAGGGGTCCCATAAACTCTGTAACGACTGTGGAAAAATGGCACTGTCTCTTTAAGGCCCCCACCCCCTCAGAAGGGAGGGACAAAAGTGGGGCAGAGGGCAGAATTCCGGAGCGGCATGTCTGTGCGCTGAGCCAGGCCGGGGGTGGGTGGCGGTCCATTGGGGTGGGGGCAGTGTGTGTGTGGTGGGGGCATTGGGGGTTGGAGGGGCATGTGGTGGCTGGAGGCTCCGTCACTTATCAGCTGCGGCCGAGCGTCGCCGAGGGCCCGAGTCGGCACCGGAATGCGTGTCCTTCCCTGTGAAGGTGAAGCGCCAAGAGCGCAGGAGAGACACAGACGCGGCAGCAGCTGCAGGAGACCCATACATCACTGCACACACACTCACAGTCACTTGAACACACACACACACTCTTGTAAGGAAACACTGGATAGGATGGACTCACAGTCACAGACTCACTCACAGACACAGGCACGCTCATGGTGACACACATGCAAAAATTACACACTCACACTGAGACACACACGTTCACACACCATAGCACAATCTCATCTGCAAGCAGACAAACACACTACAAGAAGCTCACACTTAAGACACATACAGTACACACACATCACACACTCCAGCACATTCATTCAGATTAAGACCCCATAGGATGCGAGTGTACTGTGACAGACTGGATGCTCACATCACACACATTGCCTTGTCCCACACCTGACAAACGACCGGAAGCAAGTGTGAATGTGTGCATCATAATCCATTTCACACCTGAATGGACATTAAGATTCTGCTGTTGGTCTCCAGTTCATAAACCAATTAGAAATAAGACATTGAACTGAAAACATATTGTAGTATATCCTAAATTCATATTGAATAAGATGTCACAAACTACACCTATTTACATTTAGTCCCACTGCCATTTCAACATCTGTCCTACTACTGCTTAGAAATGCTCCTTACGTTCCTGTAAATAACTTTACATTTAGTGCTGCGTTTATTGTTTGTTATATTATACTCCGTAACTTTAACCCTGCTTTTTATGTTAAATGTGTCTGAATGATCATTGATCATGTCCAATTGTATGCACAGACATACTTGGGCAATAAAATTTAATGGTTTCTTATCTAAAACACACATTTTAATCAGGTTAACTGGGAAAACTAAGGAAAGATATCATTATTTGCTGTAATTTCTCAGATGTTATCACAGGCAGGAAGTGCAGCTCACAACGTTGGATATTAACGACCCTACCTTTTGCCACCAGATGGTGCTAGAGAGGGGCATGTATTTCCAGCCGCCAGGCTGCGCTGGACTGACACACACAGGTGTTTCTTTCTTGCCTGCAGTAGCAGATTTACTTAAACTTTAGCAACAGAGATTACACTCTCCATGACTGATAAACTGCAGAAGCCCTGAACACTATGCCTCGTGATGCGCTTGATGTTCGAAGGCATATAAACTTCAGCATTAGTTACTACTTACAAAAGGCTTATGAAAAGGTTTTTGAAGAGGGCGATTCCCCCGCAGAAATTAGATTGTAACTGGACCAGTGATGTATGACTAAAATATGTACTGTATGAGTCTTCTCTTTTGTACTAAGCAAATGCTTGTCGTAAAGTGTACCACAATAAAGTAGTGAAATAAAGGCAAACTCTTTTTGCCAGACACAAGACTTTTTCAGTGCCAAACAACAGAAACCAAAACTATGAATCTGTTATCATTCAACTGTAGTCAGGTGGTGCAATGCTTTTGGGCAGAAAGAACAAATACAGTATGTTTCCACCTGATTTGGTCCCTGATGATGAGTCAATAAAATGGTGTAACCCTCCAAGACAGGAGGAAGGACAACATGCAGCTGATGGAGAAACACAATGATGGAGATAAAGTTCCATGCTGAGGAACAGTTTCAAGCACATCAACGAGAAGACGGGGGTCTAATTGCTCACCTTTGTCCTTTTCCTGAGGGTCCAGAGGACAGAGCTGCTCTGTGACTGACAATGGCCCGAAAGCCTGCTCCAGCGAAACCCGAGGGCGCCGAAGTCGGTCTGCGATCGAATATGTGTGAGCAAATCTCAGGTGAGGCCGGTAGCTGAGTGGGGGCTCGCCTGTGCCCTCTGAGTCGTCATCGTTGTCATCATCATCGTCCTCCTCTGGGTCCTATGGACAGAGCATTGTGATGCTAACCGTTATTAAAGGTTGAGTTCTGCTCACATAAGGGATCCTCTGGTCCTAGAGTACAGACATCACAAAGACCCCTTCTCTTCCCAGGGTTCAGCCCCAGTTGCCCAGTCAACCTGGATCTTGAAGATTACTAGTTCTAGTCCTACTCTGCTGCTTGAGTGAGGCACTTAATTCAAATTGTTCCAGTGAAATATCCAGCTGTTTAAGTGGCGTGAGTGATATGCTGACTGAAAGCAAAGCCAAACAACTTTCTGGTAACAATACCTGATCTGTGGTCTGAAGCAGCAGTGTGCCATCAAGGCTGTGTTTGGAATAACTTTTTGTCCAGGGAACTTTTTCCAGTTTCAGAGTACACTGGGCTACATGACACTTGGTGCAGCGTAACACTGCAATTCCAATGTAATCTTCTCTGAGCTAATGAATTTTAAAGGGATTTAAAGCATGAATGCTACGAGTCCCTCACATCCAGAAACACACGGCGAAGCAAATGTGTGGCTTTGGATGCTGTAGCAACAGAGCCCTGTGAGCAGTGCAAGGAAGAGGAGGAGGAAGAGGAGGAGGTGTGCAGCCCCATGTCGAAGCGCCGTCTCCAGGCCATGAGGCTCGAGGCGGGGATAGTTCCCTGGCCTCCCCCGGGGGGCCCAGTGCCGCCCATCTGCCATCGGTGCTCTCGCCATCTGAGGCCGTTTCATTCCCCGCTCAAGTTCTTCCACCATCTGCTCTGGGGGAACCTCCACCAGGCCAGCCCCCACCTGCCGGGTGCATGCATACACACCCCCACACGCACACACACAAACACAAGACACATATGCACACCTGTGCTCAAATAAACACACACACAAAAACACAGCCGAGAAACAAGACACACTTACCCGTGGAACACATGCATACACTTGCATTTCTGCAAAGGCAAATAAACAGACACATACACACCAAACAAACTCATACACACACCCATAGTGCACCAAAGGTCCTCTTCCTGCCTGGGAGTAATGCCCCCCATACTGACGCCCCCATCTTCAGACAAATATAGACATGTGTGTTGCTGTGGAGAGAAGCAAATGTACTCGTTGTTTGCCAGCTGTTCCATAGGAAGGCAGAAGGGCCCGGAATGGCAGGCAAGGCCCCTGCATGAGGGCCTGGGGACAGCTGCGTGAAAGCGGATCTGGGGTGAGTTGCCGGGTACGGGGAGTGCTTTGAAAATCCCCCCGATATTGGATTTCACTAACTGCTGGGTGTAATGTGCTTAGCTGCGCCCAAAATGCAAAATGTGTTTCATGCAACAAATGAACTGAAAACTTTCCCAACTTTTCCTTTCCCTTTCCAGCGTGAGATCGTTCTTTCACCCAGGCTATGTGCACATTGAAGCAGTGCTGTGGCTGCATTGCTGTGGGAAACACACCAACCCATATACATGCATACATTTGGCCGGAAGGAGGGCTGGTCTCAACAAACAATGACAACAGTATCATGAATTCTTCTTGACAAGCACAGCAGGTCCCAAACCCCAACACACCACCGGCAGGCACAGTATAACTCCTTGCACAAGTCCCAGCTACAACCCCAGACCATATGTTATTATTACATGTGTCAGAACTCATTTTCACCTCTATTTACACGTGTGTCGGACATTCAATTCCTGTGCCCTCGCTGTCAGAAACTGCTCTATTTCACTACAATGTCAGGCCCTATTATAGTAAAAAAATAATAACTAAATTACCAAGGTGATTAATACAGAGACCTGAAGTGAAAAAGACTTGAACAGAGAGGTGTGTGAGTGTCTGTCAGTGCTGGGGTTGGGTCGATGGGTGTTTTTGGGTGGAGCTGTGTATCGTTTGCAGTACCAGTCTACTCCTGCAGAGGGAAGCAGTGAGCAGCTGACTTTAAGTCTTCAGTTTTCCTTCAGAAGTAAAAGTCAAAATGTCAAAGCAGAGAAGCAGCACTTCCTCCAGTATCTGTACACACTGTTTCACTATTGTATGTTTTAAATTAGACAAACCAAACCACCCAGTTACAAAGGAAAATGCCTCAAACTTTGCTCTGTATTTGTGATGTTAGGCTTATTAAGCTACTTACGTTGATTTACCAAATTACACAGCTGGGTAAATTTCGCTGGAGACACTCAGGGTGCTTTTCTCACTGAAAGCTACTGTAGAAAGAATATGGATTCAAACCAGGGTCCTTCAAGCTTAAACTAGAAGGTCTAACCACTGTGATGTCTGCTTCCTACATAGGCTCATGTACTTTGAATGGAGGGGTCACTAGTAAAACTGATATTTTACACTCAGGTTTTTACATTTTAAATACATTTCTATGCAGTTCATGTACTAAGATTATGTACATAATTTTATATTTTTATTTCATGGCTTGAAGTGGAATGAAAATTGAAATGCAGTGGACATTGAAATGGTGCAACAGTTATAATTAAAAGTATAACAGCAATGAAAAAAGTAATTGTAGTTAATTTTAAATTAAAAATGTTAAGTTAAAATTAAAATGTTATTATAATTGGGAATTAAATTACAATTATAATGCAAATGAAAATGTAATTGTAATTAAAATTGCATTTTAATTGTAACTGATATAGCAGTTGGAATTAAAAATGTAGCTGTAATTGAAATTACAAGTTCAATTGAAAATTAATTATTAAATTGTGATTATAATGAAACTGTAATTTTTAATTAAAAATTGTAATTGTTATTGGAAATGCAAGTATAATTGAACATGTTATTGAAAATGTAGTTGTAATTGTAATTATAATTGTTAGGGTGAGTTTAAAATCTCTGCATGTTATAAATAAGAACAAGGTTCCAAGTGTTTAACTCCACCGCTATATTTCTGTTCTGCCCGAATGACACCTGAGCCCTCTTTTTGGATGATTCCTTGGTCACATAGTTTAGAGTTTAGTTTAAAAAAACTGACAAAAATTCCCAGTTTGGTCAGTTGAGCACAAGTTATGCTGAGCAGCTGGTTTTTTCTTGTACAATGGAATTTGCTGACACACAGCAGCTCTGGGCGTTTACTCATAACATGTTGGTCCACGTTACTATTACAAATCATGTAAATAGTGTCTAGTAAACTTTATGAGAGCAGAAAAAACATTTTCTTATCAGCCTGTATGTCGTGGGTCTGGAACAACACTGGCAGCAAATGATTTGAAGACTATCACTACCATTTAATGGCAACCAATGTCACTTCCATAAAAATAAAATGTATATGAACAAATAAAAAATATGTGAACTGTCAAACAGGTTTGACCTGATTTTTTTCTTTTTTGTTTCTGTGTGTTTAACCCCAGGCCCACCCATCCTATTGATCATATGTTGACAACCACACAGCAAATCACAAATGAATCGCGGTCCCAGCCACAGCTCACCTGAGAGGCCGGGGCCTGCTGGCTTGTTTCCGACGCAAGTGGGACACCCTGGAAGGATCAAGATGACATAAAATTAAAATCTACAGAAATTGTTTTTTGGTCAACTGAAATCGAGAATAGACCCGCGTCAGTATACTTAACCGTACTTTTTTGACAAAAAGAAAAGCCCAATATTGGCAGAGCGACTTTAAGATATTTTTTGTGTTGAAAAGTGCAGTGAGACAACCCCAGAGCTTCACTGTATATGTCGTATTACCATAGAATCATACAATTTTAAATTATACTGAATAAGCATTGCTCATATACAAGAAGGCAGAAACTGACCTTGAAGTGCAACTGTATGCCTGACTGTCCTGAGGATGAAGGGTTGTCTGTTCCACTTTGCACCGGTTCAGCAGTACCATGTTTTACCAGGCTGCTCCTGAGGATACCACGATCTCTGTGAACACATCATGTCCAGAGACACTGAGGTTGCACCCCACCACTGCCATTGCTGCCACAGTCCACAGTTTACAGTGTTTACTGTGTTTCTGGTCCAAGATGAAGCATTTGTTTTGGGGACAATGTGTCATGTGGGGGTTGTAGGAGGAGTGTGTCTCTGCCTGATTGAGGGAAGCTGAGGTGCCCCTACTGCGTGCTGTTCTGAAGGTTGGAGCACTCCGGCAGGATCAGCGGGGAGGACCGCAGCTCGTCCATCTCTCTGATCACGTCAACCTGCACGTCCCCATCTCGGCCGAGATGCCAGCTGACATTCTTCCCGTGGCCTGTGGGAACAGAGACACAGCATGTCCCCTGTGGTGGAACAAAACACGTGCTGCTCTGTGAAAGGAACATGGCAACAGAGGGTGAATTGGATTAGGAAACACCTGTTTGATATAAAAACAAAAATGTGTGTTAAATAGAGATTCCTCTTCTTTTCTACTTTGTGTGAAATATCCATCCACCCATCCATCTCTTAATAACAACTTGTCCAGTGTAGAGTTGAGATGGTTCAGAACCTATTCTGGAAACCTGGGGCTCAAGGCAGTGTACAACCTGAACAGCTATGAAATACAGTCTATCCTCAATATACCAGCGACCTCAGTAGTAAGGATTATGAATTTTATGTACTGATGCAAAAAATGCCAGAAAAAACAAACAACATAGAAATACAAAAAACCTATTTTTATACATAATGGGAATATACAAAAATTTCACTAATTTTAAGCTATTTTGGAGAAAATAACTTCATTACTTTAAAGAACAATGTTTTAAACAATTTTGATACCATCTCAAAAAAGAACCATCCCACTTTCCCCACTGTTCCATGAAGTCCGCTTGTATCAGGGCCACAGTCAATGGTTTTTACATATCATGCTTGACACCTCCTCCCTAATTTAGTCCGCAAAAGTCAAGAATGAACTGTATACAGGAAAAAACCAATACATTCTGTATATTTTAGAGATTTCTCATGAGGTGTTTCTATCCCCCACTGGTGTTATTACAGCAGCTCACTTGCTGTGCAAAGTTGAGCTGCTGAGAAATCAGAAGTGGAGAAACTGAAGAATTAATACATCACTGTTCCGTATTCATGAGAGGGAAATATGCAAAACTTCCCTACATGACAGAATGGAGAACATTTAGATTTGTTCTCTTCCACTACCAGGCAGCGTGATGGCCGCACCTGAGGGAAACCAGGCCTGGGGCTGAGTCCGGCGTTGCCATGTAACCAACTGGTTTTGCAGGTGAACCTTGCAGCGCATTCCAGCCAACCAACTCAGATGACGTGGGTGAGATTTCTCACACAATGGGGTGGGGGGAGGGGAGCAAAAGTGGGAGGGGAGGTGATGGTTGAACCTCCAGGTACCATAATAGTGATGGGACTTTGCATGAAGCTTGCTGGTTCTGGGTGGAGTTTAGTGACCTGGACCTTTAGCACTGCTGATGCATTTCAGCTGCTCCTGACACGTTGCACATTCAGAGCTAACTGTAATCTCGCTTAAGAATAGACTGCAAAAGGGTGGCATTTTGTTCACGGTCACCTCCCATCAACAGGGCAACTCAGTTTCCTTCCAATCTAAAACCTATAGAAGTGTCCTCTGAACTTATGTAACACAGTCAGCAGGTGGTTATACTGCTTGCAATTGAAGGACCGAGGCTCAAATTCCTGCTCTTGCTGTAGTATCCATCCATCCATTAATGCTAACCGCTTAGTTCTGATCAATTGCTGAGGTCCGAAGTCTATCCTAGAAACACTAGGCGCTAGCCAGCAAAACTGCAGCCAGTTTCAGGAAGTTCTGCTGTCATAGCCCACAGCAAAGAACTGACTCTGTGCTGACACAGTAGCTGAAAATCTCTGCCATATAAAGCAGTAAATGATATACAGATCTAACACTGTATGCTGCTGTGGCAAAAGGTGTCAGATAAGTAATATTAATAACTAGGATCTGATATGTAGAACACTACATGTGGCTTCCAGCTGACTTAATCACTGTGTGCTACTGATGCTAAAATGCTGAGAAAGAACCAGATTCCACTTTGTGCTCAAAATCGCCACTTTCCCTATTGCAGGGGATCAGGTCCAGCCCACCTGTTCAGTGCCCTCTTTTCTCTCGAGCATGTAGCTCCTCCTCTCAGCCCCAGCAGCACTTGTGGGTCACAGTCACACACTGGCCTTGGTGGGGTCAGATCCTCTGATTCCCTGACCACATCCTGTATAAGGTCTCATGGCACTCTTCAAATGGGGCTTATCTGACTCCCATGTGGCCTACTGTGGGATTCTGGGAAATTTACAGCTCTGTTCTCTAACTGTGTCACTAAACAGGAAATATTCTAAAAGTGATATAAAGTTATGAATTACTGGAATGGATCTGCTGGCCTGTGACTCAAACACTGCTGAAAGTGATACAGGCCCGTTGAACTAGATATCTTCTGAAAGCCTTATACAGTGCTCTATTCNTGACATGGCTCAGTCAGGTGGGAATAATGGCATCACTCACAGCACAGAGAAAATGATTTTGAAACTGCACGAAAAGTACATGACGTGTTTAGATTTTCTCTCTCTCTTCACACACACACACACACACACACACACACACACACACACACACACACACACACACACACACACACACACGTGCCGCCTTTCTCTTAAACTGCTGATATGGAGAACAAATAAAGGCTCATGCCACGGTATGTTTGCAGAAAGTGCTCTGTTCTGCCCACTCCTCCTGGGGCAGCACAGTGGTGCTAATGTGTATTTTAAGGAGTTTGTCTGACAGTGAACTACAATGAAATTATTTTCTGCTGTATAGTATCAGATGTTATGTAAGGTTACAAAACAGGGAGGTTTCAGGAACTGACACAGGTACAGTGGTGTGTGAAAGTCCTGTGGAGGTCTGTGTGACAATGGGGTACAAGTGCAATAAGATAACTTTGTGACAGTACAGTATTATTGTGGTAAGACAGCTTTGTGACAGCGTGGTATTACTGCAGGAAGAGAATAGTTTAACAGCGGCATAATACTGTGGTAAGATTACTGTGTGATAATGTGGTATCACTGTGGTAAGACAACTGTATGACAGCAGAGTATTACTGCAGCTGGAAAGAGGGTAACAGTGGGGTATAACTGGGTTATAACTGGGTTAGTAAGACAATCAGAGCTGTTGCATGCTGGGACCATCTGCTTTGGCACTCTGAACACACAGAGCTCCCTGTTCCCCCATCCGGTCTGGCTCTCCTGCTTAATAATGAGAGTACTGTGATGAAGTGTGTTGGGATGTAGCCCCCCCACCGCCTCCATGTTCTCATCATGCCAAATTTTTTGAGCCCCGCTTCACCGTACTTCTACCATGGTAATATCACCCATCCAGGTTGTACAATCACCAGGACCATCTACTCAGTGCCCATACGTTGTCAAGGACAGGTTACACTCCTCCCCCTGCTGGGGGATGATAATAGTGGGAGGGGCCATGTGGACAGACCTCACCTTGTTATTGGAAACATGGGAAGGACTATTGGTTTCAAATTATTACTGTGCCATACATAGAATGCAGAGGCAGGATTGTGCTGTACATAACAGGTTGGTGGCGAGTTTCGCTTAAGGCCACATTGGTTTGTCGGCCAAAGTGCTCACATATTCTATATGTCCACTTCTCTGCGGTTCTTCTGTGAATGTGACATGCGTATTATGTATTGGAAGATGGCTCTATTTTAATTCTTTTTTTTTTGCTGTTCTTTTCTTTTTTTACCCTTTTCAAGGTACCCTTGAACCACCACCCTTTTTCATACCTTTTTTAATGTCTGCCTCATTTCCTACCCCCAGCAGCTCTCTGACCCACAAACAAACAGCCATTCCACACCTAAGTGGTTCATAAACCCTGTGTGTGGCAACTGAAGTGGAGGTAAATCCTTAGGTTTGTGTGTGTGTGTGTGTGTGTGTGTGTGTGTGTGTGTGTGTGTGTGTGTGTGTGTGTGTGTGAAGCGCCACCTCTCTGACTCATTGCCGGACCTGTGGCCCACGAGGGGGTTGATCTTTATTACAGCAATTGTTGCGGGACCCTTTTACTCATCTGCCTGTGTTTACCAGAGTGCACACTAAGCAATGGCGGTATTTATTTGTGTAAGAATTTCCTCGGTTAGGAAATATGTGTTCTTGTTTAAGGCTCAGAATAGCAGTTTCCTGGAAAGAAAATACCAGACATTTCCTGTTATGGTTCGAACTGCGTGCAGCGAAGTCTGTTCTGTGCGCGTCTGACAGTTACGTTACTGTCTGCTGGTGTGTAGAGTGTGCCAGTATATGGTTGAATAGCTACAGGGGTCTACTGAGGCACGTAGTGTCAAATACAGAACCTGAGACTTTGTTAATATTATTTATTCAATTAGTGGAAGCTAATCTACAAAACGTCTTATAATGATTCACCCATTTATACAGCTGGATAAGCTTAACTGTATTAATTTAAGGTAAATACCAAGGGTATTGCCAAGGGTATTACAGCATAAGCAAGATTCAAATCTTGTTATTTTTGAGGGCAAGGTGACAGATCTAACTCCTATGCTACACACTGACTAACGCTATCTCCAACTCTAACCCTGACCCCAACCACTCCAGGATCAATGAGGTGAAACAGGGAGTGAATCAACCAGCAACACAAAGCATCCATTTGGACTCCAATACCAACCAATAAGGACACCTTGTCCCACAATTTACAAAGCAAAAGAAGAAAAATAACCTCTTAAACCAGAATCACAGGAGCAGAAAAGACAGGTGGGCAACTACCGGATGGCCAATGCACCTTTTCCATCCAAAACTTTTTTGAGGGAAAGCTTTACCTTTCTCTAACACTGACCATGACCCTAAGCTTATTGCAAACCTAACCCTACCCCTAAATATCTAGCTCTACAGAGGATATCCAGGTTTTTTGATGACCCAACATTATTTGAGCATTTTGGTCCCAGTATAATGTGAAACTTGGACTGGCCGGATCCCACTTCCTGTAGCACCCCACTAGCGATGACCTGAGCTGTTGAGGCCTCAACGAAGACGTACTGATGGCTCACCCAGTAAAAATGTACTGTAGTCAAAATCTCCCAAAAGAACCTATGACTGGTGCAAGCTTCCATCCAATGCAATAAGTGTGGTCTGTCTTTTACTGTTGGCACCAGGGGAAACGTTCAGATGAACATCGCTGAGCAGAGGCCCAGGATATCACCTAGGGCCTGTGTGCAGTGCTTTAACTACTCTGCAAACAATCTTTATAATGCAGGTTATCTGGTGATGCACAGGCATGATCAGCACCCTAGACCCCTTACAGCACAGTCAGGCAGCACGATACATGATGATCCAGTAATAATAATAATAATAATAATAATAATAATAATAGAACAGAAAGCCCCTCGTAAACAAATAAGTGAGCGTGATGTTGCAGGGTGTGATGAGGCAGTGGGGAGGGGTCCTAGTGGCCACTGGATACAGAAGGAGCCCTGTGATGCTGTGGATGGTACCTTTCTGGGGTTTGGGCTTCAGAGCAGCACTGCCTTCCTTCTCCAATTTTTCTTCGTGCTCCTTCCAGCGGCGTACCTGCTCCTGCCGCATCTTGAGGAACAGGATCTTCTTCTGCTCCTCATTCAGAGCCTCCAGCACATCCGGGTCGATGTACATGTCCTTCAGGATCTGCTGCAGCATGGCGGCGCCTTTGTGGGGGGGGTCCCTCTGTCTTCCTGAAGACTTTTTGGTAGCTTGATGGGGGATGGCAACGCTGTTTTACAAACAGGACAGCAGCAGGGCTTGACAGCTCCCTCTACTGGCCAGCTGTCTTGCAGTTTATGTCCCGTGTGGTGGACGCCGGCTGGACATCTACAGAAGGGAAACAACAGAGACACATGTTAAAAACTCTGAGCATCACGTGCAAATCAGATGTGGCAGCACTGCAATAACTGCTGATCAAAATGTGTCTGTTCTGTCATCCCAGGGCCCCATGTCCCCTCACCCCTCCACATTATATTGCCCTATAAGTCCACATCCGTCTCCCATAAGTGTGCAGGCGAGCTGCAGTGGCGGTAGACGGGAAAGGCAGAGGCGAGGAGACAAAGGCAGAAAGAGACCATCCCGGCGCTGTCACACCACCAGTCAGCAGATCTGTTAGTGGTTAATATGAGTGATCAGAGCCCCAGGAGAGCGTAAGGGAGAGTGAGATGAGGCATTAGAGCCCAGAACCCGCACGCCGCTGCAGCACGCCCAGAATGTTAATGTGAGACTTGTGGAAGAGTGAGGCACAGGGGGCAAGACGGGGGGTCGCCCCAAAGACTGAGCTCACAGGGAATAGGAAGGTGTGGAGGGGGTAAGAGAGGGGGATGGGGGTGAGGGAGTACTTACAGAGGGGTACAGATGGGGTCCACAGGGCAGGAGTGCGTGGAGGCTACGGCTAGAGAGCAGGAACTCAGACGATTCCAGTGCCTTTGTATGAGTCGGCTGGTGACATCACAGCATTCCGCGGTCTCTCTCTCTCCCTCCCTCCCTCTTTCTCTCTCACTTTCTCACACACACACACTCATCCCCTCCTTCTCAGACAATAAAAAGTACTCAGGAAGCAGAACTTGGCCTGAGCAGCTGAAGAGATCAGTGTGTAAATGCTGCCCAAACTGCCGGCATCCTGTTGAACTGAGAGAGGGGCAGTGAAAGTCTGTGTGTGCGCGTGTGTGTGTGTGTGTGTGTGTGTGTGTGTGTGTGCGTGTGTGAGGGCGGGGGTAGTGGGAAGTGGGAGAGGGATGTGGGGAGTGGTAGGGAGAGGGGGAGGGGATGGGAGGCTGACAGACCCAGCAAGGAGATAGAGACAGATTTGTGGGCTGTGGACCGAAACTGGGGCTTTGCATAAACATACTTTAAAAAAACACAACCAGTGGCCAACGACAGCCGACACCCACTGGTGTTTAACACTGAGAAAAGGGGCCATTCCACTCTGGATCGTGCTAAAAATAAAACATCAAACTCATGGCTGTGGCAAAATCCCAGAAATGACTCCACATTCTGGATGCAAGTGTCTTTAAATGTCCTGTAGCTGAGGCCCTGGGAAAGAACCCCAGTACTGCACCCAGTCATCCGCCATTCAGCTCCACACAAAAGTACTGCTGCACTCAGCCCTGTTTCAGCACTGATGTAAATAGACAGGTGGAGCTCATATGTGCTTCTGAGGTCCGGCAATACAGGTTGTACCTGCCTGCCAGAGGAGCTGAAAAGTGCAATGGCGCTAAAACATTTTCAGCTACAGTCACAGTCCTCTCTGGGTGCCAGTTTAGGTCTGACTGTTCAGTGATGTCTGTTTTCAGCATCAGAGGAATTACCTGGACTGAGCTGAAAGCGTGAGCGAGAGAGAGATAGAGATAGAGAGAGAGAGAGAGAGAGAGAGTGAGATAGAGAGCTGTGAGCAAACATGATCGAGCAGGTAGCATGGATGAGGGCCAGGCCCAGTGCTGAATCTGGGGGGGGTAATACTGGCATAACCAGACACACCAGATCATCCACTGCTGCAAAAAAACAGATGCCACAAAAAAACAGATGTATTGGGCTGATATGTTAAAGTGGAGTACCATAATACCAACAATAACAAAAATACTCTTCATCTTTAATAACAGTGATAATCCCTCCCAGCACCTTAACCACCCATCTGCTGCATTTTGGTTTTAAGCCTGCAACAAAACTGACAGCTGTTTCTTACTTTTTGGAAAAACTCAAATAAATAGTGAATGTTCACCAGAGGCAGTTGCAGTAAATGCAAATACACAGAAATGGGAATCGTTTGTAGTAAAACTTGTCCTCAAAACTGAAAGTACTGCACACCTTCTTTGTGTCCCTGCGAGCACTGATTTATCTGCCTGTTATCTCCAGTGTTACATTTATAACAGAAGGGATGAAAAGAATAAACATATTTTTCAATTCCTCCAGAAAGAAAATACTGAGGGCAGATTTGATTTACCAGTACAGTCAGCTGCCCTTATTAGATAAAATGTGAGCAACATGTCGAAAGAGATTGTAAAAACAGAGTTGTAACAGTTTAACCTCAGGAGGAGTTAATACTCCTCAGGTTGATCACTTGATCACAGTTTGAATCGATCTGAGAAAGTAGTGAGAAAGTAAAGCACAGTCCCAGAAACATGTCCCAGACCGAGCTCTGAAATGTTTCGTATTCTTGTCTGGACCTCTCAAGGAGTAATTAACACTTCCCAACCACCAGGGGGCAGTATAGAGCCACATAGGTGTATCCCTGCAGTTGTTTCTAATCTTTCCATCCTTCATTTCTTTTTTATCAGCCACATGTCCAGGTTGTGATGATCCGGAAACGGTCCCACGGAATATACTTCAACCGCATCAACCACAGAAATAATTAATACTTCTTCAGTATTTCTTTGACACTTTTTAATTCAGTACATATAGACAAAAACACAACAAAATGCACCTAAATATGTACACCAGAAATCATAAATACATGTCCTTACAGATTTAATGAAGACGACTATTTCTGTGCAGCAAATCAATAACCTAACATAAAAGTGAACTGTGAACGGAGTTGCAGTACATAATCTGCACTTGCTTTGAAAGCTGCACATCGCCACCTGGTGGTCAGAAAAGGGAGCTAACTAATGACATTTGACTCTACATTTCCCGCGTCTCTGCATTGATGCTGCCGTCATGCTTGCGCTTCATCTAGGCTCTCAAGGCACGTGTGGAGCTTTTTGAAAGAGGAAAGACAACAGACCGTCACCTCCGTACAGTTTGACGGCCCGCTGGAGACCCCATGTGGAGGGTTGTGTTCTGGGAAGTCAGTCGGTCCAGTGGTGCGTGCTGCTGCAGCCGCCTGCTCACAGAGCTGCTGTCCCGCTGAGAGTGTCTGGGTCAGGCAGCAGATGCAGCCAGGGAGGAAGTGGGGACAGGAACCAGGCGGCGGCCAGGCCGCTCATGGGGTGGCATTTAGGAGCCCAGCAGGCCTCTTGCTCGGGCCTTGGCAGCAGGCCCTCATCCTTCAGAGTCACTTCCCTGCCAACGCGACAGGCTGTGCACTCCAGAGGGACAGCGGCCGGATGTACAGCCCCTCGAACCGCTCCTTCCAGCACCAACTGGCAAAGGCACAACTTTGATTCCCCACCCCCTCACTACACTCTTGATCACCCGCTTCCTGTCGCTGCTGCCCTGTTTTGTTTTCATTTCTGTGAGAATTAGACAAATCAAGCTGTCATTGTGCATCTGCGAGCAGCTGCCCCCCTTGTCCCCAATTCCCCTGCCAGCGCCGCCCCCCACGCTGCTCCTGTAGTGACATTTCGTGATGGATGTTCAAGCAGGAAGTGAAAACACACAAACCACACCAGCCGTACAAATGGATTAGAATGACCTGTGCAAATGTATATTTCGAGCGCTTCTGCATTATTGATCTATTTATATGCGGCAATCAGTAGGACCAAATTAAAAGCAAAGACGTTCTGGCTCCGGATTATTGGTGGGGTGAGCAGAGGGATGCTGGGTAGCAGGCACCGCAGTTAAATATTCAACCCGGTGACCAAAATATGACTAAAAGGAACTAAAAAGAACATTTTTGAATGTGTGGTGAACAGGTGTCCCCATGTATGACCATCTATAAACCCCACCTCCACCTGACTGGGATCCATCTCTCAGCTCATCTCCAGTATCAAATAAAATGCACGACATGTCATGTAGGTGGTAAAAGACTCTCATTTGTGCATCCTATCAAAAACATGACTGGTAATTCCATATTTATTTGTCTTCATCCACAAGGCTGAGGGCTAAAGCGCAGGCATCCATTCATACAGCATCTGCACTATGAGATACGCTACTGATAATTATTTATCCATTTATACAGGAGGGTAACTTTTACAATTTTAAATTTTGGTAAGTACTGTATCTTGATCAAAGCTACTGCAGCTGGAGGCTGAATCCAAAGCTATCTCCTTTAATTGCAATGTGATGCTCTAACCACTGTGCCACCTACAGTACACGGCACTCTGGCGTTTAATCGGTAATACACAACCTGTGGTCGATTTAATGTCCATTTTGAAGATTTTTGTTGCTCACCTTAGCCCTCTTCACGGGAACAACAGGAAGCAGATCTCTAGGCTGGGTCTGAATGCTCAGTGCTGAATATGTTGAACCTCGAAGGGCCAAAACCAAAAAACGTGAAGTGGATTAATTCACACTCGTTGAATTTTAAATTGATGCCAACTCAGCGGACTCCTGCTTATAAAAGGGTCCCCCAGGCAGGGGGTCTACACTGAGGAGGCGGTTGCACAGCACTTTGGACACCCCAGCTGAAAATATGATGTTGCACCGAGAAGGTGGCCGGTGCAGGTACATCGACCCCCTCCGCACCTGAGCGGGAGCAGTTTGGTCCTGCAGACATTATTATCCTCCGATTAACCCCGGGAATTTTCCGGGCCATTGGGCGATTAGCTGCGGCTCCCCAGATTCAAAGAGCCACCACTGAGGGTGGTCCCCCCCCACTCCTATGTCTGAGATGTGGCCAATATGCTGTCCCATCAATTCCCGTCTTCCAGATCTCAGTGGCTCCCCACCCCCACCCTACTCACATCGCACTCCCACCCCCCAACATCTCCAGATCGAGGCAGATCATTGGCCGGCCAGCCACCCCCTCCCCGCCGTCTCCCCGCTCTTTAGCGCAATCCCTTGGGAGGACAGACATCACGTCCCAAGCAGAAGTAATGAATAAATAAACAACACGGGTGACGGTGTGTCTTGTGCCCCTGTGGGAGGGCGTTCGACTCCCTCCAGACTGAGTGTCCCCCCTGTTGGCCATTCCTCTGATCTCACCTTTCAGCAAGGTGACTGTGCTCTGCTGGGGGCCGTTGAGGTACGTGTGGTTTGGCCTAGTGGCCAAGGTGCTCGTGACCAGGGACTGGAGGCAGTGTTGTGGAAGATGTGAGGTCACAGACGTGGAACAGTCATCATTAGCAATCTGGGTGATGTATACAAGGTTTTGTCATATTGGTGGCAAGTAAAACAAAAAAAGAACACTGAAATGCATTAATATTTTTGTTTGTCAGCTGTTTATGAGAAACAGTGTATTGCGCAGTATCTGAGCCCTTAAGTCCAGCATCAGAGGCCAGAGCAGCAGCTTGTGATTCTCACTGTTCCCCTTCATCCACTTTGGGTTTGTGCAGCATTTACTCGGTTTTACTGCAGTAATACCCATCAGGTAGGGCCTTGTACTGCAGCAGGGCAGGATGATGCTCCAGCCACTGCGCCACCTGCTGACCCCTGGCACGCGCCACCTTTCACCTTAAAGACACCCAGCTCGCCCCTCCACCCCGGCAGGTCACTGAAACCCATCACTCCTACTGGCTCCCTACTGCCACGTGCTGTTCTCTGCGCGCCGCACCAGTGTGTGACACCGCACTCACTTTGGGGTGTAGCTCCGGTTCGGTGAGGGTTTAAAGCCCACAGATAGCAGCTCCAACTCCCCTGCGATCGGCACAAAGGCACGCGCTCGCGTTCCTCACACACTCACACACACACACACACACACACACACACACACACACACACAGAGCCTTCGAACACACAAACAAGCACATTACCTCGCGCGCACATACACACACACACACACACACACACACACACACACGCACACACTACGCGCACGCGCACGCGCGTACGCACACGCGCTCCACGTTCGCGCCCCTCGCCGGCCGGACCTCCCGCGTGCCCCAGTCATCGCGCGGCGGCGACGGCGGTGGTGGCGGCAGGCGCGAGGTGCGAAGTGCGAAGTGCGCGTTTGCTCGGGGGGTGGATCGGACGCGCGCGCTCACAAACGACGGGTCTCCATCCTCCTCTCTTGAATGAATGGACAGGGAGCTCGGGGCCGCGCGCGAGCAAGGCGGACTCTGCTCTCCTCCCGTTTGATCTCCTTTCTGCTGGTGAGTGCATTGAACAGAGGCTTGTCTTGCTCTGTGTGTGTGTGTGTGTGTGTGCGTGTGTGTGTGTGTGCGCGCGCGCGCGCGAGAGAGAGAGAGAGGGAGACAGAGATAGGGAGAGCTGGGTTATTGCGTTCCTGGGTTTCGCTCCCTTTATCCTGGGCAGGTGCCCCGGTGCCCGTCAGTAACTGTGTCCTTTATGCAGATTACACACACACACACACACACACACGAACGCACCGTCAGCACGACGTCTGCAAAGGACGCACATCTGCCTCTCCCCGCTCCTCACAGTCCGGCACACCAAATATAAACATGTATGCGGTGTATAACAGATACACACGGTTTATAGTGAAGATGTGCGTTGCTACAGCAGATGGCTTTAGATGCGTGTGCGCGCATTTTGTGGCTTCACCCCGAGTTTTGGAGAAATGTCTTTAACCCCCTGCGAAGGCAGCTCGCTTTAGAAAAGACGGTTTCGGAAGGAAGAAAAGCAGCAGCAGCGGCGGCGCGAGCCGTGTCTCCCAATCATCCCGTTGTCATGGCGACTGCAGCAGGAGGCTGGGGAAGTATGGCAGCATCTCGGTCCCAGTCAGCTGTGTGTGCGTGCGCAGGCCCGCGCCTCTGTGTGTGTGTGTGTGTGTGTGTGTGTGTGTGTGTGTGTGTGTGTGTGTGTTTGAGCGCACGGTGGCATGTCAAAGTGCAAGCCCTCTGGTCCAGGGTTCAAGGAAGATTAGGTGGGATGAAACAGGTCATTATCCACCCCACTACCCCCCTTTACTATTATCTTAATTATGTTAGTCTGAGGTCTAGGAAAATGTGATGGTGGTGGTGGTGATGGAGTGTGAGGGTGTGTGCGGGAGTGTGAGGGTGTGTGAGCGTATGGTGCGCAGACACAATGAGGCTCTCTGCTGAGGCCTGTCGCTATTAACCCTTTACTGGTGGGAACATCCTCAGTGCGTCCACATAAAGGCGTGAGACAGAATCCGCACCACAGCACACACCGCCCAGAGAACACACACTCCTCCTCTCCTCCCGCACCTCTGAGGCAGCAGCGTTGGGCTGAGCCTATGATGGATGTAAAACACCCCCAACAGACATGCTGTGTGTTTTCAGGGGGTATCTCTGTGTTTTGTGACACAGCGCTCAGCAGCGCTCGACCTTGAAGCTCTAGATGTGACAGATGCAGGTGATTAAGGAGGTGTTGCCGTAATTTGCCGTGCACAGAGTGGGGGGCGGAGAGGCTCTGGGTCCTCTGACAGTCCATGTGCTGTGTAGAGCAACTGTGCTGTGTGTGTGTGTCTGTGTGTGTGTGTGTCAGGGTGTTCAACATCCTCTCATGCTGCAGTCAACTTGTATCTTAACATGTATGTATAAATGACAGATCCCTTTATTGATAGAGGTGACACAGCTGGTGCGGCATGATAGCAACCATGTGATAATGTCACCTGGCTCAATACGTAGAGCTTGGGGCGCGTCGGCGACTATACACTCCTTTTGTAAGAAGAGGGTTAGTAGGTCGCACATATGATTGACAGCCTGGAGTTCATGTTGCGACGATGGAAAGTGTGTGTAGTTGGCGTCATGGCTGGAGCCTGTGGATGTGGCTGTGAGCTTGTGAGGGACAGAGACACAGTGAGCGAGGGAGAGGGCCACTGTGACATAAGGGAGACATAATTGTGCAAAATGATTTTGGTGCTCTTGCCTGGACAGTAATGTCTTATTGGCTATCGATTTTCCAATCCTCCAGTTTTCACTGGCAGCAAGGGGCAAGGACTCTATTATTTGCCCATTATGTCCTTCTGTGATACTTACCAACGCACAGTGTCAACAAGGGTATGGGAGTCGAATCCTCCTCTAACCCTGATATCACTATTTTTTTGCTGTTACTTAGGCCACCATTAGTTAAGATTGGGGTTAGAATTACAGATTGAAACACAAAACACAAAAAAAACACAAAATCGTCCAAGAAAATTGCTCAGTGAATTAATCACATGTGGTAAATCCGCAGGCGGCAGTTCCACACTCAGTGTTTTGTTCTTTGGAGAAGGAGACTTTTTATTACATGCAGATACTGTCCATAAGCTCCCAGGGCTCTTTTCTGCCCCCTTTTGACCAGATATTCTGGCTGAGCTGCTCTCCCAACAAAACACTGCTGCAGTGCATGACCAGTATTCATAATGGCCTCATAGCTATATTTCATTCCCCACTAAGTGCACTAAGTTGCACTGCAAGTCGGCTCATGCACTTCTCCCTTAATGTTCATTCAAAATTTATGTCCCCTTCATTAAAAAAGTTCATATTTGTGAACATCAGCAATATCTCCTAGTATATTTTATTCAATACAGAATTCAAAATGTAATACTTAATAGTCTACTGCTTCCAACTGACACACCGCCAAAATATCAATAAGAGGAGCACACACACCAATTTTTTCCACTTCAGTTGGTGATGGGATAGCATTTTAAATGCGGGCAAAGGTCCAGACTTCCATCCATTTTTGACCATTTGTCCATTGCAGGGTCACAATGGTTCAGGGCCTGTCCCAGAAGCGTAGGGCATGAGGCATGGTGCACCCTCAGTGGGATGTTAGTCCATCACAGGGCAGTCACACTCGCTCACACAAGATGATCACCATTAATCAGTTCCAGGTCCCAACAAAATCCACATCCAGTACTGTGTTCATATGGAATGCACCCTTGTATTTGTTACTAAGGTGAGTTAATATTGATTCTTGTCAACTTTAGATATAACACCTCCAGAACATTGTCTCCTGCTGTTCTCAGTGTTAAGAGGGGTGGGTCCATCAGTACTGTGATTTAAACAGCCTGTCTGGTCACTGTTGTTTATTCCCTTAGCTGACACTTACAGCAGCGTACAATCATTTACCCTTTTATGCAGCTGTGTTAACTGAAGGTATGTACCTTGTTCGCGTGTCCAACAACAGAAACAGAGATTTGAACCTGAGTCTTCTGAATGGGCAGTAACTGTAGCTGTTATGCCACCTGCTGTCCTATACATGCCCCCAACATTGTACTAAACAGTTCTTGTTCTTACCATGAGCACCATGATTAGGATTTCTCTGAAGACATCTGGGAACAGTCTCCTTCGATAAGCTTCATCTTTTCCTGATGACTTCAGGTCCAGGGGGCCTGGATCAGCCCTCAGTGAACAGAGAATCCCCCGTGAGGTCTGACAGAGTAGGCGTCCTTTAGCGCTGGAGGAAACTGCCACCTCAGGCAGTATAATGTGTTTCCGTGGCCTCCAAGAGCACATCGCACTCATATTTAATGTGTTCTCATTTGTGTTATTCTCTGTACATTGAACATTCTAGAACATGTTGAATTAACACCAGACAGCCTAACTGTATCAAGAAACAATTTGATTGGCTCAGACATAAAATCCTATGTCAGATAATATTGAGGGAAAATTAAAGTTGATAATATTAATTAAAGTTGGTATCCTGCAGCAACATATGATGTCATGTGAAGTGGGAGGATGGAGGAGTAACATGACAGACATGGATTCTCTGTGTCCTTTTACGTACCTTAGCTTTGGCTATGCTGCCACCAGCTTGTCTTTGTCCTGTCCCAGGGCCGATGACATTGTCTTTCCCCTTGTGTAATGATGCAAGACGGTGCAGTCTCCATCACTGTGGCCTGTGCAGTAAGAAGCAGCTTTTACAATGAAATTACAAGGGCAAGACACAACTGGCTCATATTGTGCAATGCCTCCTGTTGGTTCTCGATAGCCATCTCCCACTGTTTATTTTGGGCAACAAAGTCATCGGTTTTCCGGAAATTCCACATTATTTCATCAGTATGGCTGTTCTCCCTTACTCATCCAGTCAAGGTTTAACTGAAATTAATATTTTGCAAAGGATGAAAATGCGCTGTCACACCCGAGAACCAGAGCCAAGACCTTTCAGGTGTACTGTGTTGGAATGCCATCATGTGCCGCTCCTTGCTGTTGTATAGTTAATGCAACTGAATGTAAAAGTGCTTATTGTGGACACTGCTGCTGCCACTGGTCTGCTGTGTTCAGACTGCATTCTATACATGAACTGACTGTCGTGATGCAGTTAAACATATTTCTGGGAGAATAACATAGTTAATGATTCCATTTGTCAATGTGAATAAAAGGGGAACATTCCTTGGACTCAGAGGTACTTAAAGAGAGATTTAAGAAAATCTTTTTATCTGTTCCTTACCAAACACCTTCAGTGAAAGCAAATTACAGTCCAAGAGTCTACAGTGGCACAGCAGGTAGTGCTGGTGCCTCACAGCTCACAGAGTTTAGATGTGGGTTTGTGTGTTCTTCCCATGTTCGTGTGTGTGTGTGTGTGTGTGTGTGTGTGTGTGTGTGTGTGTGTGTGTCCTCCCACAGTCCAAAGACATGTATTTTAGGTGGATTGGTGCCTAAATTATCACTAGTGTGCCTTGTGATGGTCCTGTCCTTGGTGTACCCGGTCTTATGCTCTATGCTTCATGGATGGGCTCTGGACCACTGAAACCCTTCACTGGACAAACAGTTGTTAGTAATGGATGAATGTTGAATGTTGGAAACTTATAGTACAGGAATCCCGAGAGGTACAAGTTTTTAACTGAAAAGTTTTTGCATATACAACTGAAGTTATTTAATGTGCTTTACCTAGTTATGACCAAATGTCAAGTTGATTTTTTTTAATGCTGAACATGGGGGAATTTTCAATGCACCCACCACTATAGTAACAATGTCTCTGACTTCTGAGATTTCAAATCACCAGCTGATTTCCACAAATGAATTAAGTATGACAATTCATGTGCCTAAACCTTTTATACAGCTGGGGAAGCATTTTCCTTAAAGATTCTACAGCAGGAGTGAAGGATAGGGCTTGAACTGACAACCTTCCGGTTATAAGTTAACACCGCCTGCTGCCAACCACCTTCAACATGGTTTCTGCTAATCCAACTGACTGCTGGGTCACAAAAAGGAGCTTCATTGCACACAAGCAGGATCACAGCCAGGTCTAGGCTGGACTGTTTGTTCACAGCAGAACAGCAACTCACGTTTAATTAACTTCCTTTGTTTGCAATTTTGTTGGGGAGGGACGTGATTCTAAGTGCTTCCTTTGTTTGGCAAGCGTTCACTTTCTCCAGAAAGAACCGTGCTGTCTTTCTCGAGCTGCACACCAAGCAGCCTTCTTAGGAAACACACAGCCCATCGCCATCATCTGGGAGGCAGGGGCCCCATCTGCAGTGCATTCTTTGTTGCTGTGTGTCTGTGTCCAGCCAGCATGGAACGTATGGACCTTGGGCTATTGCTGGGAGGTTAAAATCACGCGAGATGGAGGAAGGACAGGGGTTCTGCACCTAGCTCTCAGTGCTCTCACTTTACAGTGTATCTTATGGGCTCCTGAGCACTAAGCTCACCTTACCTCTGTGCTTGAAGTGAAAAGGAATCAGTGCCACTGCTCTCCTTGATGGTTGGTATGTGTTGTTGGTCAATATTAGCAAACTATGAAGGATTATATTATGAGTTTCCACAGTGAATAAAAGATACTAGGAGATATTGCTGATGTTCATAATGTACATTTATTAAGTAAAGGGAAACCAATTTTCAAATGAACAGTAGGAAAGCAGTACGTGAGCCGACTTGCAGTGTTTCAGTGCACCATGGGGTTTGAAATGTAACTACGAGGACTATTGTGAATAATGGTCATGTACTACAGCAGTGTTTTGCTGGGAAAGCAGTTCAGTATTGGGAGCTTATGTGAAATACAGGAGTCTACTCCAAGGAGCAAAACGTGAAAGTGGCATTACCACTACTGCTGACTACTGGCTCTCTTCATGCGCTGCCTTACATCCCTTCTGTAGGCAGCAGTGACCCCGGGTGGCCCTCTGCAGCCTGGAGGATAGATACTACCATGCAGATGTCTGCAGTCATCCAAAACATTAATTCCAGAGCAGGCTTAACTGTATCAGCACTTTTGTTTCATTAGATTATTTCTAAAGGGCTTCTAATTGTATTACATAATTAAGTTTTTTAGCAAATCCTCCTTGGTATCTTGCTGGACACTTGGCAACATTTACATTACAGAATGGATCCATTGCTGATGTAGCGGTTTTGCTCAGTGTACCTGAGCTGCAGACGATGCAGATGACACAAACATCCATGCATACATCTTCAGACAGGTGCATATTATATCTCCACATGAAGATACAGAACAAATAAGCTAACTCAAGTGCATTGCGTACACAAGGAACACATATGCACCCAGATGCATGCACACACACACATACACACACACACACACACCTGCATTATGACACAGATGCATACAACAGCAACTGTCAATCACACACTGACAAAAGCAGACATGTAAATGCATATGTGTGTGTGGGGGGGGTTGTGGGGGGCAGTGTGGTGTACTGTGTTGGGGTACAAGGACCAGGAGGGTCTACCAGTTCTAAGCTGTGGGACTTTTAGTAATACTCCAAATAATTTCCTCTAAATTGTTTTCTAGTGGATGCATGCATGGGAACACATGTGCGTCACTGTGCTGGAGAGGGGCTCTTGGTATTTGTATGCATTTGTCTGTTTGTTTTATGGTTGCTTTGAACACAGTTTCCCACCTAATGCCTGCATGAGCTGCTAAGTGCTGCCAAAAAAGCTGCTGGACTTTGCTGCTAAAATGCTACCAAGTCACGCTCAGTTTAGGGTGAAATGTTAGAGTTTAGGAAATAACAGCAGAGGAAAATGTCAGTGTGTGAAGTCCGGGGAGGGTTCTTCCTCTGTGGTGTATCCGCCAGACCTGAACGTCCACCTGGCAACACAAGGGAGACAAGGAGGACCAGGGGACACACGATCTGGGAAAGGTCTGAGTTGGTGGCTGACTTGGCCTCGTTTCCTTGTGGCTCACAGTATCACCTGTGGTGTGCTGGGGATTTGCAGGGTTGCTGGTGAAGCGAGGTGAATAGTGCTCTCTTCCAAGTGTGCTACATCACTTAGTGAAGATTGTTCTTCCCAGGTAGGCATGGGTTTCAGGTTTTGAGGGAGATGGAAAAATTGGCTAATTTGGAGGAAAAAGGAATGACAAGGATGAAAAAAGGCATACGGGTTTTGCTTCTACACGCTTAACTGCAGGTCTCATAGAACCTGAGTGATGCATGAGGTGTGAACATGTGTGACATGTGCTGAGCACTGCCATGCTTTGCCCGGTTACTTACACTCAATGTGACTCTTGATGTGATGGAAAAAGTTAGGAAAGTACACTGCAAAGGGACTGTATTGTTTCTCTTGTTTACATTTACAGGATTAGCTGATGCCTTCAACCAAAACTACATACAGTTTTAGCTATATACACCTAACTAATTAGCCAGTTTATATAGCTGTGTAAATTTTACTGTTTTGAGCAAGTACCAGCAAGGGAACTGCTGTGGCAGTGGCTTATGAACCCAGGTTCTTAAAACAACAAGGTAGTGGCTCTACCCACATCGTCACCCACTGCCACCAGAGCGCCAAAGCGGTGAAAAGTAATAATATGTACTGTCTGTGCTACTGTGATTCCAGTAACACAGACAGTAGGTTGGCTGGCAGTGATGGTCGCATGTGCTCAAGGTGTTTGACCCCGTGCTGCAACCACCTAAATTTAGGTAAAACACTAAGGTAAAAATTAGAGCAAAAACTGGCGCCCGGTTGTATCCCACCTTGGAGTTTGTTGCTTTGACATCACGCAGTGATTGATGTGACGATAACTTGGGTTTTGATCACTTAATTTTGGGGTACAGGATAATTTTCAGGCATGGCCTTGGGTAGGTGTTGTCAGTGTCTTTGCGGTGCTGGCAGATGGAGATGCTGCGGTTCCACGTACACATGACTGCTGGCGATTTTGTTCTCTATCCTAATGGACATACCGCACTCCTCCAGCTGTGCGGTATTTCATTTCTTGTGTTCGAAATGCCACAGCATACCCGGCATTCAGCTACGCCGCCTTCAAAATGTGGTTCAGTGGTATTTTTGCCTCTGTGGCTGTAATCTTGGGGTCTCTGAGCTCAGAAGCAGAACCCAACTCCTCTTTCACATGAGGTCATGTGTATGAGCAGTGGCTGCAGTGGGACTGAGGTGTGGTGAGGAACAGTCACGTTCTTTGGCTCCTTCACTCTGGTTTCCGTTATCCAAGCACCCGCTGCAGTTCTGGCACACTCCTGAGGGGCCAAATCCGTCTGCACAGCTCATCTGGGTTATCTAACGTCGCAGGTTGCGTCCCGCACTCCTCCGTAGAGCTGGCTCCACACTGAGCCCTTCCTCTCCAAGACAGTACTTTTTCTAGTCCTCCCACTGAGTGGATTTATGGTTGGGTTGTTGTGCAAAGCTCTAGTGTCCCGTTTACTTCCCTCTCTGCAGACATAACACCAGCCCTGGATCCAAACCTTTCGCTGGACGGCCCTGATCAAGGCAGCACCAAAGCCGACCATCTTGTGGCAACAGGCACCATGACCCAGGAGCCCCCGGCAGATGAGCCCGCAGGCGAGCTCCCCTGTGGCCCTGCTGATGGCAGCGAGCCGGACCCACCAAAAGACGTTGGACAGGAGAAGGAGCCAGAGAGGATGTGTGGCAACATGGCCGATGGGGAGGCAGTTGGGAATGGCATGCAAGGAGAGGCAGAGCAAACTGATTGTGACCCAGCGCCAGATCAGCATGAGGCTCTGCACACCCACAACTTGGACTCAGGAGACACAGAGAGGTCAGCATCTGCTCAACATGATTATGAAACAGGACTGTGTACCTTTACAATAGGAACATGGGTCAGAATTACGAGTTATTATGTGTTTATAACAGCGAAATAGGGAATGAACCAGTGGGTTCACCAGGAGCTGAGAATGATTGATGCTCCATGGTGACACAGTACTGTCATTATTGTGTTAATCTCTTTTATTAAGGACAGAGCAACAGTGAGTCCTTGGCTTGTGTCTTCGTATAAGTGTGTGTGTTTCCAGGAATGTGAGCTTATGTGTCTGTATGTCCTCAGCATTGACCCCCTCTGCATCTCCACAGGCTCAAAAATAAGGACATGGACAGGGAGGACGACTGTGATGTGAACGATGCAGAAAATAACCAGGACAGCTTCAGCTCGCGCTTCGAGTGCATCGTGGAGGACGCCGAGGCCGAGGTGGTGGAGGAGGATGAGGGTGATGCTGACAACCGTGATGGCTTCAGCTCCACGTTTGAGCACCTTGTTGAACAGGCAGAGGCTGACGATGGGGACTATGACAGGGAAGAGGCCAGAGAGAACCGTGATGGCTTCAGCTCCACGTTCGAGCGCATTGTGGAGTCAGAGCTGCTTCGTGGCACCTGCTACAGCAGTCTGGACTCGCTGGATGTGCTGTCGCTGACAGACGAGACGGACAGCTGCGTCAGTTTTGAGGCGCCACTCACACCTCTCATCCAGCAGAGGGCGCGTGAGGGCCCTGAGCTGTCCGAACCACTGGAGCTTGCCACAGTGGTGGAGCAGGAGGGGCCTGAGGTGGCCCCAGAGACAGGGCTCGTGGCTGGGTCGGACGAGGGGCTGGGCCACGTGGACAACACGGGGAGCCCCCTGCGGAGCTCCATCACCAGTAGTCGATCAGAGAACGTCCTCAGTCGCTCCTCTCTGCGGGCCCTTCCTAATGGATTCCACACGGAACCCAGCGGGCCTCTGGACAGTGAGAAAGTCTTCCCCAACTCTGTGAGGTAGGAACCACTGCCTTCCCAACTCTCTGATAGGACTGCTGCATTTCTATTGGTTCCACTTCCTTTTTGGCAGGTTCCTTCCTGCAACTGGACCCTCCTATAGGTAAAGAAGAGAATCTTACCCTTCCGGGTCACAGTCGGTCAAGTGTCACCTAGCCAGTGGTTCATTGCTCTGGGCTGAAGCTCATTGTGTTACTAATTTTGTTGGCAGATGCCCTGCTCACTATGAGGTTTTTCAGTGGGTGCTGGAAACATACCGTCGGTGCATTGCTGCTGCTTACAAATAGCTTCATGCAAAATTCCAGTGAGATCAGTGTGTTCCCTGTGTGTCGGCCTGCTTTACCCCACACTTCACCGTGGCCCCTGCAGTGTAGTGCGTCCCTAGTGATTCATTACGTTCCATGAGTACTAATGTATTCCACATGTTTTAACTTTCACTGTGGGCTTCAGTGTTCTGCTACATGCTGATCTGTGTTAGAATCCAGCCAAGGGTGAACCCTGTCCCTTCTGTGCTTCTGTGTGCCTGTGTTGGCCTCTGGACTGCCACGACAATGCAGTGGACAGGTGATTATTGATGGTGGTTGGGTAGATGGTGTGTGGAAGGGCTGTGTGTCAGCAGCAGTGAGGCAGATTGAAGGGTTCCCAGAGCAGGAAGCTAGGATTCTAGAAGGACTGACATGTGAGACAGGCTGGAATATGGTGTATTAGCAGCTCAGCCTCCATGTTTGCTGCAAGAGCTGCAAAGCTGTCTGGCTTTGCGCTGGTAGTCTGTGCTAGTTGGTCCTGTGCACAGAGTGACAGCTCCCCGAGGATTCAAGACATCGCCCGCTGATACATAATTCATGAATTGCTAACGCCTAGGAAAATCAATAGTATTCCTAAAGAACTGCAGTCGGATTCTGATGAATGCTTATGGGTTCTTTTTTTCCCACTGTAAGACGTCCAAGTGCTTTAGCGTCTGAGTGACTCATGGAAATTTGAGTATTTGTCAAAAAGAATTTCTGCTCGGCTCCCGTGGGCAGACACAAATTTTCGTCTGCTGCATGTGTTAGACGGAAACTAAAGCCTTGAGCAGACGAATGAGAGGTTCAGCGATGACCTCAAATCACCCTGACGTGTGCAACATCGACGCATGCGAGAGACTGCAGGCAAAGACGCTGACTGCGGTGTGATAAACAAAACAATACTCAGTGCATGGGAGTAATAATTTTGAGAGAGGAGAGTACAACCTTTGCACATTTTATAAGTTGTCTGCTCACCATTCGATCCACTGACACGTGTCCGCATTAAAAAAATAAAGGTGTAAATCTGCTGTCAATGATAAACCTGCATGTCTGCAATGACTTGCACAGTGAGGGGATTTCTGTCTGTTGCCATGGCAACCCGGGCCCCTGCTACACAGGATATGGCTCTGAAGAGCTTGCCGCTAGATGGAGGAGGGCTGGTGTTGCAGGGAGTCTCTGTACAGTCTGCTTTGTGATGTGCCAGCGGTCCTTTAAGTGAACGGGCTGTTTTAAAAAGGTCAAAGGTGATAGAATCTGGAGATGTCGATGAAGTCCACCTCCACTAGATGGTGTTGGTCAGTTTGCGGCCTTGGCTTGTTCATAAACTTAACTTTGGCGCTGTGCCACAGAAGAAGGAGGTCCCTGCAACCCTTGAGGCCCGGAAAGGCCGCTCACTAAACACACGCATGCAGCACACTGCAGTCAGACTGTGGTATCCCATAATGCAAATTGTAGCCATGGAGCTCTTGATCGTCACTCCTGGGAAGTGGGATTTCCGCCATTTCTCAGACCTTCTCCAGTCCCAGGTGTATTACCGCTTCTGAAGCCTGCTTGAACCAGTGACATTGTTGATATTTAAAGACCCGAGTTCTCAGACTGTTTTGCCAAAATCATGAACAAAATAATCATGGAAAGAAGTTGCTTTGATTTAATATGAACACTAGTGGCTGATTTATAAACTTCCCTCACAAGGAAAGTAATTTTTGAAATATCAAGCTATTAATGTACTTGGTGCATCCTCAAAAAGTGGATCTTTAATATTTAATGTACTATGCTTGTATATTTCATGTGATAAAATATTTTTTAGATTTACACATGTAAAAAATTTTTTAAGCCTCCACCAGAAACTGGAGCCCCAGGTCCATTACTGACTCACTGCGACCAGGTGATCTGTGGGACACAGTTGTTATTGCTAACTGTGGAATTGTGGGTTACATCAGCCAGGGGGGGTCATGGTTGACACCTGCATTAGCACCTCCTACAGACCTCTCAGGAAAGTGCAGCTGAGTGGCAAACAAGAATGCCATCTCATTGCCGATTGCTGTCCTGCAAAGCCTCCTGGGACTTGTGTGGGTAATAGTGTTTAATGTAAGCAGTGGACATGTTAGGTTGTGAAGCACACACAACTCACCTTAGGGGATTGAAGTAGTGTTTGGGGGTCTTGTGGCAACACTATTGTATAGAAGTAGAATCTTTTAAGTGGTTCCAAAAATCAGTGAAGAGTAAATAATTTGAAGACATAATACAGTATTTTTTGCTACATAATTTGGGTTAAATAAAAACAGCATTGTTAAATCTTGCATTTCAAATTTTGAATATAGTTTAACATACTGTATATGCATTTTGGTTTAGACGCTCATTTTCCTGTAAGCGTTTTCACCCTCTGGAGGAATCTGGTTGCGGTTGTTGAACAGATGTAGTCGTTTAAACAAGCGGCGACTTCCTGCCCGCCAGGCCTCTGAATGAGGCATTGTTTCAGGGCTGACATCATCGTCTTCAGCCTTCCTTTCCAAGAATGCTGGGCTTCGGATCTTCACCAAATGAGACCCTTGCTCCTTGCAGGGGAGAGAGAGAAAGAAGGCAGGAGTTTTATCTGGCCAGTGGCAGCTCCCATCCAGGATGCGCGCCTTTCAGGATAAAGATCCTGAGTCAATCGATATTTGGTTTTTCCAATGCAGTGGCCACTCACCAGGTTATGGGCTCCTTTCTTTTTCATTGCACTGATCCTTTTCATTTTCTCACTTTTCCTGGTTTCCTGCTCCTTATGCACCAAAATCTGAACATGTTGCTTTCACCACAGAAAAACACACTCTTATCTAACCCACCACGAATCAGCCCTGTCCCAGAAACAGAAACGCTGTGCAGTGTCTGTCCGGCTCCTTTGCACAAGATGCACATTTTCCATCATGAAATCGGCAGCATGTAGGCAATGCTGGAGACAGTCAGGCTGTCATTATGCCAGCAGGATGGCGTGCCGAATGGAGCTACACCGGGTGGCACCGGAGCCAGAATCGGCTCTGATCAGAGGCGTCTTTTTAGTACCTGATGGCTGCAGAATGTGGACACACACCCACACACACACAATGCATATGTGAAGACGTGTCATTCAAGAAGGAAACCCTGGAAAACATGGCGGGCCTCCATGGTCCCTGCAGGAATTGAACAGATTAATGGCATAGAAACTTGATTTGATTTCACGGTTCTTGTAGGTTATATTTAGAAACTTCAATATATTTGTCTCAACTGATTTACTACAGCTTGCATTAATAATGAAAATGTGAAGATTTAGCCATTTTAAAGAAAATGTCAACGAAAAATTACAAGAAATATTTCAGCCTAGCTAATTATCAGCTAATCGTTCAATAAGTTCAAGGCCGCTTTACTTTGTTGTTGAGTGACACAGCATTTTCAGAGCCTGAGCATTTATAATTATAATTTCACTGAATTTGTGCAGCAGACAAATGCTGACCTTCACACTGACTTCACAGAACCTCAAGTTTTTTATATTATTATTATAAGTGTAATAATAATTATGATGGATTTGTCCAAGGTGACTGTCCCAACACAAAAAATTCTATTTTTACGTCTTCCATGTATTCAGTTGTTTTATGTGGCATTGACGTGCGTTATGCGCGCATCAAAGGGCAAACACCCCGCACCAAACAGCAATCCATCTTAGACAACCCATGTCAACAATTGCAAAACGACCGAACACAACGTGCACATGTGAAAAGGCAGCAAACACACCCTGTGCATCAAATAACAGTTATCAAATGAAAAGATATTAACACTCAATACTACAAACATTCAAATAACACCTCAGAGAAACAGGTATGCATCATACACAGCTCACTAAAATCAGTAATTCCTACACATCCAAACAAAAAAGCACCCCAACCATCAAACAATAATTCCCCATATGTGTCTATCAGACATGCTCTATTCTTTATTAAAATCAGTAAGTTGCTTCAGTTTTATAACTCCTTCCATTTCACAGCTGATTTTACAGAAGAAATTCAGAGTAAGTGCCCTGCAGTGAGCTACACAGAGACAGCCAACCAGAAGCTGTGCCATGTTGGCACCCCGTGGTCCTCCTGGACCAGCTCACTGTTTTCGCTATGTACGGTATAATACTGAACTGGAAAACCATTCTCATAACACTGTATTCAGTAGCCTGTTTGCTCTGCCACATGATGTTAACTTTTTTTTCAGGATGTATTTTTGGGCTTGACTTCCATGATCAAGCGTCTGGTTGCGCAGCACCCGCTGAGCAAGTACCACCTTCTGCCATTGCAAGTATTAAATGAGATCCTCTTAACTTTGCATCGTGTTACTGTAGGCAGATTTCTGGAAAATTTACACTTCCTCTGATAAAACTGCTGCATACAGTAAGTTAATAAAGCAGCGACATTTCTTGACCATGGTGGTCACCTGCTGCTCTGAGTCTGTAGCTGGAAACAGTTCTGTTGGAATGAGCCATGTTTTCCTCTTCCAGACAAAAGTGGAAGGCAGTAACTAACAGCAGTATGCTGTCAGGACCCCAATGAGAAAGATCTGCCACCACAAACAAATGTGGAGACAAGATCTTAGTCCTTCTTGTCCCTCTTGCTGGGGCACTTCTGCTTTCAGGGGGTGAATCATCGCCAAAATGGAGGGGGAAAAATAGTGGTGTTGTGCATGAGGTAAACAGACATGTAAAGGCTCTGTTGGAGCTGCATGCCATCCATTATTGTCACCTATGCATGTTCCCATGGTGGCGCCTCCTGCTGGTGTCCTTCTGTAGGGCAACGGACATAACCTGAATACCTGTCTTCATCTCAGGCTCAAGTCTGTCATCTACCCAGCCCCCTGTCCTCTTCTCACAAAGAAATCATGGCAGCATCCAATGAAAACGAAAAAGATAAACAATAAAAGCCCTTATGAGAAGAACACACCCTACGTCACGCTGGAACATGCCGAACACGTTCATATAACAAGGCTGAGTGAGTCTGGTGTCACTGGCCACCTGTGCTGCTGTGAATTTGTTACACATGGAGGTTCTGATCTGTGTCTGGACATGATCTTCCCAACAACGTGGCTTCTTCTGTAGGAGAGTAATACACTGTACAAACCATTACTTCCACAGCAGAAGTAAGATTTACCGTAAACAATTAGCATTATTTAGCCATCGGCAGTTATGTGAAAAGTTATTACGATGACAGCTTCGGATTGTCTTTAACATAGTATAGTAGAATATAGCATTTTACTGGATGTGTTCAGTAGTTTTACACTTAGAGATGCTTGTTCAGACTGTATCTCTCATGCTGTGGTTAATTTGGTTAAATTATGGTGAGGTTTAGCTAAGGTCTAACTGAGAGTTAACTGACATACATCAGGTTTAAGAGGTTTTACTGACAGTTAACCTAGTTCTAATCTATAGGTGAGGTTAAACTGAAGTCTAACTCATGTCTGATTTGTACCTGAGGTTGTAAACTTGTAAGTTTTGACTGATGTCCTACTGCAGATTACTTCAGGTCCAACTGAGGTACATCAGATGTAGAACTGAGGGCTGAATAAAGTTAAACAGATTTTGGACTGCGTTCAGAGTTTTATCTGAGGTCTGAGTCCTAAATGAGGAGCAGACGGAGATTTATTTGAGGTTTAACTTAGGTTTATTTGATTTTTAACTGAGGTCTACCTGAAATTGAACTAATTGAACTAATTTCTAACTGAACTGTGATGTTTAACTGAGGTTTAACTTTTGTTTAACTGATTTTTAACTGAGGTATATTTTAGCTCTGATGTTTAACTGAGATGTAACTGATTTTTAAAGGATTACTGAGCTCTGATGTTTTTCCAAGGTCTAACTAGTTTCTATCTGAGGTGTAAACGAGGTGTACTTGAAGTTTACCTGAGGTCAGAATGAGGTTTATTTTAATTTTACTTGATTTCTAACTGTTAAGTAGGGTTTACTTGAGGTTTATTTGTGGTCTACGTGAGTTACAGAACGGCCCGCCCCTCTGGCCGGTGGCTACAGCATTAAAAGTCCAAAAAAAAAGAAAGCACAGGACGTAATCTGGCAGTGGCGGCGGCTCTGTGTGTGTGTGTGTGTGTGTGTGTGTGTGTGTGTGTGTGTGTGTGGGCGCGCGCGCGCACGCGGGTGTGTGTATGCGTGCGCGCGCGCGGAAAGCGGGCGATCCCGCGCTACACTCTGAGTTTCGGAGCTTCTCTCTGCGGTCGGATCACGAGCCCATCGGCGGCGCGCAGCTGCAGCGAACATGGGTGCGAATGAGTGAGGATCGGGAACATGTGGAAGGAGGAGTATGAGGAACACTTCGACTTTCTGCTCGCGCTGCTGTAAGTCCGCTCACTCACTCTAAAACTTCGGAACAAAAGTAAGATTAAAAAAATGAAAGCTGAGCTGAGCCGGGGCGGCGAAAGGAGCAGATCACTGCGCGCTTCGCCAACGGCTAAACCGTTAACCCGTTTGCAGTTACAAAGTTAAACATTTAAAGAGCCCGATGGAAGCCGGTCGGTTCCGACTCTGCGGGTCGAACCTGGGGCCGGAGCTGCGCTCTATAAACATAGTATAAACAGTTTAAACACAGTACGAGCGCGCGGTTCTACCCTGTAACTTGCAGATAAATCGAATTTTGGAGCTGAAATCCTGCAGGAACTTTTGACCCCCTGCGCAGCCGATTTTACAGCCCTGTGGTGTTTTACACTTTTTACATTGCAGGTACTGCGGGACATGTTCGCTTCTCGGGCACCGCAGATAACAATAATGACACATAATAATGATAATAATAATAATAATAATAATAATAATAATAATAAATGTCTTGTTAAAGTCAACAAATATCTTGATTTTTATTGAAGTTTCTTAAAGGACAGTCAGTCTTCGCTTTATAATGCCTGTTACTATAGATATAGTTGGACATATTGATATATTGATTTCTAATTTAATTGAATAGACAATAACACTATTATTATTATTATTATTATTATTGCTGTTGTTGTTTGGTATATGTCTTTGGCCAAGTTTAAAAATGTAGAATTTTTTAAAATCATTTTTGTTTTGAAGTTGAGTCTTGCGAAGTTGTGCTAGTTATCTTTGTTGTGTGTGACTTGTGCATCACAGGAATGTATGATGTTCACTCAGCCTGCTGTGTGTTCAGCAAGATGTGACCTGGTTAGTCACTCTTGTTCGAACTCTGATCATGGAGTTTACACCTCAAGAGGAGAAACAGTCATTATAAACAAAATTTAAAAATTAAAACAAGTTTCAATCCAGGGGTTTCGCCAACAACGCAATCTGCAACTATTATTTTGTCACACAAAACGGTCGGAGTTCATCTCTTTCAGCCCCCTTTGTGTTCGATTACTGTATTGTGACCAGAGCAGGTGCAAAATGACTTATTCCTCATTTGGATGAGAGTGAGTGTATGTGGCACGATATTAATGGACAACAACAGAATGATGAACACACTCCTTCACCCCACTTTACGGTTCAAATGGAGATACTGACACAATATTGACACAACTTGACAGCGGATGAACAGGATTTAAGTACTTTGACAGGTGACTAAAGTGGTGGTGCTTATTTATGTGAAACTGTTGGAAGGTTTCTTTATTTTACTTTGAATTTAACATATAAGGAGAAAAGGCTACTCTTTGCAGAGCATTTTTCATGGTTAATGTGATAGTTAACATTTGCTGAAGTGGCGTGTGGAAAATGACTGGTTCTTACTGTGTATGGCGGCTCTCCCAGTCATTATACTGTAGAGTAATTATATATAAACATAATGATTTGGTCCCTGTCATATGCACTTTGCCTTACACACTGTTCTTGTTCAGCATGTACTTTGCAGTGAAGATCAATATGACTGTGAGGAAACTGTTTGCTTTGTTGCATCACACTGGCGTCTCACAAGGGGACACTGTCCAGGTGGCTTGTTGAGGAAGATGAACTTTAGTTTTGCTTCTTTAGTTGATCCATCAGGAACAATGTCAGCATCTCCCTGCAGTTTCAGTATAGTCCTGTCTTTGAAATACCGTGCTACAGAGTCTGAGGGCGAGACAAGGACGGAGGTCTTGTCCCATGAGGGTCATGTTTGGAAGAGTTCTGCACTCTGCTAGACCTCGGTTTGAAATTGCCAATGTTGACCTTTCACCCTTCCTCTGGAGGTTTCTCTCAGGAAGTAATCATGTCGTATGGGAGCCGTATGGAAGACTTACTGCAGAAAGCCATTGTAGCATTTGGATGAATGGAACCTGAGAGAGGCCCCAGATTGTCCTGCCTTTAAAACTGCTCCCAAATTGGATTTCTGTAGTGGGTACAATCCATTATTAAACCTGCATGTCTTCTTCACGTGCTAAACAATAACTCTCAGTTAAGGATTGACAGTGCTTCAAATGGGAAAAAAATCAGTGCTGCTGCAAACAATATTGGCATGTTGGCACATGTAGTGGTCAATATCTGCAAAGTATTAATTATTAAATTTATAATTTCTGCAGTGAATAAAAGATACTAGGATATACTTCTGACTTTTACAACATATATTTCAATAATAGATGACACCAATGTGAAACAAACTTTAGGAAAGTGAAAACATTGCATGAACTGACTTGTAGCCTAACTTAGGGCTCCCTGGGTAACGAAATGTAGCTGTGACTGTTGTGAGTGTCGGCCGTGCACTACAGCAGTCTTTTGCAGAGAGAGCAGCTCAGCTTATGGGAAGTGCTGGTAGGTAAGGAAATGTCTTGGTGCGCCAAAGCGCAAAATGCTGAGTAGCAGCCTGCTTGAAGGAGCTGAGCATTGAGGAAGAGACTGAATTATTATTGTCTTTGAGGGCAGAGTCCTCCCCCCCGCCACGTGACCCAATGCACGTTGCATTTCTGATGAAGTGTGGACTCATAGGCCCCACGTGCTCCTCAGCGGTTGACACACTGGAACACGGCACCCCACTGGCGTGAGACTCGTGTGAGTCACTGTCTCACATCCATGCCAGCTTGTGTGTATGNGCGCTGCAGTTTATCAGTATTTCCGCAAACTTGACTTGAAAAAGCTTGTCCTTTAAAATGAGTTAATATGTCGTGTGTGTGTGTGTGTGTGTGTGTGTGTGTGTGTGTGTGTGTGTGTGTGTGTGTGTGTGTGTGCGCGCATGCGCGCGTGAGTAAATTCCTCAAACTCAGCAGTGACACTTTGCCTGCGTCAGACTCAACTTTGTCCTGCATGAAGTCTGTAGGATAGATGCTTGAGATGGTGATGCTGTGACTGGTGATTCCACCATGGTGTTAGCTTTCATCCTTAACCAAGAGTCAGATAGCCCACAGACACCAGCTCAGGACATGATTTTAATTTTTGACGTTTGTTTTCCACAGGAAGGGTACATTTTTTATTGTACTCGTCCACTCTTGGAACATACTGAAAAAAAACATACATGCTGAAGTATAAAATGTGCTTTAATGGCCAGAACTCAATACAAGCATTTATTCTTCACAAGTTTACCCATAAAATTTTTTCTTGCAGTAATCCAATCCAAAAATAAATTTTGCTGAAAGAAAAAGGATGAATGTACATTTAAATGAGTGAATATAAATTTGATTGAATTACTGAACTAGGGATCACCTAATACTATTAAGAGTTTCTTTAAAAGAAATCACTTAAAATAGCAAAATATTTGGGCTATTTCACTTCATCATTGACTAGTTTGGGTGCTTTCTAGTGAGAAAGAAATTTCAGAACGAAAATGGAGATGACACACTTTGAATCTTTTTTTTCTCTGTTTTACCTCAAGTTATTGTGGACCTGTCCATCAGAGATGTATTAGAATGATTCTCACAGTGCGACCATGAAAATTTATGCAGATGACCTCTTCTGGACAGAGGGATGGCTGCAACTGTGGAGCCCTGCATCTGTCCCCAAATTCCTAACAGCATCCACAGGTGGCATGTACACCTAGGGCATCTTACTTATGTTCTTCACTGAGCTGTTGCCAGGGTAACCAGCAGCCAGGGGACCCTGGCCCATGTAAACCCTCTCCCTCAGCTGGATAACAGCAGCTTTACTCCTCTGCTGTGAGGTCGTGACCTGAGCTGCAGTGACCCACTGCCATCCGGGAACAAAGCTTTAACTTAGCAGTGGAGATTGAGGACTCCACTCCGAGTTCAGGATGAATGTAGAGTCTTCTGGACCCCTGTGTTATAAATCTGGCCAAGAAGTGCACCAGCTGTACTGTGTGCCCAGGTCTGAGTGGATGTTGATGGTCCCTGTTTGGCGCACCAGTCTAGCAGGAAATGTTCTGTTCTGAATTAGGAAATTTGCATGAATTTGTTTTATCTCAGATATGAATATTCCAGATGACAGCAGTGTCTCTCTGCCACAGGGCACTCTGGCACCTGCTGCCCCGGTCACACCTCTCCACTCCCGGATGTGTGAATGGCCCTTATCAGACTCACTGCTGATATGGAGGTGTTGAGGACATCGGCGTAACATGATATGCTGTAAGCGTGTAGTCGGTATCATGTTACATCACAGATTTACGGTGCCCTGTATGGCACTTGCTTGTGTGTGCGTGTGTGTGCGCAGATTCTCTGCAGGATGCAGGAATATTTTCCAAACTCGGAAATACAGCCATTAGTAACAAGAGAGGAAATGTTTCATAAGCTACAGGCCTGGCAGTGACACGCTGGCGCTCGGTGGCATCGGCCCTTGCTGAAACATTCCTGCGTGGCAGACGTCTGCTCTGTGTTAAGGACTCGAGGGGGTTCTGCTTTCTTTCTGCTGCGGTGTGAAAGAGTGTCAGAGGCTGAGTGGCAGTTGTTCTGGGGTTCTGGTTTTACCGCTATAGTGTGTGCAGCTGTCGGATTTTACTTGGGCATGTTGGAGGTGCTCATTTTTTTAACATTTACAGTTATGCTATTGGCAGATGCCTTTCTCCAAAGTGACTCACAGCTTAGTGTAAATAAAGGTACATTTTGTGACAAATAAAGAACTTTGATACAAACACATGAAGCTCAATTTGTTTGATACTGCTATTTTCAAAACTCACTCTTTCAAGTCAGTACCAGGAGAAGTGGCCTACAAATATGAAAACAAGTGGACCAGCAGGTGGGGTAGTGGTCTAAGCTAAAACCTTTGAACTCCCAGGTTCAAATCCAACCTCCTGATATAGGACCCCTGGTCCAAGTATTTATATGGACTACTCCAGTACAACTCTGGTAAGTTGCTTTGGAGAAAATTATCAGAAAAAAAAGCAGCAGGTGCTAAAGGACTAACCTAGAAAGCATGCAGTAGTTTAGCTATGAAAGAAGCCTGGAACAGATGGGTTTTGAGACCCTTCTTGAATTTTGAAACGTGGGAGAGAGAGGTGCTGAGGGAGCTAATTTTTCCACAATGGGGACAAAACTGAGAAGAGACCAAATTTCGATTTGGGTGGGATCTGCAAACAGCCAGAGGTGGACATTCTTTGATGGTTGTGAAGGAGGTGTTGAACTGGATACTAGCAGCAACACAGAGACGGGGAGCAATCATACAGGAGAACGATTTGGCAGCTCAGACGCAACTCATGCCTTTCAAGTGTTGCCGGCCTTCAAGTTTTTCTGTGCTCTGTTGTCTGTGTTTGGGTTTTAGAGTTATGATAGTGTACGTAAGTTGTTTTGCTGTGGGGTATTGCGGGGGTCAGGCTTTACTGAGGGCTGTAGGTGTTTGGGGTTTCAGTGTTGTGAATCTGTCCATTTGACTCAGATTAATGTCCCATACGAGATACCGAGCTCTGTGGAAACCATGGCAACTGACACATTACTGCACTATATTGGGTTTAGACACAATGCGATTGCACTAATTACATTTAGTTAAATATTTGAATCATCCAGGAAGAGGAATGCTAAAGGTTTATTCGTTTATTATTCTGCTTGCATACATCATTTTGACATAAATGTAGATAAACACAACATGTTTTGCTGTGCAGGGCGGTGGCAGAGGGGGAGGAGTGTCACATCCTATTCTAGACATGACAGCTGGTCTCTGTTTACAAAGACGGAACATGTTTGGTTATTTCCCAGTAATTCTGCCCTAAAGTAGATGGTCTTGATCCAGGTACCACCTGCATTGGGGTTGCATGTGGTCTCCTGTGTCGCTTGTTGCATCTCCTGTCCAGACTCACCACATTCTGTTTTCCCCGAGACACAAATATTGGCGTATTATCCCGTTAGAAATGCTCTTCACTTATTAATGACATTCGGATTAAATATTTATGAAGTTTGGTTCAAAGTTGCGCTGCTGAAATCGAGTGTGTTCCTAGACTGTTGGATGACATGCTCACAGAAGTCTGCGGAAGCTGTTTCAGCGAGGGGGGCACTCCAACTAGGGGGGCAGTTGGATGGCAGGAGGAGGGGGCTTTGCTTTGCAACAGGCCCTCGGTTCTGTACAGAATGGTAGCTCATACTGTCAGCAAGATGGGAGTGTATGTTCAGTATGGGATTTCACTGAATCCACAGTACTGCAATAATTCTGTAATAGCTACACTGCAAACAAATATCCTCTGGTGATTTATCTTTAATTCTTATAGTTATAATCTACCCATCCGTCTAGCCATCCATTATTAGTAACCGCATGTCTGTGTAGAGTCATGGTGGTCAAGAGTCTGTCCCAGAAGCACAGGGTGTGAGACGGTGCACTCTGGACATGACGCCGGTCCATCATAGGTCCATCAGACACTCTTTCTCTCACACGCACAAACTAAGGGCAATTTAGCAGCACCAATCCCTCTGAAACGCAACTTTGGGCTGTGGGAGGAAACCACACAAACTCCACACAGACTCAGCTAGATTTGAATGCAGGTCCACACTATAGGAGCTCTGAGGTACCAGCATGACCCACTGGGCCACTGTGCTGCCCACTTATAATTTTTTTGATAAGTCAACGGCCTTTCCATATAATATGACTTCCTGCATATTAATCGATATACTGTACACTTATAGTAAAGGAAATCACAGTAAAACATGAAACAGTTAAAATGATTGCTTAGTCATTTTTTCATTATTAAAATTTAATCTGCCAGAACTTCTACCTGTGTTGACAAAACTCAATGCTTAGTGTAACATTTTTAAGGCTTGGAGCAGCATGAATTGTAACGATTAGAGCTGCTCCATTTGGACTAGGATTCGAGGTGTGAATCCCACCTCCTGCTATGGTATCCTTGAGCAAGGTACTTGCCCTAAAGTGCTCCAGTAAAAATCACCTAGCTGTATTTGTGGGAAAAATAATAGGTAGCTTAACACTGTAAGTTTCGTTGGAGAAAAGCATTAGATAAATATTACGGAATTGCGGTAAAGTGATCACATCAGGTATAACCTGCCATGTCTGATCTTGATGTGTGTGTATATGTCCCTCCAGCGATGCCAACCTTACGGATGTGCTGTCCGACTCGGACTCCGAGCTGGGGAACCTGGAGCAGCTGGAGCAGGGCAGCACGGATACCTTGGCCAATGGCTGCCGTGCCGACAGTGAAGCCGCCAAGCGCCTCGCCAAGCGCCTCTTCCACCTGGAGGGCTTCAAGCGCTGTGACGTGGCCCGTCACCTGGGCAAGAAGTGAGTACCTGCCATCCCTCATCACCTAAACGGGCCTCTGCTTAAGCGACCCAATGAGATACGGATAGTCTATAGCTGTGTGGACGCGTAGATGTCTCCAGTGTACCTGGGCGTCCCTGTGCAATTCTGTCTCTGAAGTTCCCGCTTTTCATGTCCCTGTGTGGTTGTACTTCTCTGCCTTTGGTCTTCCTTGGCATTTTATCTCTTGTCTCACATGGAATATTTTGATAATTCACTATAAGTTTGGCTTCAAGCTGTCAGAAGGATTAGCGCTGTGCTAAACTGAACCCAAATCGCCTCCACTGTGCACATCAGTGATCTTCATCTGGGGAGAGTGTGTTCATACTGCATTTTTCTTTCTGTGCCATCCAGCAACGAGTTCAGCCAGCTTGTGGCGGCCGAGTACCTGCGCTTCTTTGACTTCACCGGCCTTCTGCTGGACCGGGCACTCAGGTGAGGTTGCTGTCCCACAACACATCTCCAAGTACAATCACACAGTGTAAATACCTTACACAGTTTTTAAAAAATGAAAAGTTGCGAGGGAAGTGTGAGACCAAACCCCTGGCCACGCCCACCTGTCGGTCATATACAGCATAATAAAAACCCACCAGTCTCCTTAGGCCCACATAAACTTTCTTCTGCAGACCCACCACAAACCTCTTTTCTTTTTTCCCAGAAGTATCTCAACAGGGGGCTCAACACCTCACTCAGCAGCAGCTGTGAGACCCCAATTGCTACATAAATTATTACCTTTTACATAAATGTAATCTGAGATTAACATACAATATGATTCACAGTGTTTTTTGACAAGGACTAGTTTTTATGCTGCTCAGTATTCAGCATCACACTCACATAAGGTGCAAAACCTTGTGCCCATTTTATACACAACAGGCTTATTATTCAATGCAACAGCACTTTTGAGCAGTTATGTAGTCATTTTACTTCTAAAAGGTATTTTATGGACTGCTTACAATGTCTTTCATTTGTGCTATTTTGGTATTTTAATGAATTTTAGTTGACATTTTTTTCCAGAAAACAATAATCTGCTCTTTTCACAAGCCATAATGTTAATTTTACCTCCTCAAAATGTGAGTTCATTGGATGGGTGATTTCATGGAACGAATTTACCCTTTTAGGGAAGGAATTAGTGTGAACCCTAGTATTAAATGGTAAAGGCGTACCATGATGTGGGAAAGCAGCACTGCTCTTACTCGCAGCTTTTGCGTCTCTCCTCAGAACATTCCTGAAGGCTTTTCCCCTGATGGGAGAGACGCAGGAGAGGGAGAGGGTCCTGGTCCACTTCTCCAAGAGGTTCTGCTACTGTAACCCTGAGACGCTCATGTCCGAAGGTGAGTTCACCCAGGTTGCTTATGTCGTGCTGATGCAAACACACACGCACTCACACGTGTGCATTCAGTCGCAACTGGCACATGATTTATGATTATTTTATGACTTATAAAAATCATTTTTGAATTGCCCCTTGGCACTAAGGTAGCAGCAGGTGTTTATGGTTCTGAGCGCCACGCCAACAGTGCACTGTGTTGCTCTTGCAGATGGCGTACACACCCTGACCTGCGCTCTCATGCTGCTCAACACAGACCTGCATGGACATGTATGTATCACCCCACCAATCACCTCATACTATGTCTTTACATATTTGCATGATCTGAACCCCCTGTTCTCCTCCTCTTTTCTTTCTGTCTGGGGGGTCTTTCCTAATGCTTTATGGGTGTTGTGGTTAATGCTCCCTCTAATTTCTAAGACGCCACATGCGCGCAGTAAGATAATTTTGTGCAACACTTTTAGCTGTAGCTGAAATAATGTGCGCTGACGTTTTTTAGGTTAAATGATCCAGTATGATATAAATGATAAGACTGTAAAAAGAAATGGCACCAGTGAGAACAGCAAGACAAGTCCAGAAGTAGTGTCTACTGCATTGGTAGGAGCAGGGAGCCAACAGGCTATTTACACAGTGGCTCAGTGAGTAACACTATTGCTTCACACCACCTGGCCTGTTTGGGTGTCAGTTCAAATCCAGCTCAGTCTGTGTGGGGTTAGTTCTCCCTGTGCCCATGTGTGTTTCCCCCACAGTCCAAAGATATGTGTTTAAGGTTAATTGGTCATTCTAAATTGCTCTTGTATGTTCCTGTGTGTGTATGGCTCAGAGGGAACATTTTGCTAGTGGTTCTCCAGGTGTACATTTTCTGCTGCCGTATTGATATTTCCATTTACCAGGCAGCACATAGTTTTGGGCTGCAGCCAAGATGTGGAGAGTGCAGTTACAGTTACTGCTGCAGGTTCAGCTCCACTGTTTTTATAACCCCCTCCAGCAGCTTTAATACACTGATGTGAAGAACTCTGTGCTGTCATGGCGCACTGGGTTTCTGGGGGAAGGACTCTATGTGCCCCCATCTGCTGCCTGTCACTGCAGATGCAGTGAGATGGGAGAAAGGATAGTGTGTTCTGCATCCAAGCAGCCAGAGAGTCTATTTTACAGTCCCTGTTCAGAGCTTAGTGTGTCTCTGCCTCACAGACGCCACACAGACACCATGATTATCTGCACACTGCTGCTCTAACACACCTTTTCTGTCTTTTTTTAACTGCTGCATTCGGATGCTGCACTCTTTAGGTGGTGAGTCCAGCCTTCTTCATCCCCTGATCTGCTCTATGTTAATTTGCAGAAAGTAGGAGTCCCCAGTAACCTGTGTGTGTGTGTGTGTGTGTGTGTGTGTGTGTGTGTGTGTGTTTCAGAATATTGGGAAGAAGATGTCTTGCCAGCAGTTCATTAGCAACTTGGATGGCCTGAACGATGGTACTGACTTCCCAAAAGACTTGTTAAAGGTACCACTGCTTTGGCACCTCCTTTATTACTTCCACACAACATCCCATAAATACATTTATGAACTGGAATCTTATTCATTCTGAATTCTTGTATCACCTTATATCATCTTTTTGACACAAGCATACATTTCTTATGTCATCTGTGTGTATAAAATTATTAGTGAATATTTCTCAATGTTTTGCACCGATCTGACATCTTTTAAGAAAAAGGATGTTTTATAAAATCAACATTTACAAATAATTTAATGCGTATAAAACAAAAAAATTATTCATGTGATGCTACAGTCCAATGTTTGAGCACTGCGTTTCACAGAACATATGGTGAGTATGACGCAGGATTAAACAGCATTTGCTGTGTTAACTACTGCAGGAATATCATATTTTCCTGTGGAAAGATTAAACAGATCTAATATTATACTGAATAAACAAGGGAGTTGTAACTGTATATCAAAACACAGTGAACTCAGTGTAAATTTAGTTTCCGAATAAGCAAGGTAATGGCTATTATTTCGTATCTGCAGTGTTACCGAACGTATATCAAAAAAAGACTCCCATCAGAAGTAAGGAAATATGTGCGGTTTAGTTATACTGATAGCTCATCGTATGAGCATAACTTTTTTGTTTATAACTTCAAAGCCACAGTCAATGAGAGATTAAAAAAACATGTCCCATGATTGTCTGAAAAATGTCTGATATAGCTATAATTAAAAATATTTTGACTTTAAATATTTTTAACTTCAGGTTACATAACATTGAACCTAATTTTGTTATAAGCATTGCTGCTCTTCTCTTTGCAGAAGGGATTCATGGACCAAATTTAGCAAAACCACTTGATCATGTCACTTCACTAGAGGTTTTCATGTCGGCTGCAAGACCACAGTAATATGGGTTAAGGTGGCCTGTATCCACATTTATCATAATTGCTCTGGAGAGGGACCCAGATAACAGACTGGAACCCTCTCATGTTGCAACTTTTACTCTATATGTATACTTTCAAAAATGTGTGCAGTTCTTTTTTATTCACTCTGTATATATGTTTGCTTCCAGTTTTAGTTATATATTAAAACCATACAAGTGCAACCACAAAGGTTAGCGTATCTTTTTCATTTTTAATTAGTCATAACTGAAACTCTTTCACCTGAACGTCAACTGAGATTCCTCAGAAAGTTCCTGTTACACACGCAGGCACACACACACACACACACACACACACACACACACACACACACACACACACACACACACGTATTGTCGCACAATACACTTGAGTGGCATAACGGCGTTTCCTGCTGCTGCTACCACATGGTTTGTCATTTTCTGTGCCTCACAAGGGCTTTGAGGATAAAGAGAAATAAATGTGCAAGAGCAGCTTCATATGCTCTATATCCCCTGCCTGGTGTCCTTAATTGATCCCACAGCAGTCAGTATTTTTATAAGCGTACAGCAGAAAATGCACAAGTGTCCCCCGGGTTGCAGTGACATAAAAAGATGAACTGCCATCCTGCGTGTGAGAGTGTTATGAGGTCTGAAAGCAGAAAAAGCGAGACAGACAGAGTGAACCCTGGAGGGTGTGAGATCGATCACTGCCGCAAGTTATTATTATTGTCATCCTGCTGCTTAACTGACACTTTTATCCATAGCAACTTGTAGTTTTATGTGTTAATACAGGGACATGTTTCAGTGGCACAATGGAGATTAAGTCTCTGGCTCAAAAGGACAAGAGTCAAACACCTTCTGGAAGCAGTCTTGTTCAGGTTTAGAACTGGTGTCCTTGACTGTACTATGGAGTCCAGGCCTATGTGATGACAGGAACTCAGGTGCAGCTCCTCTCCATGTGTCTCCATGTGTCTCCGCAGGGGCTGTACAACTCGATAAAGAATGAGAAGCTGCAGTGGGCCATGTGAGTAACAGTCGGTGTTCCTCCCTTCTATGTGACTGTGCAGATGGCTACACAATGCAGGGGTCCAGTTCAACAGACCACTTTTATGAGAGTTAGTTCCCAACAATAATACCAAGAGTATCTCATTGTTCAAAGAAAAGATCACAGCCATAAAAATGGTAATAATGTAGTATAATATGTTCTGTATTAGTGGCAGCAGATGGCATAGTGGTTAGAGCTGTTTTAAGGTGACCAAAGAGCCCAGCTTTAGCTGTGTAAGTTGTAAGCTGTGTGTAAGTAGCTTAGTGTACAAACCTCACATTTTAATTTGCTTTGCAGAAAAGTGACAACTATATTAATAAATAAAAATCACAGCAGATATAACACAAAACTACATCTCTCAGTGCAACATAAACAATTCACTGTAAAAAGGGGTAAAGTACTGTTATTAAGATTAAATATTCAGTAGTGTTTCCTGATGTACACTTTCTTTTAGATTTCAGACTAGGTGATATTAAACCTATTTTAGCTGATGTGTGTGTGTGTGTGTGTGTGTGTGTGTGTGTGTCTGTGGGCACAGTGAGGAAGAGGAGTTGAGGAAGTCTCTGTCAGAGCTAGTGGACGAGCAGTGTGACTGTGGTGGCAAGCGGGTGGCCCGTGTCACTGATGGCAGTAACCCCTTCATTGCCATCCCACTCCTCCTGAACGCAGCCACCTATAAGCACGGCATCCTCACACGCAAGAGTCACGCCGACATGGATGGCAAGCGCAGTAAGTCCCTTCCTTTGTGCGAGCAGCTTCGGTCGAGGTCTACCGTGTGCGTGAACTTTCCATGTGCGCCTCTTTTTCAGCTCCAAGAGGACGCAGGGGCTGGAAGAAGTTCTATGCGGTTTTAAAAGGGACGATCCTGTATCTGCAGAAGGTAAATAATTAATACACGGAAAGACTTATCTGAGTCTGGACTGTCCTAAAGGGTGGTTAATAGAATGGGGTTTGACTCCCTCTTGTGGCCAGGATGAATATAAACCAGACAAGGACCTGTCTGAGGTTGATTTGAAGAACGCGGTACGAGTTCACCATGCCCTAGCCACCAGAGCCAGTGACTACAGCAAGAGGCCCAATGTGCTCAAGCTGAAGACCTCAGACTGGAGAGTGTTCCTCTTCCAGGCACCGTAAGCTCCCGACAGCTTAACACTTAGTGCTAACCGACACCCACAGAGGAGCGGTGTTGCTCTCTCACTCTGTGCAGTGGTGCTTTCAACGTGCTGCTGATGGTGGATGAACATCATTGCTCCCCACTGTGTGTCTCACCCTCGTCAGGAGCGAAGAGGAGATGATGTCATGGATCTTGCGCATTAACCTGGTGGCGGCCCTGTTTTCCGCCCCCGCTTTCCCCGCAGCCATCGGCTCCATGAAGAAATTCTGCAGACCACTCCTTCCTTCCTCCTCCACCAGGTTGAGCCAGGTGACCACTTAGTAATTTGTCTCACACAGATTCCACAGTCTGCTTCCAAAGACACCACCCTGTGCAGATGCATTCTGAAAGGGGTTGTGTATGTGTCCTGTGATACACTGGTGTCAAATCCAGAGTGTTCCCTGTCTCTTGCTCTGCGCAGGATCACTGCAGAAATAAAGAATGAAATAAATAATTGAAAATATGTTTCCGGAGAGCTGATTGTAAAGTGTTTGAGCCCATCTTAAAGAAATGTGTAGTATAGCTGAATATTTCTCTCCCTCTCTCTATATAATACTTTGTAATATGTTGCTATGGCAGCAAGAACCTACATCTGTGTGGCTGACAACAAGATACATGCAACCATACATACAGATACGTTAAAAAAAATAGGATTAAATGTGTTTTTTCCATTCTGTGCTACAGAAAATAACTGATTAAAGTGCAATGAATTGCTTTTAAAAATGTTTTTGAAAAATAAACATTTACGTGTGGCAGTCATGGATTACAAAACATAAAATCATATGCAGAAAGCAACGCCAGGGACTAATGTGCCAGTCAGTGCTGCTCTGTAGGCGGTCAGTATTGTACAGTATGTGTCAGTGTTGCTGTGTAGCTGCCCACTACACTCAGAACTCTGCTCACCTGTGTGCTGCTGCAGGAGGAGCAGCTGAAGTCCCATGAGAACAAGCTGAAGCAGATTACCCTGGAGGTAGAGGAGCATTGCAGGAACCCACCAGATCTGACACTGAAGACGAAGGAGGCTGAGGAATACCGGCTCAAGGAGCACTATCTTGTGTTTGAGGTGACCACCGCTTTGTGTCTGACCTGGCACCCTGTGTGAGAACTGTAGTTGCACTCGTGTTGCCACTGTATGCTGTCACGCAGCTCGCTTTGACCAGACGCTGGTTTCCAATGGAGGAGAATAACCTGGGGACAGGGCCAGAAAGGGGCATGCTATCAAAAGTAAGCTGTTTGTTCCACTTTGTGGTTCCTGCTGTCCACAGAGGAGCCGCTACGAGACATACGTCACCCTGCTGCGTGCCAAGCTGAGGGCAGACACGGACGACCTGGACAAGATCGAGGCGAGCCTCCTGAGCAGCGAGGCCGGTGACGGGTACCTGCGTAAGACCCAGTCCAGCCCGTCCATCAGCCAGGCGCACGGCGCCAATGGGAGGCCAGATGGCAGGAGTGGCGCAGCCAGAGCAGAGAGACGGAGCTGAAGAGTGTCCTGAACCCTCGGCCTCAGCTGACACATGGCAACAGAACAGCTAATCAAAAATCACAAAGGGGAAAAACTGCATATCACTGTATATATAGTATTATTATTACTGCTATTAATAGTATCTTCACTATTATTATTACTATTATTATTACTGTGTACATATATCTTGTGCCAAAAATGGAAACAACTAGGAAAAATTAAAAGCAAAAGCAGGTGCTCCAGTGATGAAGGACAGCTGGTATGAAGGAGCACACCATGCCACGCTATGAAAAGGTGTGTTGTGGCAGAGGGGGGCCACATGTAGGTGTGGCGGGGGGAGCAAAGGCCTGTGGCTTTGAACTGCCCCGACATCCACAAATGTAGCGTGTGTGTGCTACCAATAAGGGCTAATCCTCAACACAGGCTGTATGCTGTAGGTGAAGCGCACAGGCCCAGGACCAAATGGCGAGAATGGACACGATTCCTAAAAAGAGTTCCAGTCTCGCTGTGTTTGATGTTTGTCTTAAAACTTACAGTGTGAGCTGTGCAGTTGTGCAGAGCGGAAGCACTGGAAGACGGTGCTAACAATGTTTTGGGGGTTTTTTCCTCTTGCCCTTTCCTTTTGACTTGACTGGGTACAAGGTGTAGTTAGGAGGCTTGGAGCACAACTTTAGTGCTGTGTGTGTATGTGTATGTGTGTTGTGTGTGGATCATTAAAATGAGAGTGAGAAGCTGCAGTGTGTATGTTGGTTCCGGTACAGTCGGTCCCCTACTTAGAAACTTGATTAGGACCAAGAGTTGGTTTGCTACTCAAAAAGTTTGTTAGTGGAATGTGACCCAGAGAGGCTCAGGGTCCTCATCAGTACTGTAAGCTGCTACTGGTATTATGTGCACCTGCACACACAATGTTACTGGACTAAGTAACTGAGAATTGTGCGTCTTTATCGGTCCATCTGTTGGTGAAATGCACTTTAGTTTATTCTGAGATGTTTGTCACTTTGTAGAAAAGCATCTGTTAGAGGAATAAATGAAAATGTCCTATAAACGTCAGTGATAGAGTTGGGATGCATCTGTGGAGTTTTCCAAACAGGAACATTGTAGCACAGCAACTGTCTCTCTTTTTCTCTGTCACCCAGCCCCTCCCTCTGTTGAGCCAGGATGCCTCGTGCACGTGCCTGCAAGTGCCCTGGCAGGAAGGTTTATGACGTGTTGTAAATAAGAAAGCACAATAAAGAACTAGACCAGGGTATGGCTCCTCAATCCCTTTGTTTAATCAACAAATGACACAAAATTCACACAGTACAAGTGTAAAAATAGGAAATAAAAGTATCAGAAAAGGAAAAAGTGAAAAATATTAGGTGCATGGTTTTTACCTAGAAGTCGAGACAACAGTATTATCTTGGAACCAGAGGTTTTAGAAGGAGGTTGAGGGGGACAGACAGACGATGCTTCACTGATGGCTCAGAACTGGTAGATGAAGAAGCTGTAGCATCAGCCACTGCTTGTTTACTGTCTCTTTGCTACTTTTTTACCTTTGCCACTGTTTTTAAAAATTTAAGAGCGCTTACTTGTCACAATCACTATCTGTTGGTGCATCAAGTAAAGCTGTATTGCATGCATAATTTGCATTGGTATACCAAATATCTTTTTCTGAAAACACAAATGCTACATATTCCTCAAAAAAGTTTGTACCAGCAAAGAGTTTGTTACTTGAAAGTTCATAAGTTGGGGACCAACTGTACTTGTGTTGGTTAATGGGGTTTGGATGGAATTTGCTGCTGGGGCAGTTTTGGGGGAATGTGATGTTTGCTGGGAGATGATGACTAAGGTGTGCAGATGTGGAAGAATAACTGTGACTGAATGTGTTGCTTCAGTGAGAGATGTGATGGACACTGGCTCCTCAACTTACAAACGCAAGTGGGATTAAAACACTGTTCATAATCTGATTTGTCTTTAACTCTAAAGACACTGTTACCATCTTAGCCACAGTCTGTAAAAAGCTCAATAAGACACATGTCCTTCGAATTACTTGCTGGTTAGGCTCTGTAAATTCTAAGATATAATAAAAAAAATACTCTTAACAGATTCAATTTCAATATTTTTAACTTTTTGTTACGTTGACTGATTCATCCTCTAAATGTGAAGCATGTGCCATATTGCTATTGATCATCAGCCCTCATGGACACCAGAGACCTGCCTTAAACACTGTGGATGTGAGCTGAGTTAAGGTCCCACAATCCTATTCACTTTTGGGTGCTCTTTGCCATCTATCTGCTCAGTGTGTAAATACAGGTCACGTTTGTGACCTGATAGAAATGAAAAATAAAGTGAAAAATAGCATGTTTCCAAATCTGTAACTTGACTGTTTGTAACAGGAGGAGCCAATGAATGTTTTTGTAGAAGTTGCATCTTGTCCCCCGTGCTTCACGCAAAACGTAAAGGTACGCAGGTCTTTGCTCATATCTGCTCCAGTTTTCAGAGGAACCGAAGGTGCAGAAGGTAGTGGGATTGCACACCAGCAGCCGTGCTCTCCGTGTGTCTCACTGCGACTATTGTTTCCGCTGGTGACTGCAAAGAACTCTGAGTTGCAACAGGCTCAACAGACTCAGAAGGATGTGTCCACGAGAAGAGCCTGGATCCAGGAGAACAAAGACAGGAAATGGGTGGGATGGGCTCTGCTACAGCTGCCACCCTATTGGACAGTATCGCACACACCAGAGAGCCTCATTGGTATAGAATCTATCAGTCATGGCAGAGACTTGTTTTCACTACAGTGCATTGTTAGTGGGGTATTGGGCCCCCGGACTGAGCTAGCAAATGTTAAAAACTGCTTTTTATATGTTCATAGCATTGACTTTCATATGCGGAGAGTTTCATGTTCTGGCTGTAGTCCTGGCCTCGGGTTTCCACGTTTTACAAGAGTGTTGTTGTCATAGAGAATTGTGACATTTATTTAAACCTTTTTTCTCTGAAGTCAATTATATTAGAGTTTGCCTTTTTTTTTTTATAAAAAAGTCAAAGATTTCTGTGCTTACGGTGTTTAATTTGATCATATTTCTACCAAAACTCATCAAAAGTTCATTTTTTATTTATCGCAGTTTCCGTGTAAGAGTCTTCTTGACTATTAGTGAACTTTAAAAAGGTTTGTTTAATAATTACTTTTTATTTTTAATGACATGCTGGAAATAATGGATTTGTTATATTAAGGACGATCCATTGTATGAATAAACCTACCTATGATTCTAAAATAAGTGCAAACACTGATCAGTGCATACAATGGTGCCTTGACCTTTGACCTCTACCCTAAGTTTATGACACAGGACATGACTTTGTCCAGCTTATTCTCCACTAAAGTTTGGAATAGAGGTCTATAAATTCACCTCCTTGATGACGATGACAACGATTATTATTATTATCATCAAGCTTTTAAAATGATTGGGTTGAATCCTTTGGTTAAGGCAATTTTTAATATTAGATGCTAATTTACCCATTTAAACAACAGGGTATTTTTACTGCGTTAATTCAGGCAAAGTACCTTGATCAAGTACCTAGATCAGGAGCAGGGAATTCAGACTGTAAGGCAAATGCTCTGTCATTACGCCATCTGCTGGCCAAAACCTCACCCAGGTCAATGTTCTTCACTCTTCAAATGCAAGCAGTGATGATGATGCCATTTTTCATCAGCTCATGTAAGCTGATTGATGTCTCCTTTCAGAGCCACAGTTGTAGCTTATTCCACGTTGTGAATACAAGCTGCCATGAAAGTGGAGATGCCCCGGTTTGCAAGCTGAATACAGCATACATGGAGCAAGGTACTAAGTACGATGTAGAAAAAAGAAAACAAGAAGAGCCCTAGATAGTGTACCGGGCAGAAATCACAGAGGGAGTGGAGGTTATGCGTTGAAAGATTATACGTTAAATATCAATCATGACTTTGACAGAAAACCAACCGTTGTGAGACATTACCTATAATGACCTTCATCATTTCATAATATGATCTGTGAAATGGTGCATTGATGGCTAGGTGACATAAAGCATTACAGGCCTGTTTTGATGCCAGAGAGAATAAATAAAGAAGAAAAACATGCAATTAATTACAATAATTCATTGAAATCCATACGAAACAACAGATGCCATGTAGAGTCCTGTCATGTGGAAACCTCAGAACAGGTCTCACTTTCATACACCTGTCAAGTAAATGAAATGGTATCATAAAACCATAAACTTGTACAGTAACTGTTGACAGATCATGCAGATTCTTCATTAGACAGCAGTGCAACGTGGTATGTTAGCCAGTTATTTTGTAGTTGGAAAGATGCTAACTTTAATGAAAAATACATTTTTTACTTTTAACATTTTTTTCATTACCTGCATTACTGTTATATGGGTTTTAAAGGGAAATTTCTATTATGTGTTATGAAGTTGTGGAAAATTAAAAGTTTTTGTAACATTCAGCCCTCATGCAATCGGGTCTCATGCACCTAAAAACAGCTACAGGGGTGTGAGACAATATATACCTATTTTTCATAGAGTGGTTACGTGATTATATTACCTTTGGAACAGGTACTTCATTCACTGTATCCTACGTCATTCACTCTGCAAAGCACGCAGACATGATGCTTCTTGCATAACAAAACCAGCTACTGTGTCTACTACCTAATTCCTATGACATTGATAGCCTCAAACAATCACAACCCTGGATTAAGGTAAATATGTCAAAGCAGAAATAAGAGATTCAATACTTTCATTATTATTAATGTAGCTACTGCTTTTCTCCAAAGTGACTTATAATGCTAAGCTTCTTTAGTGTTTGCGTGTTTTGCTCAGTTAAAGACATAAGCAGTGACTTGGTGAACTTTACGGCATTTATGAGTCAAATTTTCACAATATCTCTGTCAAGGGTGTAACTCCTGGGCAGACTGTGGACCAATGTTCCCTCTAGTTTCAAAGAGACTGTGCGAGCAATAAACTAGCAGTGCATGAATTTTAACCTTAGCAAAATATTGTGCCATGATGCCAAACTTAAACATGATTTAAAGACTGAGACTGTAAAAAGAAGGCACAACAGTAAGAACAAGACCAAGGCAGTATGAGTGTATGTCGGCGTGACAGTGGCAAGCTGCCACCAGGCTATTTACATGGTCTGTCTGTTACATACAATTTTGATAATTAAAAAATGGATTCTTTATATGTATACCATGTTTTACGGTGTACATGCTTACAAGTAGACAGCTCAGAGGGATCATTGATATGGACCATAGCAACCCAGCACTGGAAAAAAGGAAATTGACAATAAATGAATGAATGAAAATAATGGACAAATGAGTAAAAATATATCATTAGAAGACAGAAAGCTAGAAATAATTTTGTTCCAAATATTCCATATTATGTTGGTGTTATCATTGTCAAGCATTCCTTTTATTTTGGTATTTTAATTAATTTTAGGAGACACTTTTCAGCAAGGAATTGATTTCTTTCTACAAGAAATACTGGTAATTTGATGCCCTCACAATAGAAATTCACCTAACAAGTTGATTTCATTGAACTAATTAAGCCAGTTACATGAGGAATGGGTGTATATTGCTCCAGTGTTGGCATTATAGTGTGTACTTGGTGTGTTAATTTGTCTTTATAGTCATAGAGATGGAAACTAGCATATCAGGACTCACTGGTCTCTCTTCATTTGACTCCTAGTTGAATAATAAAAAAATTTTAAAGTTTTGCATTCTGCGGGCTATTGCAGGGTGGGGGCACCAGGCCCATGTCCATTATGTTTCACCATGGTAAACTGTGTCTGCTTCATTCAGTACCTCGGACAGCGACTGGCATCTTGACGGGGAATTCAGGACTGAAATTAGTGCAGCTGAAATAACAGTTTAACAAAATATGTCTTTTCACACATAAGAATCTCTATGCATTTGTTGTGCCACCATTCTGCTGAGGATCCTTACACATTTATATTTAAATTATAAACCATTGCAACAGCAACTGTAAAGTAAATGATCTGGCAGGCCTGTAGTGGCTGAAAGCTGTTGTGACCGTAAATAGATAACTGTACTGTAATATCTGCACTTCCTGTGCTTTATTTTAACCTAAATTGGCTAAGAGAGGAGTTTTTAGAGGTAACACTGTTTTGGATTGAAGGACTCCCATTCAGTGTATATCTGTGCCAAATAATATTTGCCCAAAACAGTGACCTACAATTCAGATTTACTGTGCAGATTAATATTTCTCACACAAATGCAACATAGAATTTCAAAAATTTCAAATTAGAACATGAAAAATATTGATAGGTATGATGGGGAAGGAAGACAGATCATTTGGCTGCATGCAGCTACTCTGGTCCCTGTCACAATGTCACAGGGCACAAAATGACCTGCTTTGAACTGGACTGTGTTGCACATGTTGTAAGATCTAGAAGAATACTGTCTGGTGGACTGTGACAGAACGATTGGTGGAACAGAGGACAAACTGCTGGGCAGCCAAAATACAAAGTCCCTGAACAAGTACATTGACTCCTCAGCTTACAAACAAAATTAAGACCAGACTGTGTGGAAATCAGCTTGTTTCTAACTCCAAAATCCACATAAGTGAAACTTAAAAATGTACTTTTTATGGTTTAGGCTGAGGGAAAGAAAATTCTCCGTAATGACATGAGATGTAAACACTGCAGATGCGAGCTGAATTAAGTCAATCCCATATGCCTGTTCTCTCCAAGTGCTTAAAAAGAGGACATGTTCAGTCCACTACAGACAGAAATTTTAGACAACTAAGTGAATAAAAAGCAATTAAAACAAGCTGGAGTAAATAAAATGTTTACCTTTGACATTCTAATTTCTATTCATAATGCAGTCAGTTAAATTTAGCAGTACAAATGCCAGTGTTGAGGATTCATCATCTTTCCTACTATGGATGCTGCTTCTGTTATGGGTCCTTTTAAATTTGTACTGATACAGAAAGAATTAATGTTCTTACAATCCTTGTAAAACCAATAAGTGATAGAATCATGGAAGTACTTTTACTTGGTGACAGATAAAAGTATAACTTTATTTCTAATACTTCCTGCAAAAGGAAAAACAACATAATACTACCAGAGTTTTAAAGCAAATTTAATATGGTGAAAATGTATAAAACAGAAAACACACACAAAAAATGCAGATGAGGACAAAGACTAAACCAGAAAAGCATAATATTAAGTTCCGGAAATTTCATTGTTGAGTAAAAAATACTCTAGAATGTACAACTGAAGAAAAGCATTGATATGATTTTATTATCACAGTTTTAATCTGACAATTCTTGCCAACTAAAAAGAATTACAGTCTGAGCACTGCTACTTTATCATGCAATTCACTTTAATATAACTCCAGAACAAAGACAAAATATTTTACTCCAAAATATAGAACTTGACATATTCCTTTCCAACAGTAATGACACAAAGGCTTGAAAGTATTTTCTACTATCTGAACGTAGGATCTATCAAAAATAATATGCAGAATTTTCTTAATATATTTAAAGTGCAAATATTAATACATTTAAGTTCTTTCAGTGAGTATAAAATATTAACGAAAAAAAGAACTAATTTCATGTATATTTTTTGTTTTATTCATAGATGGGACACCATACATATATAAACAAACCATATGTACACACATCTTAGATAACTCAAAGGGTTAGGAAGGGAGCAGAACACACTGTAACAGAATCTCTGAATACTGTCCATGTCTCCCTGATGTGACAGACAGACAGACAGACAGACAAACACACACACACACACACACACACACACACACACACACACACACACACACAGAGTGTTGCAGGCAAACAACAAAAAAAAGAAAAAAGTCAGCCTTGTATTTTACTTGTTAATGTACAGAAACGAAAAATGGACTGGCCCGAAAGCTCGGATTGATTGGCAATGGCTGATCAATGGTTATACTGGAAGTAGTGTAATGTAGCTCCATACAGTCCCTGTCAGACACCAGCAGTCAAAAGTGCAACATGTTATACTGTGTTTTCAGCACTAGTGGGTAAAGCTTAAGTGCCCACATGAACAAGCATACTATAACATATGTGCTGTGCAAGGTTTGCAATCAACTGTCTTATTATTGAACTTGCCTTCTTTAAGCACGTAAACCACACAACTCTCATATTTATATTTTACATATAAAACAGCACAAGTACTGAATTGCTTACAGATTCATAGACTGGTAACTGACAAAATGTGTCCAGGTAGACAAGCTTACTTTAGTTCATATTTACACAGGTTATTGTGGTAGCATTGTTGAATGATATGTATTACAAATGTTGTACTACATAGTGTATGGTAGCTTTTTAAAATGTTTATTACCAACTTTCCCAAACCCTGGAGTCTGACTTTCAATAGCCTCAAGAAGGCACTGAAGATCAAAAGTATTTATGTATAAATTCCTCTATATTAATGGACTGCGGCTGTTCACAAAAGCAGCTGCAACACAGCACCAAAAAGTCAGTAGCACCTAATAAACTGACCAAAAAAAAAAAAATCAAGTTTGTTATGTTAATCCATCATCAGCTTCATTGTGCTGAACACAACATAGTTTGATTATTATTACTGACACTGAAAGTTATATGTTATACCTCTGTACAACTTACATTGTTTTAAATTGTGATTTTGATTACTGATTGTTCCTGTATCCATAGACGTGGTAAATAGCAGCGCATCTGAGAACACCGCTGGACAGGCTGTGCTAGAAAAGTGCCAAAAGTGTGATTGGAGGGGCTGGCCTTGTTTATCTTGTTACACTGGAGGAACGTGGGACAGAAGGTGCATCTGTAGTGAAATTACTAACCAGAGGATGGTACTGATCCAGAATCACTACTGACTGTAGAGAACACAGTCTGTAATATGGGTAGTCAGACTTCAATAGTTTGCAATCATCTCCCTCCCACAAAAAAACCCCATTTATTTAACTTTTTTCATATTGTTAAGAGCAGAAGATGGCAAGTGAAATGGTCGCCACTGTTCCACACCCCTCATTTTCAGTATCAATATTTTGAAAACCTCTAAAACCAAACAATGCTTATTCATGATCACTGCATACAAGACCTTCAGTTATTATGCCATAATTTTCTCTACTGCATCAGTGGTACAGTTACTGACTTACAGTAGTAAGATAATGACATGCAACAGCTAAAACCGTGAACTAATTGTTAGCATATAATGACATACAACAGAATTCAGGCAGTACTAGAGGATAATTATTACAGGGATTCCCTGCTATACAACGTTAATAGAGAGAAGGAGGAAACACTCCCAACTACATTTTGTTTTTTCCACAGTAAGTCAAAAAGTATATTCAAATACCACTGGAGCCAATAGTGTAAAATACTAGAGATTTTGACTTCCCTTTGTACCTTACCAATCATTACATAACTCTCCATTCTTACTGTGTTATTTTTTGTTATTTACTGTACTTGGTTAACTCAAATATTTAGGATGTTGTGTGAATATTACAGTAGCACAGTAAATGGAATGAAGTAGAAGTAGTAGGAGGCAACAACAGACCATTTCTCATTGCTGCGGGAGCGACCATACTGCACCCTCCCACAGGGTGAGAATCTGGTCTGCAAGTATGCATATTGCTACAGTACGTTCTTCAAGAACAATGTTTGCATTTATAAGACAATTTTTAAATAAAAACTAAAATTTTTGTTACTTTTGATTCTAAGATAAAGTGCATCACTGCAAGTCTAGTGACACTTGTATAGGGTTGTCGTGTCATAGACATGATCACAAATGAGAATACATGCATACTGGGGCGCCGTATAGCTGGAACCACCTGTATAACAATTTTATCAAAATTAAAATAGTGAAAAGGCTGACTTTTATGCAGAAACTGCATAACAGACAGTATGCAGAAGCTTGCACAGTTGTAATAGCATCCATAAAGTAACTTTTTTTAAAACAAAACTTTTTACAGGGACAACATGCTGGCCACTTGCATAATAAAAAATTCACATTATTAAAAAAGAAATTACTTTGCATGAACATTATAAAGGTCACCATTTTCTTACAGCTAATGACATCAGGTGTAAGAAAGGAAAGCAAAATGATTAACAGATAAATGAGTGCAAAATAAAATGTTTAACATTAGATTGGAGGGGGGCTGAGTCTGGCCAGGTTTCCAACAACCAAATTCAGCTTTAATGATTGAACTCATTTAACTCCTTGTAGTGTTGTAAGGAGACTGAAAACCTGTTAGACTCAGTCCTTTAGGCTCATAGTTAGGCTCATAGACCATATTGAGTTCAGTCAGCAGCATCACCAAAACTCATAGGAAGCCTGAAGATAAAGTCCACACCAACTGCCAGAGAGGTTTGCCCACAAGCAGATCCCACCCATCTCATCCTATTATCATGGTGGGCAAGTGTCCAAATGTGAAGCCGGAACACCAATGACTACTCCTCATCTAACCAAAAAGCCTTGCACTCTTCCGGCTTGCACCCAAAACAGGTATAATGCCTTCCTTAATTGACGTACTAGACTAACACTGCTTTAGAGATCAGAAGTCTGATGAGAGCTCAGCAGTGGGTCACTCACAGAGGTAAGAGCAGGTCAAAGCTTCTATCCCTCATTCACCTGGAGTGGCTGTCCACTTCTAGGCTTGCACAGCCAGGACTTCATAGCCATGTGACACCAGCCTCACTCTGAATTCTAGAACAAATGCACCATTGGACAGCAACAGCAAAAATTTTCATTGCTGCACAAGCTCTTCCATATGCTGAATTCTTATTCATTGCAAGTTCTGAACAGCAATACAGTCTGCTAAGAATCTCCCGAGCCATATTCTGCTCTTGAAAAGGGGGGGGGGGGGGGGAAAAAAAAAAAAAAAAAAAAAAAAAAAAAAAAAAATCAATGGGACCAAAGCTTTGAAANGGGGGGGGGGGGGGGGGGGTGGCAAAAAATAAGTCTGGGTATAGCTCAGTGAATGCAACTAATTTCAGTTGAAAACCTTTTGGGAGGGGGAAACAATGCTAATAAATAAGTTTGGGGAAAACCATCAAGCAAGCTTGTAAAATAAGCAGCATGCATGGACCACACCAAGAACTGTGTTACAGAGGAGAGTTGGAATCCATCCAGTCTTCACCCACAATGTATGTGCAACACATATACATATATATCTTCATATACAGTGAAATTAAAGTTTCCAAAGGTCAATAAGAATTAAAATTTTTTTTTGTCTAACATTCCCAGACCAGTCCCCATTACAACTGAGGATATAATAAAAAATATATATAAATTAGGAAAATGAAACTACTTTCTCCTTTGGACATGGTTAAGATATATTTCTTATTTTTATGTGTAAAATTTACATATATTATATACATTATACTCATTACTTAAATGAGTTAGTTGTTTAATAAACTTTCATATTGAGGAGGCAAATTGTAGGTGGGGGAAGATTTGTACCAGAAAGTTCTTTTTCCTGATAGCACTGTGCTACTAACACTGACATCAACGAAGCAATAAGCACACACAGCACTTGAAACAGAAAAACACAGCAAGTGTGAAACAGCTCATCAAACATCGGGACATTTCTTTTTTAAGCCTAATCTTCTCTCAATGTATACCAGGAGGGAAACCAGTATGTCTCTTTAACCTTAGGTGCCATTATTGATTTTTTTTTAAGTTTTATTTTTGCTTAAAGCATGCTAGCATTACACACTTCCATTAACTAGGCAATTTGGTGTGTCTGACAGACCTAAGAACACACCAGTTTAGCTCTTTGCTTACTGACACCAAGTTCAGCTGATTCAGCCTCCTGACATACAGAGCAGATCCTCTCAGTATGGACACTTCTTCAGGAGAGAAACAAACTTTAAATCCTGATTTAAAAAAATATCTTAAGGTGTTTAGTTATTTAATATACATATTGCCATCACTGGCACATATAATATTGCACAAAATAAAGTGCACCACTAAAACTCTTGTTATGGGATAAATGGAGTTGGGCGGAATATTCAAAATGACAATGTCAGATAGGACAGTGATACCATTAGACGTGCTAATGAGTCCCTAGACATCTATACTCTCTAAAAAAAGAAAAACCATACACGCACAAACACACGCACGCATGTGAGGATTCTAACGGCCCAGTTCTCAACTGAGAGCCACAGAAGGATCCACAGAGGTCCTCATACGTCTCCAGACCCAGTGTCCATCCTACATTGAACCTCAAGATCGGTATGTAAAGAGAAGGCTTTTATACCTTACAGGTGATATTTACATGAAGCCTGTTAGGAAATTATAAATTTATGAATTAGGGACCAATTTTAGACATTTTATCTTGGAGAGTGAGAACAAATTCCATTATAATGAAAGGTATCTTTGGGATTTTGAAGATCCAATCAACAACACAAAATGGTATGCAACTGTCAGTTAGGTGCTNACCAATTTTAGACATTTTATCTTGGAGAGTGAGAACAAATTCCATTATAATGAAAGGTATCTTTGGGATTTTGAAGGTCCAATCAACAACACAAAATGGTATGCAACTGTCAGTTAGGTGCTACACACACACACACACACACACACACACACACACACACACACACACCTGCGTTCCAAACACATCAAACCAGCATGTAAACATGAGGATTCTATAAGGCACCAAGTTGTTCAAACACTGAAGGATGTCCCTCGATCCTGACCTCGCAGCAGCAGGGGTCTCCTGTTGGTGAGCCTCCATCTCTCCTCACCCATCATCCACTGTCCTCACTTTAATCATTATTTAACTATAACCCACAGAAAACGTGAGCATCTTGTAATGGTTGAAATACTTCTGATTCACAAAATCATATTTTGCATTTCTTTTTTTAAAGTAAGCACTCAATTTGCCCAAACTGTCACAGGCACCTTCCTATAGGGCTGATGATCCGATAATGAAAGTAAGAGGTTTAAAAAAAAATAAAAAATAAAATAACGTGTAGGCAATAGATCCCAGCCTCGGTCCCTCCTAATCGCACACCTTCTAGTCAAAATCTGGTACGCCTCTATACATACCTTTTCTCATGATGTCCTATTCCATGCCTACATTTTCTATGGAAACAAGGACAAAGCTCAAGGGTGACATTAATCCTTCTTAAAATGCATTTTTGCTGACAGAAAACTCTGGACCTGATGCATGCCATGACCCACACAGTGTAACCTTGACTTCTGTAGAACTTCTCCAAAGAGAACTACAGACTGGGCCAGGCCTCTTTGCCTGCATGTGGTACTGACTCTCTGCAGGTCAGAAATAACATACATCTCAAAAAGAAAATCTGACAAAAAACAACACATTTTGAATAAAAGCCCTTAATGTCATTTTGCGTACAATCCATTTTAAGTATCACATGATTTGTACCTTAGTTGTACATTTTAGCTTCACTCATTTTGTTTATATACTTTTCTTTATATGCCCTTCATTATACACTCTTGTTTGTATAGTCAGGTAAATAGTGTGGTAAGTAGACTATTCTATGACACCCTCTTAAAAATTTAATGTTTTGGTAAAAACGATTCTTCTAAAGTATCGGTTTTTGTGCTAAAGTCAAATATTATTTAACATGAAAATAACATATCCTCATGTCATGTTTTCAAGACGGCAATGTTTTTTCATTTTGAGAACACGTTTGAACAGCTTTTACGTGTAAAAAAACAAGTTCTTGATTAGGGAAATAAACACTAAGGGTTTTGTCAAGTAAGAAAAAACAGTTCTTATATACATATATTTTGTGTTAAGTGGATTTAGCAGCTGCTTACTGTTTGTAATGGAGGGTAAGAGGACTTCAGGAGACGGGGAGCAGTCTGTTGGACCACCAACCTTTCGTCCGCACTTCCATCTCCGTATTTACGCATTTCTAGTGTTTATTTCAGTTTTTAAAACTGTCTCAGTGTCAGTCGTCGTCGCCGTCATCCGGACGCAGCTCTTCCCGCCGCTCGCGCTCCCGCTCGCGCTCCTGGATCCGGCGCATCTCCTCGGCGTAGCGGCAGAAGGTGCTTCCAAACTTGGCCCACACCTTGTGCGGCACCGTGATGGAGTTGCGGTAGGCGGGCTTCACCTCGCTCACACGCATGAACACGCCGTACTTGTTGGCGCCCACGTCGAAGAAGAAGCGCTTGTTGTCCACAGCGAGCGACGTGCCTTCTGGCAGCTCGGCCGGCTCCTCGTCCACGCCGTAGTCGTCGATGAGCTTGGCAAGCGCATCGCGGAACTCGATGAGGCCCTGCGCCGGCAGAGCGATGGTCTGGCCCTGCGAGGAGCCGAGTCCTGGGCCCGGGCCCCGGTTCACCGTCTGCCGAACCCTCAGGAAACGACCCCGCTGGTTCTCCTTTAGGTCCATGTAATATTTGCGATTCTCCCGCACCAGGAACTCGCTCTTGAGCGCCCGCCGCGGCTCATCTTGCGCCACGTCCGGGTTGCTGGGCCCCAGCTGGGCGTAGTGCTCGATGAAGTCGCCCAGGTAGTCGCGGAACTCCACGGCCACCGACATGGAGAGCGTGAGGCGGCTCTTGTTGCCCCCGGCGCCGACCTCAGCGATCTTCAGGAAGCGGCCCTTCGCGTTCTGCTTCACGTCCAGGTAGAAACGCTTGTTCTGGATGTCCACGCGCTTCGAAGCGAGCTCCTGCGTCTCGTGCTGCAGCCCCGGCGACGCGCCAGGCCCTCCCGGCGTAGGGTACAGGGCGCCAGTGTACGGGCCCGCGGCGGCTGCTCCCTGCTCGCTCCCGCTGTCTCTGTCCGCCATGATGCCGCCGTCCCTCCTGCCTGCCCGCGTGCCCGCTCCGCCTCCGCCTGCTGCAGTCCCACGGCTGGCCAGGCGCGTCGCTGTTCTCGCGAGATCTGCGCGTGGACAGGAACACAGTGGTGTGACACTTCGCCCGCGTTGACAGTTTGACCGCGCACTAACGTCCCCGTTAGACACAGCACACCTCCGACAGACAGCGAAACGTTGTCATCTTAAACTGTTTTATATATTTATATTTATTAATTTTTTTAACTAGACATATACGCTAGTTCTAATAGACAGCCTTCGTTCGAGTGCTGAATATTAAATATTAATTATGAATCTAAAATACACATACTCGCAATTATTAGCATTAAAAGGGTATTTTAAATAATACTTGAATGTAGAGTCTTTATTTAGAAAAGTCACCCTTTATAATATGAAGGAGTAGGAGCAAGCGGAAATTATATTTATTTACTAAGGAAATATTATTCTTCCATTATTCTTCAGTATGACATCACATCGAGACACAAGGCTGACTGCAGATTTGGCGGATTACTTAATTCATTAGTTTCCTAAATTGTATCAGATTATTGGAATAATGTTGCCTGAATCTACTCACCCATGACAGTGAAAATCAGTCCAAATCATCATTTTCAAAACAGTTTTTTCATGTGAACACCTCAGATAATAAGTAGTTTATTTTTGGCAACAAGTAAAAATATGGGTGTGTGTTAAACGACAATGCTAGTAAAAGTAAAGATGATGCATACACATCGAGGAAAATTTATTTTCAGTTCAACAGAAGTTTAATTCAAATCGTCTGCACGACTAAATGAATACTTTTTTGCTTTTATATTCTATTACAGTTCAGTAGTGAATCTAAATTATAGCAATTTTAAAATATATTAATGTAAAATATATTAATATAAATAACTAAGATATTAAATGTGAATTCATTATTTCAGATATTTTACATTCCTTATGAATGATTTATTTTTGTCTGGCCGTTGGACTGTTTGTGTTATTTTAAATTTCCTTAGATAAATTTTATCGTTTCTCTTAATTTCCCATTCTGTAGTTTATATGATATACAGTTAAACACGTTTCATCTAAATGACAGGGACTCGTATCATGCGGGTAGTTTAGGGACTTAAATATAATACAGTTTGGTCTATATGCAAAATAAACATATTAATTTATGTAAATCACAGTTTATATTAAATAGATGGCAAAAGCAAAGAACCAGAATGATTCAATAACCTGTTTAAGCTAATTGAAGCAATGTTACGGTAGCAACAACAGCATCAGTTCCGTGTATTTTTTAAATTCCTAATTCTTGTCTTTTGATCCAGTAAAACAAAAGATTGAGTACTGCTGTCAAAAAGGAAATCAAATTATTCACTTGTTTGTCCTAGAGAAACATCTAACAAATGTCAGCACCATTTCCCTGACTGGTCTATAATTATTAATATATAAAAATCGGTTTTTACAGTTATTATAAATCAAATTTCTTATTAGAAGAAACTCAACATATGAACCCTTTCATAATAAATGAGAATACTTGCTTTAAATATCTTTCGTTTAATTAAAGACTTTCATGAATTACTAATTAAAAAATCAATTACATTGGTTTAATAATATTACCCATTATTACATCGTTTTACCATTACTCACTGTACAGTGTGGATTTATTATATTAGGGAGCTTTTAATAAATTTCGTTTGGGCATTTAATTAAATAGAAATTATGTGTAACAAGGTGAAATTACCCTCAAGAGAGATGTAGATTATTTCATACAAAAAAGACTGTAACCACACTCTGTAACAGGAAATATAAATAAGAAGGGAGAGTTGTACAAATAACCAAAAAGGGAAAAGGTAACTTCTACCACTCAATCCCAATGTACTATTCTTTAATTAAAATTTACATAACTAAATAACTTTAAGTGATCAAACGACTGAAAATCGCCTTTATGTTGTTCTACTGGCAACCTCTCTCTCTGTACCAAAATGTTCCTATAATAAAATCTACTACAGCTATCATGTTGTACTTCACTTTGGCATCTCCCTGTAATGCAATATATAACTCGAAATATGCCTCACTAAAAAGCAGCTGAATTATTTATTTTTAATGTGGTGATAAAAAATAATCATTTTAGCTAAAAGTTTGATAAGTTGATTTAGGCATAAAAATATATAGACGGAAAACGTGTAAAAAGGAAAACTTAAAGGACGTACTATGGTGAGAAACAGCACATTGAAACGACCATACTACTTAGATATTCTCTTAAAGTTTAATGTATCGCATTATTGTGTTTTTCTTTTATACTTACTCGTTTTTTTTCCAATTCTATTAGCATGTTTTCGAAATTTAAACTGCCCCACATTTTCAGCAATCATTCGCGGTTTATTAATGGTCGGTGACGGTTAGCAGTTCGGGCGATAAAAAGAATAAAAAATAAGATAAGACAAATAAGATAAAAAGAAAACATGATGAACATTGTTTTCTTTAATTTTCCTTTCTTTTCTTTCTTTTGTCTCAGGGCCACTCTGTACGCCCGCTTTGTGCGGGTGTTGGCTCGAGACCTCAAACAAGGTTATAACCGCCACATGCAAGGCTTCACCCATCGTTTACGATTTGGAAGTAGAGTTTATTGTTACTTCAATGATTTTCTTTCTGCTCACTCACTATAAATCTTTTAAAATTCAACTGTGCATTTTTGCAGATTTTGATGTTTTTCCATAAAATAAATTATATACATTCAGTAACAGTCTTTCAGAATTAATGATGCAAGGCATTGTACTTTTCTTTATTACAGGTATAAAAGCGGTGAATATGTTCCATATTGAAATGAAAAATGTAATTTTGCGCTAATATAGCCTGATTTATCTCTAAAAATCATTGACATTACATAAAAGGAGTTTGAACATTAAAGTTGGAGTAATACGCAAATAACGTATAATGTATCAGTACCGATAAAGTAATTAAAATATACATAATCTTATCAGACCATTATGGTTTGTCTTTCATTTTTACTGAAAATGTGAGCAAGTTTGACAGTTAATGCAACTACCTGGTGTCAGTTTGAACAAACCACAAATAAACAGACGCTCATTCAAGGGTTCAAAGAAAAGTTCACATGGCTGAATCTGAGCTAAACGCACAATAAGAGTGAGACTAAGATTTTATTTTACAATGATTACTTGTTTATTTGGCCCCTTATTTCTGAAACAGAGCCTGTATCTCGCTGAGCTGCAGATAATGATTCCCGTCCTGGGACCTAAAACTTCGCTAATTCTAGCTAAAATTCCAGCTATAACTGCAACCTTTGACCTCACTGCATACTGGTTCCGAGACATACCTGAGTTTGGTTAACTAGAAAAAAGAGACTTAATCCTAAATTAACACAAAAAATAATGCAGAGGAAGTATTCAAAAAATATAATTTACGTTCTACACAGTGAGTCCATCTGAAAAGTCATTGTTCAGAAGGATTTATATACTGAAACAGGAACACAGTTTTAAAAGAGGAAAAATAAATATGCATGGATATTTACATAAAAACGGAAATGAACAATTGATGTAATCAGCAATTGAACTCAATAGTTTGGGAGACAGCAGCAGCATAACTTACAATACTTTTTCATATTTTTCATATTTTTACGCACTGTTTAATTCCTTGGTTGAGGTCAAACCCGAATTTCACTTCGAATTTTACTTTTAAACTGTAGCACCTTAGCAACTTCATAAAAACATAAAAATCAGTGTGTTATTACATTTATATCCATGTCTGAATGTGACAGGGCAATTTTGCAATATCATTATACTGAAACAAGGCCATTTGTTTTCAAGTCTGAATTCAGAGACAATAACAGACATTGTCTCCTTGCAATGCGAACAAGCAAGTACTGTGAATTATACATTAAAAGCAAAATACTTTGGAAAATTCTTTGAATAATATGTATTACTGCACAGTATAATTTATATTCCTATACTTCTGTATTTATAGACATCACTGTACGTACTTGTCTTTTCCCGTGTCTTTGATATCTGCAACACACAGGTATGCATAAATAAATGTTTTATATATATATATATATATATATATATATATTTCTTAACAGTACACTATGAAAATATATATATATGTGTGTGTGTGTGTGTGTGTGTGTGTGTGTGTGTGTGTGGGTGTGTGTGCAGCTGTATCCAGGGCACCTCGGCAGGACATCTTCCTTTGCATGCGTCAGCACGAATTAAGCCTTTTGGAAGTTTGGTGCAGCAGCACGTAGCAGATCAATAATCAATAATCAATATTCAGTAATGTCAGTAAAGGGTGCATTTCGCCGGGGTGTTACAGTTTGCAAGACGTGATTGTAGAATTGCTTATTGAAGCTGTTCGTGATCTTCTATTATAAAAAGAAAAATAATTGACAGTAAATGTTTTTTTCATGCTTTCAGTGTAGAACGTGGCTATAACCATGCGGTGAACGTTGTATAGCGCGTACCTGCGGGGCACACGGACCGGGTTCGGTTCCGGAGGACTGTGCTGGAATCTGCCCGCTGTCTCCTCTCTGTGCCGCGGCTCGGCCCCGACCGTCAGCTGCCGCGCAACAACGAACAGAATCGCGAGCCGCGGCGTCGCGACGCACGCACGGCCGTAACGCCGCTCCTGTGATGTCAGCGCGTAGATTTCACCCAGACCGCAGCACGCGGTAGCCGCATGCCTCGAGTGGTGGCTCACGAGGTACTGCAGCAACGCTGCGCGTGTCTGTGGGAAACAGGGGCGGCTGCAACGCGGGGTTTGCTTGTACGGAGCTCAAGCAGTTCTTTAAAATCGTTATATTTTACCAGTTATTAACGAGTCTTCCCTAATTTAACCACATATCAGTAATACATATTCAGTACATATTAATATCTTTGAATAATAAAAGGATTGTCGGTTCGAGTCCGATTGCTCGCTCGAGCTATAATACCTCCAATCCAGGTTCAACACTGAATTGATACAGCAAGAATAAACTGCTCCACAGTTAGGTAAATCAGTGTAAGTTTGTTGAGTAAGCGTAGCAGCTGAGTAACACGTGACTAGTAACACATTTAATATATTTTTGTGACTTTATCTGTGGCGAAAAACCTAAAATTAAATCCAGTCAGGGCAAAGAAAGAAAGGCTGTTTAGTTAGCTCTAGTAAGAAGTGTATGTGTTCTACATGCAACTGCGTCAGTTATACTTTTTAAATGGATGCTTTGGCATTTCACTGCCATTAACACACACTAGCGAAAATTTATTGTTGAGATCCTTACAAGCACAACAAGCATGTTCTTTAATCCCCAAGCATTCCTAAAACACGCATGTAATCTCCACATAAAACAGGGATTGTGCGGCTCTGTCTGGACTCCGCTTTATCTCTTAACTGATCACACTTTAACACAGTTAAAATTATGAAAGACAGTCCAAAGTTTGCAGACGCGGATGCATCGGGTAGTGAGATTTGCCAGATGTCGCAAAGTCCGTGCGATGTTGTGAAAGGTGCGCCCACCTGCTGCTCTGGGATCACTCCTTCTCCCACAGAGCACCGCTGCCCGAGCTACAAGTCCACTGGTTTCACACCTCCTGCTGTACAATTTGCAAAAATAATAAGTATAACTTTTCAAGCATAAGTAGCGTCTTCTCTTTTTATAATTTAAATTCGCCTTTTCTAAACGCGCAGTTCAAATGCCTTTGAATTCCTGCTCTAATCTGGTCCTGACGAAAATAACGGGATGGAAGCTCAAGAGTCAGTGGGAATAAAATCCATTAACTTTGTATGCAGGACTGCAAACCATTCGTTAGGCCCTTTTACCAGCGTTAAAAACAGGGTTGCCATTTGGGGCCACGTGAATTCAGGACCTCGGACAGCATCCAGTCAACCATCGCTACAGAGGTCCGTTACTATATGCAATGTTATGTAAAGGAGTGATTAACTCTGGATCAACATATTCTGTCAATTTTCAGTAGCGAGATATTTAACTGTGTTATGTATATAACTAATTCTGTTTATATGAAAAACTTTAAAGTGTTAATGGAAAATCGGTTAACTGATTGTGTCAAAATATAGTATTAGATTTGAATTCACAGTTTAACATGTGACTGAAGAATGTTGGACACAAGTAGCTAAAGGAAGACTTTATTGGCACATAAAAAAACAGAGAAACCCCCCCCCCGCCACTGCTCCGAGTAGCTCTATGCTCTGTTAGTCAATACATAACGTTTTAACGTTTTCAGTTAAAACCACAAATAAACAGTAGTGTTAGAGGTATGGATAGATTTTTTTAAATCATTGCACATTGACCCATTTGAGTCCGCTCACAGTACTCTGACACATGCCTGACCAGCAGATGGCGCTCTTTTAGGCTCTACCGCACCATTCCGCCGCATTCTCTGTATGGGAACCTTATTCATCTTTTTTATCCGCCTTATCTGCACTGATTTATGAATTCCGACTCCGTGGAAGGAGTGTGTTCTTCCTAGCGCGATGTTTCATGCGATGCCGCGCGCGCATGGCACAGCAGGCTGACCCCCCTCGTAGCATCCACCCACCCGCGCTCATAAATTAGCGGGATACGCGGGACTACGCGCGGGATGACGCGGTGCAGCGCGCGCTTCTCCCCCACGCAAGCCTCGGATGCGGAGCGGCGAATGTGACCTGAATGCAGGAGGCGAGTTAATGAGAGACGCGCAACTCGTACGGGAGTGAAGAAGTGAAGCCGCTGCGGCGCTGCAGTCCCACGCAGGCTGTCCGTCAGCCCGTCTTCCACATTTTCCTTAACAACTGCGCCCGAGAAGACCTCGCGCGGCCAGTTATGACGCGACCCGCAGCAACATCTCCGACTGTTTGTTTTTTGCGCAGAAATGTGATTGCTGCCCTGATGTGAAGATGAGCTGATCGCCATTTCGGGAGGGGTTTGGCGACCCGCAGTCCCGTTTTGCACAGCGTCTCAACCCGGTTTCTGCGCGAGAAGTTGCCTCAAAGGAGGCTGCGGGCGGACAAGTGACATTCTCCCGCGTCCGAGGCGGAGGGCGCGCGCTTGTTGCGTCCGCGTCCCTCCATCTCCTCCCCGCGCAACGAGCACAGATCCAACCTGCGGGCGGACGAGTGCGCGCAGCCACGGAAGACCACCCGGAGATCGCGTTGGTGCGGGTAAAGAGAAACGGTGGCGTCTTGCGGGAGCCGTGATTCTGAGCTCGTGCGCTGGCATCATTAATAAAAATAATAACAACAACACGCACGCCTTTCATAATGACTTTGTAGCAGAGCCAGTGTTTTTAACGCCGATTCCGCGTCTCCACGGGTGTTTCCCCATCGCCAGCAGAGCGCGAGCGGCGGCAGGTCCAGATGGCATGGACACTCGCACAGGGTCTGCCGCTGTGCCGCGCCACTGGAGCCCGTCGTCCTCAGCCGCCGAGTCCAGCTCCGCTCCATCCTCACCTCCTCCTCATCCTGCACCTCCTCCGCCGCCGCCGCCGCCTCCCACTGCAGCACCGCGGACAGCGACACCCGAGCCAAAGCCGGCGGCATGAGGCTTGATGCGCTGCGCTTCTCCATGCTGCTCATCGGGGTCTCCTTCGCCTGCTACTCCCCGAGTCTGAACTCCCCGCAGGACCAGGCGTACCGCTCGGCCGTGGTCATCGAGGGCAGGGTGCACTCGGTCCCCGCCAACGTCTCCACGGAGCCCTACAGCGTGGACGTCAAGGTGCTGGACGTGTGGCCGCTGCACAGCGGGGGACTGGAGCGCGAGCAGCTCGTCACCGTGGGCCACTTCGGCTCCCAGGCTCCGTGCACCCGAGTGAAGAAGAATCACAAGTACATCTTTTTCATGGACCCCACAGACCAGCCCTTGGTGTTCAAGGCGTCCTTCGCGCCCCTGGATACCAGCAGGCGCAACCTGAAGAAGGACGTGGGCAGCGTGCTGTGCCCCGACTGCGGTACGTCGGCCGCCTCTTCGTCATGTGCCGCCATGTGCTCCACTTTCCCCGAAATGCACAGTTGGTAACACATTTCAGCGTCCCGCAGTCTGCGTGCGCGCACGGCCGTGCTTATGTGTTCGCAGTTTGAATAGAAGCCGAGGTGTGAGGATAGGAGGCGTGTTGGCGGGGTGTCTGCAGCATGGGTCCATGTAGGGATTTAAACATTTAGAGGCAATGAGAAACACTTGTGTCACATTAACATACACACACCCACAACCAATGAAGGTACGATTAAGACAGTGCAGCTTTGTCTGTTGTTACAGATTGATATTTCTGGTCCCTGTTGTGGTCAGTGGTTATGCTCTGAGGTGGGGTTGGGGTTGGGGTTGGGGGGGGGGGTTAAAACAGTGCCCCATGTGTACATCACTGCACCCCTCACTGTGTCACTGCACTTGCAGTGCACCACTGTGCTTCAACATGAAAGGTGCAGAGAGGTGCATTGGCCCTTATCTTCCTTTATGCTGCAACAACAGCAACAGAGCACAGTGAAATAATGAATACAAACACAATTATAAAAACAGGGCAAAAATTGCACTGTTTTACACAGGGGATCAGGGTCCACTGACCAAGTCTATTGTCCCAAAGAGGTCTGCAGAGATTCTCTGAATTGTCATTCATTTTTATCTGACAGGGCCCTTATCTTCCAAACTGGGAAGTGGCACCTGCACATCTTGGAGCAGTTCTGGTGCTGGTTTCAACTTCCTCAGCAGCTTCACAGACAAATGGAAACCCATAATGACACCTGTGTCAAATCTGCTGCCACAACCACCATCAGCATCACATTGTTTATTTAATCTTTTTTGAACAGCACAGTCTTTCTAACTTAAGCAGCTGCCAAGGTCCATGGAGCAGTTATAAAGAATGTGTCTTATGGCATTTTTACCAAAAAAGGCAATGTAACAGGTGTTTCTTAAAGTATAATACAGTGCACTCAGTATGCACCACTCTGCACCACTCTGCATGTCATCTAGAAGAATGTGTCAGGTTTTGTTTTGTCAAAAATCAAAGCACTTACTCTGCACCTCATTGGGAGTTTCTCTGGCACTGCAGATCAAACGGGCAAAACTTCCCTGTGACAAAGACTGTTGCAACGTAGGAGTGGTTTACAGGAGCAGATGTACATCAGTATTAGGTTTTTAGCGTTCAGGCAGCATTGCTCTCCTTACTTGGTGCGTATTGCTCTGATGCATCACATGGCTGCTGGGCTAATTAAAATATGCAACACTGCAGCGTTAAATTTTTATCAAACCAGAACTGATGTAGATATTTTTGGCCCCTCTGCTGTCGGTAGGAGAGAAAGCACAACTTTTTCCTTTAATGTGTCTGCAGTTAATACAGAATTTGATCAAACTTGTCAAATATGTGAATGGAGTTCAAGTTGGCATCTGTGAGACAGCTTATCCATCCTGGGTGCCGGAGTTCTGCAGAACCAACATGTGGGCTCAAAAGACAGTCTGAAGGCTTCCTTGTGCCCTGCACACTGTGAGATGTGGCCAGCAGATCTTCAGTAATTGTTAAATAGCTCCTCTTTTAATGCCAAATGTCTCTGCGTGGGTGCGGCAGAGTACAGCAAGAAATGACCCTTGGTACATGAAACTATTAGAACCCTGAGGAAGAAAAGACTTGATACCCTCCAGAACATCTATGAGAGAAAGACATGTCATTTTCACTCAAGTGGATTATCACAGAGGAACGAAGAGATTAACTGTATCTATTCTCCTTAATGCAGCCTCCAGCCTTTCATTGCCCTCTGTGGGAAATAACAGTGTATATTAAGTTTCTTCAAACCATGTGCACTGAATCTCATTTTGCTATGACTAATTTGCTGTCCAGAACAACTCTCAACACGTGTTCTGATCCCACGTGACACTGCAGGTAGTGAAAGCCTTAAAGCCACTGCCTTACATTTGAACAGTTTGGCATTTTATTCCATCCATTGCTGTGGGAACCACATAAAAAGGTACATACCCCAGTAAAAATGACCCTGTTGTTTAAATGGATAATTGTAAGTTTTTTTATCATACAAACTTGACCTTGTAAGTCACTTTGGAGACAAGTGTAAGCAAAACGGGATAATAATTATATGTAAGCTCTTGTTTGAGGGTACTTGAAGGGGATTCCCAACATAAATACAGTTCACATATAAAATTATGCATCTCTCAACAGTTTGGAAATACAGGTACATTGAAGCTGTTTGTACTTGTTGAGAATCACCTACACACTACTCCTCAGTGACCTTGAGAATGAGAGGATACGCCGAGGGGGGAATTAAACCACAGTGTGCTGAAACCAGAGTCGAGGCCTTTTCTTTGCTCAGGCGCTTTCAGAAGTTTAAGGATTTATCCCCCATAGGGCTGATGTAAGCAGCACGTCAGCAGAAATCCATTTAGATTTTTTTGTGTTGAAAGTTGTTGTGACTCAGCTAATGGCCAAAAAAAAGCCAAGGGTAATCTTTGAATGAACCTCCATCTACCGTTTGTTCTGCTTTAAATGAACCTGGAGCACTCACAGTAGACACAACAACATTCAGATAAATCCTGCAGATTAGAGTGGATATCTTCCAAAAGTGCTATCTGTCGCTATTCTTACAGTTTGATAAATAGGAAGCGCAGAGGATCAGATACACCAGCTGTTGGACCCTGCCATTGTCACAGTGATCCCTTTTATTTTATATGTCTTTCGGATCTGTGGACAAGCATTGAGAGTCAGTTGAAAGCTTTCTTAGCACATATGCACTGGGTCTGTGTTATGAACCTGAATGCTAGGGATAAAAATATGTTTGTCCCTTATGACTCAGCCTACATTGAGCAGTTGTAGATGCTAATGGTGTAGAGCCAGGGCCTGGATTCAGTCATTTACCCTTCTGGAGGTCTTGAATGCATTGTGCCCAGTGATTAAAGTTAGCTGGTTCTCAGTGGTATGCGGTAGCAGCACTTCTACATTTTACTGTTTGGAGCACAAGTGCATACATTTTCTTGTGTACTGGCACACCTCATAAACTCCTGGTGCTCTTTTCTGCCCCCGGCTAACCAGATTCTCTGTCTGAGCTGCTATCCCCGCAAAACACTGTTGTAGTATGTGACCATTATTCACAATAGTCCTCATAGTTACATTTCATTGCCCAGGGTGCACTAAGATACACTGCAAGTCAGCTCATGTGCTGCTTTCCTACTGTTTGTTTGAAATTTGCCTTCTCTTTATTAAAGAAAAATATATTGTGATTATCATCAATGACTCCTAGTATTTCCTTAATTACTGCAGAAATTGGAAATTTAATACTTATTAGTTTGCTGATACTGACATAGGCAGCCATCGAGTCAATAAGGAGAGCACTGACACTGATTTTTTTCTACTTCAACCATTAACCAAGAATACACACAACCGTAAGTTTGTGTGCTTGTGACATAGTAGTGAAGATAGTGATTTCGACACACCCTTAGGAACAAGCTCTGTCTTTGTTTGGGCCTTGTGTTTAACACCCTGCCTGTGCTCCCTTTTGACAAGAACATTGGGGCCCTGTAATTAGCCTTGTATTTATTTACTTTTTACTGAGGTCATCTGCCTGAGGGATTAGGATTGAAAGGGTGAGCAGGACACACTCTGATAGGGACTACTGCATTGTGTCACTTCTGAGAAGTTTTTGTTGTTAATATTTTTGTTTGTTTTTGTGAAAAGATATCAAGGTGTATTGGAATTGCCTGCCCTGATCAGGATTGTGCTTTTGAGAAGACTGGGTTTTTTTCCAGGTCATGACTGCTACTTTTTGTTTGTTTGTATGTTAGCTTGCAAGTTTATTCGTGTTTATCTCGTGTGTTTCCTTGTTTGCGCACGTATCATCTACAAAGCTAGTGATCCAGAAAATTTTATTTGTTTTTTATTATATCTATGTAAAGAAAAGTCATCTGCAACAGTTACTTTTCCTTTTTAGTCATGATCAGAGTAATTAGTAACACAATGATAAACAGTTTATTAAAAGTAACTTCAAAGGTGTTATATTAATCTAAGTTCTAGAAAAAGATCAACTAAAAGAAGGCTTCCTTCATATTAGTTTTAAATGAGAAACACAATTAAAATGGGAGCTAGTTTATAAAAAATATGAGCAATTATTTCTATTGTGCTATGTTATAGTGTGCCAAAGAAATCAAATATAACATTATGGTAATTTGTGTTTTTTAGTCATTCATGTGATTTATCACCAAGCCAATAAAAGATATTTTTGAAGTAAAGCGCCATGTGCTCTTGAGCAGGGTTTAACCATTAATCATTAAAAATGAGGTGCTGAAAAACATAAAAATACATTTTCCAGGACTGAAAAGGAATCCCATTTTGACGAGTTTGGATCTTCCAACATGGGGCTGTTAAAGAGGTGGATTATGGGAAAGTGATCAAATGACAGGCCTTAGGTGACGAGGCATTTCCCTGTTTTTCTCTCTCAGATGACAAAAGCACTTACATGTGAATAATGCTCTGGATTTGTCAGCATATTGGTGACACATCGTTGCAATCTGCTAACATTACAGGAGCGCCAGAGGGAGAGCAATTTTATGTGCTTGCAAGAGTTTCAGTTAAATGAATATCGGTTTAATTTAATTACATCCAGTGTGTGCAGGAGAGCAGACATTTCAGTTGTAAGAACTACAGTGCAAATCAGTTTAATGCTACGGATCCCATCAATTCCCAACAGTATGGAAGAACAGTGGGCTGCCTGAGAACCATCATGTCCAAAATTGTTAAGTGCATTAAATGGTAAATGTTGAGCTATTAGGTTTCTGATGTTAAAGTGTAATAAAAAAAAAAATTATATATATATATATATATATATATATATATATATACACATAATCATCTTTCAGAGTAATAGTTTTCCCTTATGCAGAATTTTTTTAAAGAATAGTTTTTATTGGCAGACACGTTTTTTGTGAGAGTTCTAGGAATTATTGTCCCAGTTCAGATGACATGATCTGGATTTATTCCTTGTTGGACAGGTTTATTGACACTTTGATTGAGATGTTTTATATTACTTCTAAACATTTCAGAACTATGATTAATAATCTGTTTATAAAGTCACAGAATGACAATTCTGTTAACTGCTCTGTATAAATAAGTACACATGCAGCACTGTAACAGCAGGTGGTATTGTGGTTAGAGCTGTTACCTTGCAGTTGAAAAATGTGGGTTTCAATCCCTGCTCTGTTGGACTCCTAATTAGTGTATTTTCACTGAATTGCTTCAGTAAACAAAATGTCCAGCTGTAAATAACTCTAAGCTGCTTAGTGTACAAAGCTAACATCTTAAGTCACTTTAGAGACAGGTGTCGGTGGTATGAATAGATAATAATAAATGTATCTTCCTTTTTGACATTAGATGTATCTCTCTTAGCCTGATGATTATTATATTAATAATTAACTTCATTTCCTTCTATGCTAGTCCAAACCTATTTAAGGTAAATGCAGCAGAGAGAACAATCAGCTGTATAGCGAAAAGTGGGATGTTAAAGAAAATAAGAAATACGGATGATAGAGTGTATAATGTTCACGATCACATTCCTGTGATGACAGAGCTGAGAAAAACAAATCAGTGAATGATGCATGATGAAGTCATAAAGTCGATTTTTACTTCCCGTTGTTTGATTTCTCACATTGACTGTGCAGGTCGCCTCTTGTTGCTGTTCACTCCTCCCAGCTTGACTTAAGGATATTCTATGCACTTTCAAAGGATCATTTACTGTAAACTTGTCTTTAGTGTCCACACCCAATCCCTGCAACTAACAGTAAAAAAAAGAAAAAATGAAAAAAAAACATACTCCCGTTTTTCAATTCTGGCTTGAGAATGAGGCCATCTGGTATACTGGCAGATCCTCATCATTAATAGGCTGTTGTGACCTGGAGGGCACTGGAATGGAGAAGGCAGGTAGAAGCAGGCGGTGCTTTGAGTAACAGGGCCTGCAGAAACCTGGGACAGATGGATGGCACCAGGGTGGACAGAGCTGCAGAAAGCTGGGGCAGGACAGGTAGTAACGGTGATCACAGAGGGTGGCGTGGGAAGATCTGATGTTGGCTGGGATTTTAATACCTCCTTCCTGTACTTTAACCATTTTAATGCAGTGAGCATGTCTAACCAAACATATGCTAAATGCATGTCTTGAACAGGCTGTCAGATCTGTGTAGCTATAAAAATTAAACATATTAATGAAAAAATGACACCCTATGAACTGAAAGGATAGTGTAACTGTTATAATTACATTATGAAATATTGACTAATAATAACAATAATTAACGATGCTGGTAAACGTTCTGTCAATATAGTTCTGCATTTTTATCCTCGTAATAGTTACTTGAGACCCAGCTATTCATTTTTGTTCTCTTTAGAGGACACGTTTTTTAAGTATACTTCCAAATCTGTACATGGTACAATGCTACATATTAAAACATGTTTATAGAGGTCATTCTACACTTTTAAAGGAGACCACTTAGCAGCTTCCAGCAGAACACTGATAGAGCTGCCTTTGGTAGAACAGAGAAATGTGGAGAGAGCTCTGTTACATTTTCTGAGGCCTTAGTGTTTGGCTATTTGGCTACCTGAAGCAGGAAACTTCATAGATGTGTGGAAAATAATGTATTTGGGCTTAAGAAATTTTGGATCTGAAATGAATGCATTTGTTGTACAGTGAAGGACATTTGTTTCACCCCTAACCCATGTTTCCTTGGTTGACAGCGTAACATACTAAATTTCTCTTGTCAGTCATTGGTCCATTTTGCTTAGTAGCCAAACTGGCGTTATGATGAAATAAATGTATGCAATTGTCTATGGGTGTCAAAATTTGGGGGTACAGTATTTAGCAGCTAATTCTGAAAAATAAATTGTAATTTTGGAAAAATTATTAAAAATCCTGCTTAGTGGTCAAATTTTATTAAAAAATTCCTTTAGATCTGTGATCTTGTATATTGGGTAGCATGGTGGCTTGGCAGGTAGCACTGTTGTCTCACAGTGCTTGGGCTGGTTGGATGTGGGTTCTGTGTTCTTCTCATGTGTGTGCATATTTGCTCTGGTTTCCTTACACAGTCTAAAGACATATGTTTCAGGTTAATTGGTCACTCCAGATTGTGAGTTTGAATGGATGTGTGAGGTCACCTTGCAATGGACTAGTATCTCATCCAGCTTGGCAGCTTCTTTGACTAGCCTCCTCTGCTTCCAAGATTGGCTCCAGTGCACTTCAACCCTGCACAGAATAAGCGGTTAAAGAAGCACGTATCTATATATCTTTTGGTTCACTTAATGAACTTTAGCATTGAAAATAAATTATAGTCTCCATTTGTTTTTAGTTGCTAAATTTGTCTTCTGCACAGATGTAATATTGACATATGTGCTATAATAACACAAAAACTTATTTTATTTATAAATTCAATATATAATTTATAAATAAGTTATGTGTATAATTTTATATAAACTAATAAAAATTATATGCATTTATACTAATTTAGAGATAGAAGTGTGGGGTGCCAGATTGAGTCTGGCCTTGGGGAGCCAAAAACCAGCGCAGGTCTGATGCAAAGTCAGGGGACAGATGAATATAATTTTCTTACTGCCTGATAAGCAGTGCTGAGTTAGTCATACACATGCAAAGCATATAATTTTCTTTGACCTGCTGCCATCAATCTCAGAAAAGCCATATGGTTAGCTGTGTTTCAGGCATTTATTATTTACCTTTAGTTAGCTGACATCTTTGTCCACCAAGATTTACAATGTTAGGTTTGTGCAGCAAAAAGCTGCTTACAATGATTTACCCATTTATGCAGCATGTGTTTTGTGAAAGTTAGAAATGTTGGGATATAAACTATTGCTACTAGATATTTCACAATGATTTTTGTCTTTGCTGTATTCTTGGATGCTCTGGGAAGGCGTACGAAGTGAAACTGAAGTAACTTGGTGAAAAACTGAATAATACCAATACTTAGAGACTAGAGCAAGTACTAATCTGTAAAATCAGATTTAAAGTTGAATTTAAAATTAACCCAGAATGGCCAAATGATATTTTGTGTGCAAACACCTATCTGTGCTGTTAACGTGCAGTGGAGAAAATACAATAGTTTGTCGATAACTTGAGTGTTAAGGCTTTATAGAATGAATTCCTCATGGAATGATATTGTGGGCTTGCAAAACTGGAGGTATTTTATTTTCCCTTTTCAGTGGTATGAGTTTTTTTATGCAGAAGAAATGGTGGCACACAAACTGTCTTCTCATCTGAATTTCTGAATTGTTCGCCCTCAAAAAGGAGCCATAATTGATGGAAATTGCTTCTAATTTGCCAGTAAAACCTTTCTGCATATTATGAATCTGAAATCATTAGATGAAACGATGCCCTTATCTGCAGCAGCTAGCAAGTTTTTTTCATGTCAGCACCCGCACTCCCCCTTATGCTGTTTGATTCTAATTGAAGCAATTACGGGAGGGACCCTGCGCCTAGAAAAATATCATCCTCTATTTTCCATGTTAATTACATCCCACGGGAAGTGGGAAAAGCATTTATTGTACCTTTTTCCTTCTTTTTCTCATTTATCCATTTTGATCTTTTTTTTTAACAAATATTGTAATCATTGTGTGTTTCTCAAATTTTCCTTTTCCTTCTTAAAATGTTTAGGACTGAAAATGTGCAAAGTCGTTTTCGGTATTGAAACACTGGACCTCTTATATAAAAGCAGTGCTCCTGAAAGCAAACCGTCCACAGCAGTGCACTTTCCTACCCCCTCAGGGCACGATGGTGGGTGTGATGGAGCGGGGAGTCTTTCCAGCAGAGCGCCCATTTCAGGAGACACCTTGTTCATCACACCATCCAGCTTCCTTCAGATTGTGCCTTCCATGTCCTTGCTGGAGGGATAACTGTTCCACTGTATCGGTGTCTGTTTGATGACGATATGGAGGTCCCATATAAAAGGCATAAAAAAGATATATTTTCTGTTGTGAGAGAAATTTGAAGCATCTGTGATTTTTGATGGAGTACTTTATTACCTCAATGCCCTCTTTTAGACCACAAAAAGAACAGCTTGTTCACAAGATAATAAAAAGTAATTTAAAATTAGTGTTATTAGTGTTATAGACTATTGCAGTAAGTGGTACAGTGGACAGAGCTATGACCTTGCAGTCCTTTCAGTCAAAGGACCTGAGATGCATATAATGAGTTGATCTGGTAAATATTACCCAACTATATAAACGTGCAAGCCACTAAAAATTACTGAGAATACGAGTGAAAGTGAAGTATGTAGGGTCAGTTTTGGCTTCCTGCTTTCCTCAGAGCTGTTGAATCCCTTTAAACATTCAAGACAGGGTCTCAAAACAAGTTTTTCAAACCTACTTCTCTTTGTGTTTCCTAACTGCGCCATAAACTTGCATTACATCATCTATCATGATCACCTTGGTGTTTCCTGTCAGACTCAGTTTTATATGCAGCTACTTGTGCAACGTTGCTTTAGAGAAGCTGTCAGCCAAACAAATTAAAAAAGTGGTTTAATGATATATGTCAGTTTGCCTTTTAAATGTTTTATAGTCTACAGCAGAAGGCCTCCTAGTTCTTAGCTTTAGTGATCAGAAGCGTTTTGCTCCTTCTGTGATCCTGTGACAGTGACAGTGTTGGTTTGGAAGAGGACTGCAATACGCTCACAGCAGTATCTTTCCTATGATCCAACCACTTGAGTATATCTACGCGTGCTGATAGGTCCTGCTGTAAGACAACATTCTTTAAACCTTACTGTATAGCAGAAGACATTCCAAAGCACATTCGGTGCTACCATCTGTAAACTGAAGAGTACAAAGAGTCAGAAGAATGATAGACTTTAATGTGAACATCTGCTTACAATAGCCTGTAAAGTCTATACGAATGTGGTACTTGGCGTAAAACATTTTATAGCATGGGATAGATGTAAAAATCTTATCTTCCTCTCTCACAGAGTCCTAAATTAACCACATATTGTAAAAGAATGTGGTTTTCCTCACTGCTTTCAAAATCACAAAACAGGCCCAGAATCCCTGTGCAATATAGTGTCTTTTATAAGAAGGAATTGGCATAACCACTAAGTGTTACATCAACCCCCCTCCATATTACATTTAAAGCTGAAATACATTTTATTGTGACTATAAAGATGTCTCTTTGCTAGAATGGTTGCAGGTGTATAAAATGTGGAAGGGTGAATTGATTTTGGAGTCTAATGCGTTGAAAATACTCCCTGAAACCACAGTTTTACCGCTTTGGTGAGGTCTTTGTGGTCTTTGTGCTGTTGGGTGTATTAAATAGTGGAGCAGAACCAATGCAATTGCCATTAGACCTTTATTAAAAAGGTCTCCTGTGCTCTTTGTGGCCTCTGAAATGACCCCTGGGAGTTTTTACACTATTTCAGCATAGCAGAGACACTTAGCACTATGCAGTCTTTGAAACACGCTCTTGTGCACTTTTTATGCATTTCCTTATGTATTCAGTTGTTGTTATTTTATTTTCCAGCCGCTTGAGCAGACAACCAAGAAATGGGATAATTTCAAATTTTATGCACCAGTAGTTTTGATTATTGAAATTTGTTTTAAACATCCTGTTATATTTTATATTAAAAAAGAATCAGCACTGCTGAAGTGTAGTGCTCTTTTTGTGAATGTGTAGACAAGCTTTGAGAAAGAAATTGTGTAGCCAGGCTGTTAATTTTTTACACTGACCCTCTATGTGCAGTGTCCTAAACTTAGATGTCAGTGCAGTGTTGTCATGTTTAACATGTTTCTTCTGTTATTTTTTGTTTATTAAATATCAAATATTTAGATTTCAGTGTCATTGGTGAGAGAGCCAGGGTCCACCTGAGGTTAATTTGGGTGCCGCAGGTTCGATTTGAGGGAGGGCCTGCTCTGTTTAAGACATCTCACAGTACTGGGTGTCAAGGATAGATAGATAACAAGTTGCGCTTGACCTTGTCCACTTCTTTTTCTGTGAGTTTTTTTTAACCTTGAATTTCTGTCACAGTGTTTCTTGTAAGACCCACCTGTACAGTGGATCTACCAGTAAGTGAGAACCAACAGGGCAGGATTGTCTTGCCTGATTGTATTCCCATCACTTTTGCCCACTGAACACATTCTGTGCATATAGAATACATTGCTGTATTTTCCTACATTCATCTGTACTCCATTTTTAGGCAAAACTCTTTCATAAAATATGTATGTAAAAAAAAAACTGAAGACCTACAGTACGCTTACAGGTAGGACACAGTGATATGAGATGATGTGTACTTGAAGGACCTTGGTTCAAACCCCATCTAATGCTGTACTAGTACTTACCTTGAATTTTCCCATAACAAATAAAAAATAGATAGGTAAATGGGTAAGTAGCTGTAAATTACTGTAGTGTTAGCTATGTCAATGACTATGGTTTCTGCACATTGTAACTGTGCAGTGAACTGCGTCTGGAACAAGACACCTAAAGACAACCACAGTGGCTTCTACAACCCTCTGCTCTCAGTAAAATGAGCCTGAAGATGTCCGTGTTGCTTTCTCTCTTGTCTGAAACACACCAGCCAGTGGCATGAACCTCTTTCAACACCCTTCTGGCACTGTAGTCAGTGGATGTTTTCCATTATGATCTCTTTGTCAGATGTGCACAGGGTGGCCCACTAACTAGGAAAAGGTTCCCTCCCCATTCCTGTGGTGATCCCTGTTGAAAACCATCTTTGCAATCTCCCACAATTTATTATGCCTTAGCTAGGACTGTCTACACCCACATACAGCACTAAGTGAATAAAATAAGTACCAGTGTTCCCCTTATTGGCCTGCTGGCATGCATATTGGTCAGTATTAACAAACTGTTTAGTTCAGTTTCTGCAGTGAATAAAAGATAGTTGGAGATATTGCTGATGTTCATGATGTACAGTAATAAAGGGGAAACTTAGCATCCTGAGTAACAAAATATAACTATGAGGACTATTATGGTCACATACTACTGCAGTGTTTTGCTGGGACAGCAGGTCAGATAGAGAATCTGGTTGGCCAGGGGAGAGCTTATGAAGAAGAACACGGAGAGCTTATGAGTAGTGCCAGCACAAACAAAAAAGTCATGGTTCTCCAAAAAGGAAGAAGTGCTACTACTGTGTCAGTGAGTATCAGCTCACTTCAAACCCTACCCTCAGACATAAAGGACTCATAAATATTTCCCTGCCTTCAGTAGCTGTACTATTGAAACTTGTGGGTACATGCCGTCTGTTTTTGACCAAAGTACTGTTTTAATTCAAGACTGTCAAGCAACTCCATGTCAGTGGAAAAGAATGTGTGATCAGCGTGAGAAGGGGTTCAAGGCTGACTTTTAGGTTTAGGAGTGAGTCATAGGTTTGAACAGTGAGTTAGAGCTCAGCAGGTGGCTGGTGGAAAAGTTGAGTTGGACTCAGGACATCAGCCCAGGGACCTCCAGCGTCCATCTCCTGTGTGGCCTCCTACATATGAGCCAGCATTTTCCAGCACCCTGATAGAAAATATTCAGTTGTGTACCATGACTTTTGTGACATATTTTAAATGTCCCTTCTAAAAATGTTCTTCATGGTCCCAATAGGGGTCCAACTTAGCCTCAAAAATCAAGAATATATTTATTTTTATGCTATCAGTATATTTTATATATTTCTTATAGCATTTCTCAAAGAGATTATATATTGTTCATACTGACACCCCCCCACCCACCCACCCCATAGGGATCAACGAATGGGCATACCTGTGTCCTGGCTGTCCTTGTGGTCGGTGGGATGCTGCGGTCAGTGAAGGCTGTGGAACCACGAGTCAACCCAATATGCCACCTGGTGCACAGCAGCAGCAAAGGACCTCCATTTCAAATGGAAATCACCATAGCAACCAGGCCAATCCCTCTTTTCCCACTTCTAGATCCTTTCTCAGCCTTAGTCAACACCAAGTTTTAAAAATGAAAGCATTGTGTTTTCTGTTACAAGAATGAAATGGAAGAATGTCCAGAATAGCAGCATTAAGTGGCAGAGACTGTTTCTCTTGTATAACCCTCCCCCACTTCTTGTTCTGAAATATGAGTTTGTTTTTTGCTTTTTTATACATAATAATCAATGCCTTAAAGGGGAATCTGTTAAAATGTGCATAAATTAGATACAAAAGCCCTTATGTGCTGTTGTTGTGTGTTACCTTTGTCTTTCTCTATGCTAGTATTTTTGAATATTAAAGAGGAATACAGACAGATTTCTGTTTTTAATTTAGAAGCATGTGCCACACAATGCAGCCCTTTACCTGATTGTATACCCAGTCAGATTCCCCCCCAACACACCATCACACACACCTGCGCCCACACACATCTGCACTCGCACGCACACTCTTTCCTTCTTGCAAACCAACGCAGACATTACGCACACCTCCACCCGCACATGTGCGTCACGCTTGCCCCATCCTCCCCAGTGGTTTTAATGGCATGTCTTTTTTGGTCTTAATGAAAGACTATGAAAGCACAGTTATGTGCTTCCATGTGTGGAGCTACCCCTTTGCTCCTCAGCTGTGTGTAGTCTGGTGACACTTGTGTGCGTGTGTGTTCAGTCTGTTTATGCATCTCTCTCACCCATTTAGTCAGCGACAGCACACTTTATGCCACAGTGTTCCCTTTGTGTGTTTGGGTTGTTCCTTGTTTTGTGCTTGTTTGCCTATATTGTTTAATATGAATGGGAATGGGAACACAACTCCCACAATTCCTAATGCAGTGTGTAATGTAGTTTTGAGCATGGTTGCCTTGCGGTCTGCACGTGGCTAGTTTGAATCCCACTTGTGCTGTTGTACCCTTGATCAAGGTACTTAGCAAGAATCAACAAAGTAATAATACTGTGCTGTTGCTGCACCTGCTTAGATGTCCAGTGTCTTTGTATTTTGCAATTGTCAAATCTGATTTAATCTATGATTTAATCTATGATTTGTTATTTGTATCCATTTATTTTGTGGGTAGTTCTCTGTATTTTGTTACATGTTATGTGTTCATCTGCTATCTATCTATCTATCTATATAAATGGAAAGAAAACTGTACAGTTCATTGTCTAACACTGTAAGCCGCCCTCTATAAATGCATTTAATACATACACCTATATTATGGATGGCAAATGAAGGCATTGTGGTTCTACATTTTAAGTAATTATGTTGATTTTCAGTTCAGAGCTGCATTATGAGAGTTACAAAAGACTTGGGAGAGGGTAGTCTTGTAGCAGTGTGTATTATTGTTGTGTTGCAGCCCTCTTTCAGTAATAGACATGAGCACACCAGGTGTTGGGGGCTGAATAGTGTGCCAGTGTCTTGGTGGCACTATCCTGACAAAGATCCCTTCAGCTTTGCCCTCATGCTTGACAGTGCTTGTATTCCTGTGTGTGCGTGTCGAGCAAGCGCAGCCTATTTCTTTCCATTTAAATCATCCAAATAGATTAATCCTGAAGGATAAATGTGCTGAATAAACAGGATATACAGTTTACATGCTGAAAGGTGGCCAAATGTAACTCCTCCATGAAAGTGAATGTGTGTAAATATGTCTGCTTTGTTTAGGCATCAAGCAGTTAATGTTTGTCATTGTGATACCGTATCCTGGCCTCAGCATTTTCCTCCTCTTTCAAGCGGATTCTGGGATCAGATCACACTGATCTTCTAATCTCTAATGAGCAAGTTACCCAGGCTGGGTAATATTCAGCAGTTTGCTGTGAATTTGAATTATAAATTCAGTGCAATTTTATCAAGGAGCATAAAAGAATTAGACTTTAAATGTTGTTTTTTTCACAGTAGTTTGGAAAGACTGCTAGTTAACTTTTTTCACAATGTTTTTGCCATGACACAGCATTTAAAGACTGCAAATTTTTGTTGTTTGCAGCCCACCTCTTGTAGCCCTACTGATGAACAATGGTGAAAAGGGCTTGTTCATGGCTGGTGTGAAAACTGTGGCTGTATTCAAATTTTTGTATGTATTTTCAGAACATCAAATTTCACTTTCCAGATCACTTTGTCTTAAATCTGGATGTAGAAATGTAGTTTCTTTTAGTATTTTCTTTTTGTGGAAGAATGACGTGCCAACCCTGCCATTCCAGTGGCTTTGGACGTGACTTTCGTGCTACGAGTCGTCCTGAACAGGTTGTTTCATGTTGCTTGGTGAATGTCAGACCTCTTTGAGGAAAGTAAATGCATCCTCTGATTTAATTGTTTGTTCGTGTCTGTGTGTGTGTGTGTGTGTGTGTGTGAGAGAGAGAGAGATAGGGAGAGAGAGATGTGCGGGAAGGGCTAAGTAGGATGAAGCAAAAACGTGTTTTTAAGAACTTTTGTATGTATTTCCCTTGCGCTTCTACAAGCTGAAATTCAAAGCAAACAATAAAAAGGGATGTACAGAAGTAATGTTTTTCCATATGTGTTTGTTTATTAAAACTATTTATGAAATCCATGCAGTAAATTACAGCGGAAGTCTCATTCAGGGTGTAATCTAGCATGTATCATATTCATCACATAGAGGGCAGTATATGAAAAGGAGTTTGGGCAGCAGAAAAATCAAACTGAATGCATCCTGGTTAAGTCCACCAAGAAGTTTCCTTTACTACGATGTCTTGCTGCACCACAGCCGCTGTGATGCAGAAGGTCTTTGACATTTTGAATTATGCAGTAACACACAATGCAGAAATATTCTGAAACCTTGTCCATTTTTACGTGGAATATGTATATTCTGGCTGCTGCTGTGATTGATTCCTGTTTTGCAGAAAGTCTTTGAATCACATGGAGCGAAAGGTATGTTTGCAGCCAGAGTGTAATTGGGAAAAATGGTGGTCCTGTGAAAGAAAAGTTTTATCAAAGGATTTCATGGTTAAAATCAATTTAGACATCACATTTTATGTTGTCGCACTATTTAAGTAAATACAGTAGGTGTCTCAGTGGTTAGAGCTACTGCATTATTTTCCAGAGGACCTTTGGTTAAATGCTGCTCCTGTTGTAGTACCTTGATCAATGTATTTATCCTGAATTAATACAGTAAAAATTATCCAGCTCTCTAAATGGCTTAGGGTAGAAACCTTGCATTCTTGTTTCCTTTGGAGGCAAAATATGAGTGAAAGTATTATAAAAACACTTTCTTATGGAATTAGTCAGTCAGTGTCTTTGTACTAGACCTGGGCTAGTTTGCTGATATAATGGAACTAGTTAACTAACCAGCTTTTATACTAGCACAAACTATAGCCTCTTTCCTCAGTGGGCTGACAGCTTCTGTATGACCCTAAATGAAAGGTGACAAGAGCCCAGGTGGTGCTGAGGTCTGATTGACTTTGTTTGACTTTGATTTACCCTGTTGAAACATTGTTAGACCGACTAACTAACAAATGCACCTTAATGAGTGATACTTTCAAAAATCTATAACAAGAACACTTGCATGCTGGGATTCAGCATGATGTAGATATGTTCCTGCTTGCGGGGGGTTAAAGCATGATATCTACATCATTTGAACTGGTTGTGTGTGTGAGAAGAGGAAGAATGTGCACAGTGATAGAGAGAAGGCTAAATGGAGAGCAAGGTGGGTCATGGAGAGCAAGGGAAAGGGAGTTGTATTGGGAGAGGAAAGGGGCACACATGCTTCAGATAGAGCTCAGCACCAGCACGGGGGATGGGGAGGCAGTGAGGGGAACCTCTCCCTGCTGCTCTGCCTGCAAGCGCTTCATCAACTATTCATCGCTAACTCTCCACAGCTCCGCACTCACTGCGGCACAGCGGAACTATGCGAACACTAGCTGTGTGGCAAGGTCATTGAGACAAAACACACCAGCAGACAGCATGTCCCCCAGGACATGGCAGCCCCGAGCACAGAAATGAGATCCAACAGTTTTCCCCCACCTGATCTGACACACCTCAGTTCCCATCTAGTCATTTCTAAAACATATTTTAGAGACCCTCCCCAGACAGCAGGCTGGCTGCAGTCTGGCCATCTAGCCCTAAGCAAATGATGAATTCTGAGTTAGGTTGGAACTGCTGCGTTTTTATGGAAATATGCTTTTCCATGCACCTGAGGAAGCCAGAGAAGCAGGGTGGCATGATGCATGCTGATTCATAAATTGGGTTTGCATTGAAAATGTTGGTTGTTTTCCGGACGACTGAAAATGACCTTATTTTCAGATCTTTCTCTGAAAGTTTTATGTAGATGCTGTTGGAGAAGGTTCTGGACAGAGACAGAGGGAAAAATCAGTTGTCACTTGTAAGAACTTTTTCCTATTCAGGACATATTCTTCAAATGATTAATCATGCACCACCTGATCCTTAGGTCTGTGCATCCAAAGTGTAGCTTGGCTCACACACATCATTACTGAGTCTGGTCCTTACACCCACAGTTCACCGGTGTGGTTTAAAGACTTGCATCACATTAGCCTGGCCTTTAGTCTTACATCATGTTCTTCTGTGTTGTGCAGCTGATGAGTCCACGTGATGGCAACACTTCAGGGGTCGGAAACCTGAAGTTAAAGCTCATGTCTTCATTTGTATCATCTTTTACTTCTTTGCTCTCAGGATGACAGTGGCATATTCTGCAACCATGATGCTAACAAGTGGCCAGCAGACATTAGACCTCCTTTGCTTAAATGTCATTTACTATTTTCTACAGTCTTTTTTGTTTATTTGTTAATAAAGGGAAAATATACAATTGCAGAGCTGCAAGGCGCTGAGCTGAAAAAAGATTCTTTTCAGATATAACCTTTCTTTAAAATTTCAGTTACATTGATTCATTTAGCTGATAATTTTCTCCTACGCAACATACTTTGTTACCGTACTTAAAATGATTTGGGTAATTTTTCCAAGGAGGAAATCATGATAAAAACCTCAATAGTGCTATAGCTACAGGTGGGATTTAAACCTGTCTCATCTGAGTTCAAAGGCAGCCACTGCTACCACAGATGTATTAAAGTCATAAAAAATTCAGAATAAAACCAAAGCACTCACAGCTCAATAAATGTTTATGATGATTTACCTCTCAATTAAAATTATTTATAAAAAAAAATAAAATTTCAGTGCTTTAGAGTAAAACAGAAACCATTCAAGTCAACCCAGTTCAAATAAAACCTACGAACCATTGAACTCTGTTAAAAATACAATTGCACTCATAAAACCATAATATCATAAAAACAATGTAAGACTGGTGCACGTGAAACTATTACACCTTCATGAACTCTTCTGATGGCCCTATTTTATGTAAATACACTACTTCTTGACCCTCCCTGTCCTCATGTCAAGCGCTGGCACTTTGACTGCGATTAATGGATTTATTGGGCGTAACCTGCAGGGCTAGTGCTGCACAGAAGCTTGTGTAAAACTGTTCAGCCAGGTGACCTGCACCTAGAAGCAGAGAGACAACCTTCTTGTCTTGCTTTGATTGGACTTTGGACACACACTTCCGGCAGTCATCCCCGAGCGACCCCTTGATGGATGAGTTTGGTGTTAAGGGTGGAGCCATTCCACCATTCTTGCCTCTTTGAGGCTGACAGATACAGATAGGTCAGGAAAAACAGACAGCTGCGGTGACAGAAACCTGACATAAACAAATGGTGGAAGACAAAAGGCTCGCAAAAGATCGAGCCGCGCAAAGAGTAGATATCCCAGCCTGTTTACAAACATGTCCGGCCTTGCCTGCTCCACACTACGTGCTTGTTCTCTGCCCATGTTTATTTCTCCAGGTATGTTTCGTAGGTGTGTGCTGATTTATGTCTAAAAGTGAAGAGGTTTTGGAAGCCATCGCCGTTCCTCCACCATGAGAGGGGGCGGCTCTGGCACCAGAGTAAATATTCAGCACTCCTAGGTCATGCCATTTGGGAGCTGCTATGCTGTTTACACAGCATTCGTGGAAGCAGGGAGACATCCCACTCATGTCTGGACTTCTACACTTCTACCCACCAGCTTCCACAAGCAATTTTGACTTCCACCACTTCCAGTTTACGGTAAAAATATGCTCCCAAACTCCCAGAACTAAATTCCTTTTTAAATCATAATCAGTGGAAAAGTGCATTTTGCCTGTCACATGCTTACATATTTCTGTCCAGTAACATGCGTAATGTAAAGCTTACTGGTTCCTTGAGAGCGAAAGGCAAAAAATCTCATTTAAATGCTTCAAATGCTTATTTTAAGTTGCAAGGATGGACATGTTGCAGCCAATGTTTTTGTTTTTTTTTTGCTTCCCCTTTCACTCTCCTGTCTTCTTTTTTTCCTTTTCTTTGCCTCTCTTCTATCACTATACCAATTTCTAGGCACCAATCTGGAATCTACCAATAAAAAAGGTACTTTTCAAACATGTAAGCAAGAATTCCAATGTGTTAAACTTGTGCACATGGCCACTTTAGCATTGCTAACATCGGGGAGGGGGGGGGGGGGGTCATACTCATGCTTTGCATTTAAATGATGACTGTGTAAACTTTTTTATTTTACAGCCAACCATAATTAAATGCAATTATCACAGCAGATGAACTTCAGTAGAAGAAACATCTTGTAAAAACATTTTTTTGCACAACACTAAGGCTAAAATAGTCGCCTGGGGCTTTTCATTTTTGGTTCTTGCATAACTGTCAGTTGGTGCTGCCAAGGTGTTGGGCAGAAACTAAATGTCTAGGCTTATGTGTAGGTAGGACAGTGTATAGTATATGTAGGTTGGATGGTATAGGATTTACGTGATTTATTTATCCGACTAGAATTGTGTAGAGTATGTGTAGGTTGGAAAGTATCAGCTAAACGTTTGTAGGATACAGTGAGATGTACAGTAATGATCAAAGGTGTCAGTTCATCTAGTCAAGCTGGGTGATGCTGGTATGGGAGGAACTGGACAGAAGAGTGAAAGCAAAGTGACCCACAAGTGTTCTATATCTTTACGAACTGCTGGAGATGAGCTGGAAAGACATGGCGCCTCATTTCCTGATCAAAATTATTGTTCAGATGTACACAAACTTGTGAGTGGCACTGTACATGGATAACAGTGCAACTCATGACAGTAAAATAGGGTTTATGAATTAAAGTAGTGTGAAGTATATAGGACACTATGGGACTGTATATGAAGGCAAAACACTGTGGGGTACCTGTCTGTAAAATAGGTATAGGGCTGATGCCTCATCCAGGGAGCACCTCACCTCACCGTATTTCAGGGGTAGGCTCCAGATTACCACGACCTTGCATTCGGACAAGTAATGAATGAATGCATGTGGGAATAAGGATGTGGGGTATATGTGGGTGGGATGGTGCAGAGTATATTTAGTTAGAAGACCTGTGCTGTGTGTGGGGGTGGAATAGCCTTAGTGTGATGGTTGCGTTTCGGTGGTATCTTTCAGTAACCTCTTTAGACACCTCTTTTGAATGCCTAATTTGAAAGGGTTTCTTTTCCCATCTGTCCATTGTCAGTCCCCCTTATTGTCTGGATGGGTCTGACCAGCATCAGGGTGTCTCTGTTCCCCAAAGCAAACAGCTGCTTGTCTGCTCTTTGATCCCATTGTCGCCGAATGAACAGCAGAGCAGACCCGCTGTTTTTGTACAGCTTATTGTCCGAGGCTCAGAAGGCAGGTGCGATTACCTAAGGGTACAAATTCTTACCCGCCTCACCTCCAGCATTTGGTCACCTTTCAGTACCACAACATGTGTTATGTGTAGTCTGGACTAAAGTGGGCTGGTATTCAGCGGAGGCACTTCTTCCCTTTTTCCTTCCGATATCAACACTTCTCTTAAATTCCTGGTGCTTTTTTCAGCTAACCAGATTCATCACTAGCCAAACACATTCTCTGGCCATTTTGCCAGCACAACACTGCTGTAGTACATGGCCATTATTCATAATAGTCCTTAAAGTTACATTTCATTACCCAGGGTCCCCTAAATTATTCTGCAAGTTGGCTTGTACACTGCTTTCCTACAGTTTGATTGAAATTTGTGCCCCCCTGTATTAGAAAAATAGATAACTATATATTGAACATCTGCATATTTTAGTGTCTTTCATTCACAGCAAAAATTCCATATTTAATCCTCCGTTTGCTTATACCAGCCAAAACACAACAACATACCAGTAAGAGGAGCGATTATTTTTCCCCTTTAGATGTTGGTTCCAACAGTGAGTGCCACCCGTGAACTAGGAAATAATATGGTTGGACTGTAAAAAAGAGTTGAATGTAAACTGGGAAGTATCTTAAATACAGTTTGATGCAAGGAAGGCAGTGACTGTATGAGAGGTGAGTTTGTAGGAGGAAAGGACCTTGTGAGAAATTGCTGGGTGAGAAGTGTAGGTAAGTAAAGATTGGCTAGGAACTGAAGGTGTCTGGAGAAAAACCCTGATGAAAGCATCAATGTGAGCTGAGAAATGTCCGGGTGATGCCTGAAGGCTGCGTGAAGCCAGGAAGAGGTACAGCCCGCTGGAACAAGGGTGAAGGCAAGGTGAAGCTTGCCCACGGTTTATGTGGGCTCTTTGAGATGGAGGTGGGGACTGAAGGTGAAGGTTCCTACCACAAAGTTGGCAGGGGGAGCTGTCTCTTGGCAGCCTGGAGGTGCTCCTTGGCGGCTGCACGCTTCAAGCCACTTCGGCTGACCAGAGCATGTTTGTTTGGGCCGGAGCGTCTGCCTGTCGTCCGTGAGAAGCTCCAGGCAGCTACAGAGGCTTCCTGTCCTGTCAGCGCAATGTATGACTCCCCATCCCTATCGCACCCCACTTCTGTCCCCTTATCGCCACAAACAGGCCCGCTCCATCACCGGGGCTCCCCGGGCCCCTTTTCTCCGCTGGTCGCTTACACACGCATACCTCCATGTTATTCAGGAAATGCCTGCATTGAAAAAATATATATAAAAGGATAAGTAGGCCGGGTGAGAGGGAACACCTCCTTTAGGGGGAAATGAAGGCAGACATGCAAATGATTTCCTCTGCTCTCCGTTCAGACCTGGAGAGGGGGGCCTGTCCATGCAGGGACGGACCGTGTGACATGGTGCGACGCGCTCCCCGGCACATTCCACAGATAATGGATGAGCTCACCGCTTGCAAAGAATTTGGTTTCTGCTCTTAAGAATGGAGAACTAAAACAGTTTTGGCGAAAAACAAGAGGCTCTGTGGAGATAATGTCGATAGGAAGAGATAAGCCCGGTGGCACATCTGAAGGGGCCAGTGTGCTGAGGGAGATAGAGGTGGCCCGGCAAGGAGTACTGATAAGCATGGGGGGCTTGGGGGGATGGGTCCTCTTCCTGTATTTCTCCAAATTTACAGCTGTGTCATTCTGGCCCTCATGGATGAGCACCGGCCTCCTCAGCCAGGTGAAAAGGCCTTTTGAAAGGCTGCTGTGAAGAATAATGCTGAAGTGTGAGCTCTCGGTGGCTGTAAAGATGCTAGACACCTGTCCTCAGGTATTCCTTCCTAATTCATTCCTTAACTAAGCTGATTTATTGCATTATTGCTTAAGGCGAAAAAATTCCAATTCATTCCATATAAAAATCACGCTAAATGACGTCTAATATCAGAAGGAAAGTTGTGCAACAGGTTAAAATGGAATGAATAATAGTTAATAATAACAACATGCATAAAATAAATGTAAAAATAATGATTTTATAAAGTAAACCTACCATGATAATGTGCACAGACTGGCTTGAGGCATATATCACATTTAAATAAATGGTAAACATAATTACAAATTAAAATATAATTGTGTAAAACAGAGGACACAAACATTTGTGTGCACAAGTGAGACAGTAGAATGCCAGAGTGCAACTGAGAGTATGGGCACTCCCACAATGCGAGGCATCTCACGCTCTCTCTCAGAACCATACTTGGAGCAGCTGAAGAAAATTCTTTTTTGGTTTATTATGTCGGCCCAAATGTCTTGAGCTGTACCGGAAAAATTATCAGTGGTCTGGCTTGTGACTTTTAGAAAATCAGAAAATCTGGATCAATTTACATAAAGTTTTATGAACAACTGTATACCAAGTAAGAGGAAAAACAGATTTTGGATCGGTAAATAATGGGAGAAATGTGTAATTTAAGGCACAAAAAAGGGTTATCCCCAAAATTCTGCATCATCATGTACCTCATCTCGTGTGTTGGGGCATGGCTGTGTTCGTATTTCTCGTTGTTTCACAGCCCAAAAATGCAACTGTGTCCTGCCTAAGTGTATATGTTTTGTTTGACACCCTCTTGACCACGAAAAGAAGAAGTAACTATGGCTCTATGATACCTGTGTTGCAGCCTCTCTGGATTTATTGTCTTAATAAGTCAAGGAAAGGTGTTGCCTTTTTGCACTGTTTTACAACACATGGATTCCATGTCTGGATTAGTATCAGTGTATGTGTTTGGTTTAGTGAGAACGTGCGTGCTCTTATACATGTTTCTGGCATGATCAGAAGGAAGAACAAAGATAATTGTGTGAAAGATTAACAACTATCTCTGCAAGCTGCTCTGAGAAGGAATCTCAGACAGCGGGAGATATATGTGAGTAATGGAGCCAACTGCCTCAGCCAGGGCAAATCCACTGTGGCATATTAAATAGAAAAAGATATGGTTCTTCTGGGTGTTTTCTTTGCTGTTTTGACATGTCAGGCATGGCACGATGATGCTGAGATTGGTGTGGCTTCACCACATTGCTGTAGGATGGCAATGGGCCGATGTCCTGCTCTGTGGCCAAGAGCCATGTGTGCTATGGGCTCTGCCTGTGCCGCTCCTTCTTGGATGGATTCCGACTCGCTCCGACACCATATGGTATTAAATGGTTCTGGATGGTGAGCGAGTGAACATGGAGGTTCAGTGTGGAACAACAATGTGGCTGCCAGCTGAAACACATTGATCTTTCATATGCGCCATGATTTTTGTGTTACAGTTTTCTTTGGGAAAAATGGAAAACTATTATTCATATCCACCTCTGTATACGCTGCCCTTTGATTCGCTTAGATTAACTTTATTGTTTGTTCATTTAGCTGGCACCTTTCTCTAAAATTATTTTGAGTATTAGTTTTATATAATGTACAACTTTGCAATTATTTAACTATTTACACAGCAGGATATCCTTACTGTGTCCGTTCAGACCAATATGTTGATCAAGGAACCCACAGCAGAGAAAAGGGATTTGAACCCAGCTTTTTGCTTTGACATGTGATGGCTCTAAGCACAATACTATCTGTTGCGCATTTTTTCAGATTTATATATAGGGAGGAGACAGTAACCATGGTAACAGCAGAAAAAAAATCATTTCACTCTTCTTCACATTTCCAGGGTCATTTTTTAAAAAAATACAATTTATTTGCATATAAATTGTTTTATTTTTGAGTGTTTTGATGTTTCTTGTAGAACCTGAGTCTATAGGTCCACAATGATACTGTATATCTTGAGGCAAACGGGGGAAAAGGCAGATATTACTAATTGCATGTATTACTGATGCAGTCATTTTGGAATCTCACTGAACATTGTTATTATTGTTAGCTACAGAAGTATTTAGTTGACGCCCATAACCCACATGACTTTCATTACTAAATATACAGAACTACCTAATCATATATTTATGTTTGCAGCATATCAATATAAAACAGTCCCCAAGGGCACTTTAATGTCACCAGTTCACCTAAAACACATGTCTTTAGACTGTAGGAGGAACCCATGCAAACACAGGGACAACATGCAAACTCCACACACTGAGCCAGATTCAAACCCACCTCCAAGTCCACAACTCATGAGTTGTGAAATCAAAACATGTGCAATTAAAAATATCCACTGAATAGAGTCTGAAAGTTCTAGTTCAGCCTTACAAACCATGTGATTCAGCATAATTCCCACTGAGGTTAGGGGGTTTTTGTAGCTCTGGTGGATGCAGGAGCAGGGTAAACAGATCGAGGGGGACCTGTCTTTCCTCCATTGGTCAGAGGGCAGTTTCTGAGCCTCCCTGAGACAGAGGGAGCTCTCCTTAATCCGTGTCAGACAGACGGGGAGTGACAGATCTTCTTGTGTTGGACCGCCTGCTTGGCCGCCTGCAGAGGGGAGGATTGAGATTAGCAGCCTCAAGCTTTATCTCATTAAGCGTTTCTCCTGGTGTATTTCAACTAAGCCCAGGTGTGGTTTTGCCACTCACAGATTTGCCTTTGCTTATAGGCTTATACTATTGCCAGCACTATCATTGGCTATCAATTTAACTTGCAGATGCCCTTATCTCAGGGTGCTTTTCAGCAACTGGGAAAAATCAGGTGTTAAGTAATAACAGGGTGACTAACACTGGCAACACAACACCTGGGTAACCAGTCAGTTTTTAAGACAAGTGTTGGCTTTTATGTCAGACTCTCAGCCAGATCAAGATACATATGAGGGTCGGTTAGGTTTACATTTACCAATTTAATAGAAACTTTTCTTCAGTGTGAAATGCAATGATTGTTAAGCAGTATTTAGTGACAGCTCCTTCCAAGGAGACTTACAGCACACTAATCTATGTGATCAAAGATTCCCACTGTTTCTGGGAGTCTCAAAATCTAGTGTTCAAAATCTGCAATTTGGAGTCAGCAGGAGAATTTAGAGTCTGGGTAGAAACCAGAGCACATGGAGGAAACCGAAACAAAAATGCGGAGAACATCCAAATTCCCCACTGAGTGGGGTTTTGAACCCATGTCCAATCAGTGCAAACACTGCTGTACATAAAATCCCAGTAGTGCTCAGGGTGGACTGAAAAAACTGCTGGGAACCTAGTGGTGGAGCTGGAAGTTGAAAGCAGTAGATCACCAGGGCACAGAACAGGGTTTTAAACCACAGTCACTGAAAACACAGGTTAGCACAGCACATCATCACCTCAGTAAGTGAGGGGAAAGGGGTGAGAAGCAGAGTACAGAGGATTAGGCTTAGAGACTCTTAGCTTTCCTTCTCCTTGGCCTGTTGCTGGGACACTTATGAGGCGGTGCAGTTTTTGGCTATGTAGATAGATCATGCCCTAAGGAGTGGATTAGTTTCAGCCTTTTGCTCAGACTAGTTGAGGATGGGATTAAGTATGAGCTAATGCAGGGATCACTGCTTGGGAGCAAAGGATCTACATGGGGTGGTTAGAGGCTGCCATTTTTAAGTGGGGGGGACAGGTGACTTCCTATGAAATGCCTTCACAGAAATGTGCCTTAAGGCTGACCAGGGTTGTACTGGGTCTTCCTTTTTGTCAAAGGAGATTTTTACTGAACAAATATTGATTGAATTCTGACTTGGAGCTATGTTATGAGAAAGGCTAAGATCAGCTTCTTGTGTGAAATTATTTGAATTTAACTCCTTCCATAAGCAGTTTTATTTAAGTAAGTAATGCTGTCTGACTCATCCGCTTACTGTATCTCACCTCTCATGACAGGTAAACAGTGGGCTGTGTATTATCTCCAAAAGTGCAAGTTACATAAATTAATGTCAGCGAGTCCGTGTAGAAAATCATTTTAATGAGAAATCCTGATCTTTGACAGAAAAGGAGAAAATCCTGTCTTGAGAGCGTGTTTGACAGGGTTGGCTCAGGCTGCTGTGTGGAATTATTTTAAACAATGAAAAGGCTCTGATGTTGCAGCTGAGAGGACTGTTTGTGAGCCGTGAGCACAGCGCACCCCCCCCCCCCGGCTCTCCCTGTGAATGGCTTTGTCTCCCAATACGGCAGAATGTCGGACCAGAACAGAAGGGGATTCAGGGATACAAGGACAGAAATTTGTACTGAGAGAACAAGCAGCATGCATCATTTTTTCTCTTGTTGAGATGGAGCCATGAAGTGCGTACTTGTTTTCATCTGATCCACAATCACACACATAAAATAACATTCAGTGAAATCAGTGTGTATGTTGGATGTGACCACTGCTTTCTGCTGGACATCTGTGTTTGACTGTGGCATGGCACAGCCAGAATAGCCACACTTTGGTTCAGAAGTGCTCCACTATGTCTTCTCTGTCTCTTTCCAGGCTTCTCTACTCTCTCTCCCTCTCTCTCTTTCTCTTTGCACTCTCTCTCACACTTTATGGTTACCATGGAGACAGCTGCATGCTGCAGAACTGACACAAAGGTAAAGACTGACATAGAAGCTGTTTTCTTGCGTGTATTTCCTTTATCTCCCTCTTTTTCACTCTCTCTCTCCACACACTGACTCCTGTTGCCTGCATTGTGCTCTTCTATAGCAGAATGGGTGACATGTTCCTCTGTAAATAAGCGCACACACTTGATTTATGTTTCTTCACATCGACCTGCGTCTGTTTTGCCTCCTTTAAAATGTTTCACTAGGCAGTGTGAAGATGCTGGCCAACCCCATCTGATCTGGCAGAGATCACACCCCTCCACCAGGGCTCTGCAGCTCGGTGCATCCAGCAGCATCCCTACAGCTGCCCCCCCCCCCACACTACCACTGCCCACCACTGCCTTGAAGCTGCAGCTTTGCAGATCCTGTGTTCGCTGGGGGCTGACTGAACAGCTCGCTCACCCTCTGTGGTCCTGTGCATGAAAGTTTGAATGTTAGGGTGTGGACAAAAAAGAAAGAAGTAACATTGTTTTTCCAACTCACTGCAGAAGACAAGACAACAGAACACAATTTTTTTTGGAGGTAACAGTTTGCATATTGGCAATGCTGAGTCACATGGCACAGTGCCCTCAGTGTACTAAAAATGTGGTAAAGTTAAGCTTATTAATCACAATTGTTGATGACAATTTGCATGCATGAATATGTAGTGCTATGCAACAGAAACAGATGCCCCAATGCCTACATTATTGTGGTTATTTGTAATGATTTTAAGTTCACATGAAATTGTTTAATGATATTTATTTAATATTATAATATTTAATTGATATATAAAGTATTTAATTTAATATTTATTAATATATTTATAACATAGTGTATTAATATATTTCTGTAAGTTTCCTTATACAAAGGTCACAGCTAAATAAATAATATTACCAGTATTAATTGCAAAATTTGAAGTTGCATATGTTTCAAAAATATCTGCAGTAGATGTCACCAATTTATTTTCCTTAGCCACTTTACTCTGGTCAAGGTCGTGGTGGCCTAGAGCCTATTCTGGAATCATTGGGCACTAGGCTATGAAACTACACCCCTGATGGGACACCAGGACATTGCAAGGTGGCCACACACACACACACACACACACACACACACACACACACGGTCATACATCTTATGGGCAATTTATAGCAGCCAATAAACCTGAAACATGTGTATTTGGACTATGGGGGAAACACAAAAGGTCGAGGAAAACATGCAAACTCCACACAGACTAAGCTGGATTTGAATTCACACCCCAACAGCCCAGGCACTGTGCCACTGAGCCACCCTATAAAAATACCTTTTTTCATATTGTTTGCATATGTGAAACTCTTCTTCTCTTTGGATGTAGTATGCTTTACCTCTATACTAACAATGTTTTTTTTAAAGAGCTCTGTTTTCATGTGAAGGTATTTTGACAATGAATGCAGTTTTTTGCAGGAAAGAAATGTTGGTTTCTGTCTGAATAACAAAAAGCAGACAGGCCAGAATAGTACATCAGTGGTAATATGGTGTCAGTTCGCAAGTTACGAACACCTCAGGATGTGTTAAAATGGATGTTTACAAATGCCGAGATATGGCAGCTGAGTCACTGGTGACTGGCTTATCTGCTGGTGGTCTGGGATCCTGTGAAAATCATGCCTGTTATTCCCCATTTATACAGCTGGTTGTTTTTTTTGCATCATTTTAGGGAAAATACTGGGATCAAGTTTACCACAGTGGGAGCAAGGATTCATACCTGGGAGTTTCAGGTGCAAGGAGGCACCTCTAACCATTCCGGAAAATACTGGTCGTGGTGTTCATCTAAAGTCTTTCTCAGCCATCTGCCATTTCTATTTTTGGGGTAAATGTGTGGGACAAGATTTCAATTTGTACAATGTTGTACGCAACAGTTACAACCAAGAAATTATTAAAGTAGTTAGAAAACATACAAAACTGAAAGCTACAGAAAGCTGGGTATTTGGAAAGTGACTGGATATAGTACTCGGTAAAACAGTTGATCTAGTTGTTAATATTAAACACATTATTGGCACCTTACAGTTTCTTTGTATAAACTGTGCACACAACAGATTTGCAAACAAATGACACAGAGTATGCTATAGTTTTTTTTTTTTTTTTTTTTTAATCAGTGCAACTTTTTTTAATGTTTGATGTTTGAGTGACTCTCTTGTCCTGGGCAAACCATGTATCCTACAATGGTCTTGTATTAATCTGTCAGTCAGCCTTTCTGCAACTCTATCCATTACTGTAAAAATCTCCTTTGTTCTCCTAACCTCCTTTATTCTGTTAGTATGATTCATTCACTGCTCATTCTTTCACTGCATCACTGTTACTCTTTCACCACATCATAATATCTCTCATTCCTGTAATCCATCTCTCCTCCTATCATTCTGATATTTCTGCTTATAATAAAATTAGCCTTTTGTCGATGCTCAAATACTCTTCTAAATAGTGAATTAAAAAATATGTAAAAATGTGCTCATCATATCAACTTTTAAACTCTTTTCATAACAGAACTATCTATGACATGCCCGCAGGATAAATGTGATCCTGTGTAATCCCAGTGCAATTTTTTTGAAACCTTAAAATCTTTGTCTGACACATGGGGTTCACAGCAATATACAATAGTTATGCGGCTCTGTTCATCAATCGTACTTTGCTGTTTCAAAAACTCAGCTGCAACTTGGTCAGGATAGAGTCATGTGACTGGACATAATTGACCAGAATGGAATCACACCATCATCACACTGACACACTATTTGATTTCCTGGGTTCGGCCCCAGACTCTCATGACCCTACAATGGACAGGCAGTTACTGATAATGGATGAGTGGATGCAGAGATTACATTGTATTTATATTTTTGTTTCTTTGCACACAAAAACACTCTTAAAAGCATATTTATTCACACATGAGCATTTGTATTCACACACAAGTGTTTTGACAGCAGTCTTACTCCATACAAATAGGGCTCCCTTCCACCCCCCCGCTTCTCATTCTGGAGAAAGAGCAAATAGACCCAAACAACACGATGGGCTGTTTAAAAACCATTAACTTGCGAGGATAAACTCCTGCGGTTTGGCGATGTCAGGGCGCAAGAGCGTGCGCATGACGCTGTGCAGGTGGAGCAAAGCGGTAAACAGACTCTGAAGCTGTACTTCTGATTTAGGGGCCTGTAATCTCCCTCTGCTGAGGGGAGCAGAGATGGGGCCCCGTGGGAGATGGGGAGATGGGACCTGGCAGGAGTTCATGAAGTCAGTTGGGGGTTTTGGGTGTGGAAAGGGTAGCTTGGGGGGGATGTTCTAAAGTAGAAAACTTGCCCAGGGGTTCAACTTGATGCTGCAGAAGAATTCTGACTTTATCTGGAGGTATGAATGTGGTCCCAGGGAGATTGCATGGTCACAGTTATTTGTCGTCCACCACTGTGCCTCTGCAGGAAAATCCAGCTGTGAATCCTGCCTGTGGCGAGGTTTCCCTGTGGCAGGGGACCTGATTGTCCTCCCACTGGCAAACATGGTGCTGTGAAGTCCACACAGCCCTATGGGCATCTTATATCTGCAGCTCGTGGCCAGATGCAGAGCAGGGGGAGTCTGCTGCAAAGTAGGGCCAGATGTTCTAATCAGCACCTCGCCCTCCCCTCCAGTCCTGATGTTGACTTGCGACGAAAAAGGGCCCCGGGTGTGACAAGGCATCCCCCTGGAAGAAGACGGCTCGCACTGCACTCTGGGACGCAGCTGTGGGCTGTTTGTTCTTATCTTGGCTGTCTTTTGTCCATCTCCCTCACAGATGATGGTGAGGAGTACTGACAGGCTGTGTGGGAGAAGAAGATCACCTTACCCCCTCCATCAGGGAGCAGAGCAGCAATAATCTCAGCACCGTATCAACCCCAAAAAGCAGCACATATTTAGTGTAAAACACAGAAACTGAATCAAAATGTGATCCTCTTTTTACAAATGTTGTACTTGTACAAATGTTCTTACAAATATGCTATACATTTAATAGTTGTTGGTATAATTTCCAAACATCCATTCACCAGTGGGCCAGAATGGAAAATCTGCAGGCCCTTGGTTTTTGCTCCAATGTGGTGGCATGAGCTCCGTCTTTGCCTCAGAGCTGCTGAACCCCCTGATGTCCTTACCTCTTCAGAAATCTGCATCTCATCTCACCACATTTCATGATCAGCTTCATATTTCTTATCAGTTTCCATTCTATATCCAGCTACCTGTGGAATGTGTGCAAGAAAAGCAACGGTATTGGACACGCCACATATTCTTTGATAATCTGTGTTTCCAAACCTCGTAACTGTTATGAAATGCAGACTTGTTTACTCTGAGTTGAATTTTGTGCAGGTAAAAAGCATCAGATAATAAAGATGAATGCAACTGGGTATGCATATTTCTGGAGAATATATGAAAGTGCAATACAGTTTTGATTAAAGAAAAATCACAGTGCTGCTTCACGGGACTGCACTCTTATCAGGTAGCCATGAGCCAATAATCACACTCACGTGTACATGTGCACACACATACACACGCAAACGCAAACACACACAAACACATGCACACTCCCACATACTGATACACGCAGAGAAGAAAACCACATGTCAAAGCAAGAGACGGTAGATCACAAGCAGGGTCAGCAAGTCACGTCTTGTTCCCTGTTGGGGGTGGAGTCTATCTTCGCACGCTGGCCTGCGCCCACCTTTGATCCTGAGGGACGGTCGCTGACAGACAACACCCTCTGTCCAGTTAGTGTCAGGGCCAGAGGGGGTTGTCCACCGCCCCCTTCTCCAAGGCAGGGGTTTCGAATTTTCCTCATGCCCCAGCTTGCCTGGGGCAGCATGGTCTGTCTGGGCCTGACTGCAGAGCTCCTCTTGAGGCTGTGACAGCGCGGGGGCGAGGGTGGGGCCACCGGTGTGTGAGGGCTTGCACTGGGAGAGCCCTAGGAGGCCCTGATGCCTACTTGGGTGGTTAGTCATGCATATGTTTTCTGACAGGGACAAGTTTTTTCCTTAGACAGTACTATACTTCTCTTTTTTAGTGTTTGTTTTTTTTTGCCCCCTCCTTCAGTTAAAAAAAAATAGAGTGCTTTCAGGGTTGTGACAGGTTGCCCCGGAGATCTGTGCTGAAGTGAGAAGGAAACAGGAGTAATTCCTCTCGAGACAGAAACTATCCTAGTTATGATGGGGGTGGGGATGGCCAAGGAGAACCTGCATTCTCAGTCCTCTGAAACAGCGGAGGTCCTCCGAATTCACTCTGTTCACTGTTAACTGCACGTTTGCCCGTGTATGTCTTACATTCTTGTTTAGGGTTAATGTTTTCCTTCATCCAGGTTTTTTCCAGGAATTATTTTTTTAATAAGCCAACCATTGGACTTTATATGTGGTAAACTATTTACACAGCTGGGTTTGTATGACACCAACAGTGTTTGACAACAAACTTGAACCGCTGACCCAGAGTTCATGACATGAGCTACTAAAGTGGAAATTTTTACAGTCCTCTCACGCCACCACGACTGTAGCTGCACACTGGTGTCCTGACTTCCACTCCACATGGCCCCTCACAGCTGTCCAGACCTCTGTGACAACTTGTCTGTCAGTACTGGCCTGGTGGCTCACTGAGGTACCACATGTATCTCATAGTACATGAGGTTTACCAGCCAGTGGGACATATCTGTTTTTGGGTGTCACAGGAAAATGCACAGGTGCTTCCCATATCATATGAAAACAAAATAAATTAAAGGTCAAGAATGAATAAATTAACTGAAAGTATTAATGTGTGTATGGAGGGAGGGGCACTTAAAGGGCTATCTTCCTAGAAGTTAGAAGGAAATGGCAGTTATAATGTTGGTGGGCAGTTCTGCATATCTTCTTTTAGTTCATTCAGAACAACTTAAAATACTTTAGATATAATTTTTAAAATCAGCTTCTCAAAGCATTGTACAATAAAGAAGGTATTTGGGTTACAACTATAAAGCAAAATTACATTCAATATCAACATTTTAAAAATTACAATAAAAGAACAAGTGAATAGTACAAGAAAATAAAAGCAGATGATTGAAAAAGGGAGCACACAGATGTGTTGTGGATAAGCAATTCTGAACATGTGGGTCTGGATATGAAGGTGTCTGGTAGGAAAATTGCTGGTATTAGAAGGTTAAACTGAAGGTGCATTAGAGCCTCCAGCCATTCTGTACATCGACTTTGTGACACATGCCCCCCTGGTAATACATCTGAAGGAAGCTCTTGTCCAAAGCTGAAAAAGACAACTGTCTCACAACTGTTGGTTAACAAAACAAGGCAAACAGAAATACCACCCCTATGTGTTACAACTAACTTATAGTGAGGATAAAGTAAAATAAATCTGAATTTTAAATGGGTTACACCTCCACTGTCCACCATCTGGAATCTTTGTCTATTTGTGTATAACTGCAAGTACAATTGGTGATTCCAGCTTGGTGTGTGTGATTCTGAACACTTTGTCCGCTTTGCTGGGGGCGGGGGTGTCTCTGTCAGTCAGATTTGGACGGTACATTTATGATGCCAGGTTAGCGAACGTACTTGGGCGAGTCGCTCGATTGCTCGACACTCCGAAAAACACAGCTGAGGACAGTGGATGCAGTTAAATCCAACATAATGTCTTAAAGTCTACATTTGTGTGAGTTTGTCTGCAGATTTAATTTTTACTTCTAGTTTTTTCTTTTTTCATGGCTCAGGATTTTTGCATCACTTAAGCCAATGAATCATTTCACTACTGTGATAAAGCAGAATTTCAGCTCACGGAACCCTCCATTATGAGAATTCTAATCACTAGTGTATTTTCAATGACCACTGCGTCCAAAATTAGTTTGCTCCAAAAAATTACGGCTCTTTTATGTCTTGGAAATGTGCGCTAGACATGCCCTTGAACTAGCTTTGATGGGACATCTGCATCTTCCAGGAAAAAAGACTTCACTTCTTATTAGAGTCATAAATCAGTGTCCTGGACATGAGTTGGCAATCAGCAAAAATTAGACAGTTACATAAAATTCATCATTTGAAGAAAGTTTATTCATCTGCCTGGGTTATCTGAGCAACGCCACAGCTGCAGTCTGTTTGTGTCCATGAGTGACGGATGGGGCTGAGGTCCGGTGTCCCATGGTGGGAGGTTTACTTGGCAGAGATGGTAATAGGTATAGTACACTCATACAGGGAAGGTGCATGTTAGGCTGCAGCTTCACCATGAAAATGAACACAAGCCAGGAATGTTGAAGGCAGTCAGTGATACAGTGCACCTCACTCTCAGTCTGCGTACTTCAAATATTAAGGCCAAATGGGGAAAAGATGCGGAGGGAGAGAAAAAAGTGAGTCGGACTGTGAATGGATTTAGGAAAAAAATGTTTCCTTATTTCTGCCCTGTTTGCAGTTTTTTTGGATGGTTAACATAACCCAAGAGCATCGCAACCGCTGAGATTCCCACAACCATGACCCCGTGTGTGAGCTCCCTGTCAGGGATTATTGAAGACAGGCAGTGTAGCGGAGGCATAATCAGGCAGTGCATCAGAGACAGGCTGCGACTCGCCCCTCGCCCAGGGCGGGATGGATAGGAGCAGCAGGGCTGCGCAAGGCACCCCTCACAGGCAGCTTTGCGTGCTAAGCAGGGTCGGCTCAAGAAACACAGAAACAACTGGAACTGACTGACTGTGACCGGGACCGTTTTCGTGGCATAAACCCTTAGACAATTTAGTCCCAGGGCAACAGTAGTTCATTTAAATGCATTTATTCTATAGCCAAATTGATAAGAAGTGAATAAAAGTAAATTTTTTGTTAACTTGCAGGTCATGCAGACTGACGGATGGGCACATGCCAGTAAGTTATGATGAAAATGGACTTAGGGGCATCGCTGGCACGAGGGGACCTCCTCCTCACACTCTTTTCATGAGGTGTAACACCTCGCAGGGGTCGAGGTCGGATGTTGGTTTTGGAGCTGCTGCTGGAGTCACATCACATCTCTGCTTGCCTTATCTTCCCGACAGTTCTGGGTTCCTGCCTGACTCTGGCAATGGGAAATCCAACTACCCAGCTCTTACCCACATGGGGTGTGTCTGAGGATGATGAAGGAATCTCGCCCTCAGCTGGCCACCCCAGACAGCAAACGGTTAAACATCCAAGAAATGCCTTGCTGTCTCTCTCTCACCCCTCTCTCCCTCTCTCTCTAAGTAGGTGTATCCCTGCTATGTGTATAGAAGGAGAATAGTGAGTCAAGTTCAGAGTGCGTCGCACAGCCGGCCGCACACTGCCCAGGATTATCTGTCCAAGGGATTACGCTTCACACTGCCAGCATGTCGGAGGGCAAGAAGAGGGAGCGAAAGGGAAAAAAGAAGCCAGGAAAGAATGGGAGGAAAGAGAAGGACCCCTCAGAAGGTAAAAAAAAAAAAACTACAGAGACAAGCTGTCCAGAAGAGAGAGAGGGAGCACAGAAGCACGCGTCACCCCGTCTTGTTAAAGCTTGCTGTCTGTTGTCACCTGCGGAGGGTTTAATCTCGGAAGCAAGTAGCTGCAGATCTGCTGTTGTCGGGCGCAGGAGTAATTGCCTATTAGTGCGCCTTCGCGTGCAAGGCAGCCCTGCAACCGCGCTGGCTGCTGACAAAATGCTCCACTGTTTTGGTGTTTCTTTTTTTGAAGTGGGTTTTAATAGCGGCTCTGACATTTACTTTGATTGCTGGGAGGTTTCACAACTGCAGGTCTGACTGTTTAATTCACAGTTGTATAAACAGCTTAGGAATATATACAAGTATAAACACACACCCACACACACATATATATATATGCAAATGATTCCCTGCACATGTATAGAACTTATATGAGTGTATCTACCTGTGCTATGTAATTTGAGGTTTGATTGTTCTACTTGTTTTTCAACCAACGGAATTGGTGATGTAAGGTGTATGTGCTTTCCTCCTTTTGGCTCAAAATGTCTTTCACTTTGCATATTTCCTCTTTCCTCTTGGCAATGTTGCCGACTGGAATCAGGGTGTCAGTCACCTTTGTGATGCTCTTCTTTGAAGCTGCCACTAGCCCAAGATAACCCAAACCCTAACCCTGGACAGCCAGTGCACCTTTCCCCTCCACACTGTTTTTTTTTTTTGGAGGAAAATCTTTATCGTACCCTACCTCTAATCCCTGGCCACACGTGACATGGTGGTGGGCTGGTAGCACTGTGACCCAGGATCTGGTGCCCTCTATGTTGTTCATCCTCACACTAGATAGCCACCCTGAACTTGCTGGGGGGCCAAGACCATGGGTAGATATTGGATGCAGGGGCTGCAGCTCATCGTGGGGACATTTGCAGTGTGTCTGCATGACACAGGTCTGTAGCAGAGCTTGAACCACTGAGTTACAAAAAATTTCTCTGAAGTCCCCTCCAAGCGGCCAGATTTCCACAATATCTGCCCTCAGATATCACTGAAAGGCACGTTCTTGTTATTTCCTTTATCCCTCAGCTTTTTCTTAGTAACAAAAAAAAATCAAGTTAAACAAATAATTTTAAATTATTTAAATTTATTTAATAAAGTTATTTTAAGTAACTGGGGGTTTACAGTAAATTTTCAGCGTGGAATATAAACTAGAAAAACTCAAATTGATGTTTATTATTATCAAGGGCTGTCCTAATTATTAATATTTATGGAAGTTGCACAGGACTGCAGCAGCATATATACATGTACTCTGTGCTATTATTATTATTATTATTTTTTNTCAGCGTGGAATATAAACTAGAAAAACTCAAATTGATGTTTATTATTATCAAGGGCTGTCCTAATTATTAATATTTGTGGAAGTTGCACAGGACTGCAGCAGCATATATACATGTACTCTGTGCTATTATTATTATTATTATTATTATTTTTTTTATTATTATTATACTGTAAATCCTCAATTTAATAGAACCTGATTTTATGGATTTTGGATTTAATGGAAAAAAGTCTACATTTCAAGTTAGTACTTTTCTGTCACTTCCACATTAATATGTCTGTACTTATAACCCTCCTTTAATAGTCCAGTCAGTATGTACAAAATATGCTTCAAAATATATCATTAGTTCTTTAACAGTATATTGGTTTCATATACGGATACTTGGATTAAATATTTGGCAATATCAAACATTTTTAATAATAATTATTGTAAAAATGACTAACTAATAATAAGAATAATTTAGGAATAACTTTTCCCTAATGTAGACGTCTTTAAAATACATGTATCGGATGTGATCTGTGGTAGACATAACAAGACAGCTAAGAATGATGTTAATTGTGGGAAGTGATCTCTCTCTTTGAAGATATGGAAGGAGGAAATGCCCTGGGGTCGAGTGGACAGGGCTGTAGGAGCTCAGCGGAGCTGAACGTGCACTGGGCTCCGGGCCTCTCGGCTGTAGGATGCTGGCAGTCTCTATCAGTGAAGAACCTGTTTTATGGGACTGCTGCAGTTGGAAGGCCAGGGATGCCTGTGTGGAAAAGTTAATGTGTCGATTAATACTCATGCAAATACTGCAACAGCAAGAACTCTTGTCACACTGTGATAAAGGAGACATACATTTTGATTTTTGCTGTTACATTCTAAGTTTGCCTAACTGTTTCATCCTTAGTTATGATTCCTGGTTGCTTTTCTCATTAACTGAGATTTCAGTTGATATAAAAAAAACGTCAATATAATTAACATGGGAAATTAACACTCTGGTAGGAAAACGTATATTCTTTCTGGGTCAGAGAGAGTCTGATGCAGCCCAGAGGGATTGGGGCTGCGGGTGCCTGTTCGCCTGCATGTTCGGCTGCATGTTTTGCCTGCATGTGCATGTAAAAGCGCGTTTCTTCCCACCTGGGCTACTGTTTCCTCAGAGGTGCAGGATGAGCTTAATGAGGGGTTTTCTCTCCTGCTCATGGGCTCTGATCACCTGATCTCACAGCTTGTCCTCGCAACAAAACCAGGCCGCCAGCCCTTGCATGATTCTAATCTGCCCGCTTTGTCTGACAAAGAAAACATGAAAGGACTCTTTCATAACTCTGTTGAGAACCTGAGACGGAAACAAGTAAAATCAACACCGCATCCTGTAGTGGATATTTTCACTTTTATGGAATTATCTGTTTAAATCCCATTAATTTGAACCAGCTTAGTATCATTTTCCATTATTATTATTACTGCTGTTCTTGTGATCATTATTCAGATTTATAATTTATATTTTAATCTTTTCTTTACTAATAGCTGATATTATATATTAGCATCATCATCCAGAAGAATTCTGTTGGTGCTGATTGATTATCTCACTGAACTGATGTAATAGTTGAGTTGTTGTAACACTTTTTTGAGATTCAGCACATTGAACATTTCTAAATATAAATAAAAACAAATAACTGCAGTTTTTTTCTTTAAAAATAACACACACTCAGTGCATATGAACATCAGGATTTCATGGAAAACTGTGACCTCTGAGATGATGGCTAGGGTGTGGTTTGCCTGGGTGTTTTCCCACACCTGGGACCTGCTCTAGGGCCTGTTATGTTCTCAGGGTGCTGTGATTTCTGGCAGCTCTGCAAAGCACATACGTTATGCATGGTGTTGTTTAATTCTGCAGGCTTTGTGAGTTTCCTGCTTTTTTCCATGTTTAAAAAAGGTGGAAGAATTGTATGGGGTAATTGGATGTGTCACGGGGTGTGTCCTACAGGCATGATAGATTTCCTATAGCACTGAAGGCTTGTTTTGTATTTGCACTTGAAGTTCATGTTGTTATAGGCTGTCTTTGTCCAACGAGCTTCTCTCACTGGTCTAAGATGCAAAAGCGTAATTTATAAAATGTTTTGTTGTTTCTTATGTTTAACTCATACTGATATTCATATAGAGGTAGTGGTTAGAACTGGTGCCTTGCATTCAAAGGACCAAAGTGCTAACCCCTCTCCTGTTGTACTGCCCTTGAGTAAGGTATTTACCATGGATTGATGTTGTTAAAATTATCCAGCTATCCAGTTCTGCATTATCTGTTAGTTTGGAAAAAAGCATGTGACCAGACAAGACTGGAAGCTGTACACTTTTCTCACTAGAGTTCCACAGCCCTTTCCTTAACAGCTGGATTACAGCTGCTCTGTATGATTCACCTCCTTTGGTCCTACATACATCCAAGAACAAATATTGTGAATTAAGTTAGCACATCACTGCCAGCAGGTTAAATATCACAGCCTGTTTTTCATCATACCTGAAATTTTCAACTAGTTGAAAGGACTTTCCTCCAGTTTTGATAGCATTTATAAATATAGCTGTCTCCTTAAATATCTGTACTACCTCTATAAGCTAATAAAAAATAAATTCTTATATCTTAAATATGCTTAATTCCTAGATATGGCCAATAGCCAGTACGTTTTTGTAGAATTTCTTCAGTTGTTTATATAAATGTTTAACATTTGTTTTACTGCCATTTGTTTTCATCCCAAATTATTTCTAAATGCTTTGCGATAACATGAAATCCATGAAAATGTCAAACTATTAAGTTTAGTAAGTAAATACTGTAAGTGACAGTATTGCTGGGAATGGAAATAAAAATGATAACGGAAAGAAACAATAAAAAATAGGTTTTATCTAGGTTAGAATTTCTATAAATCTAAGTAAAATAGTGCACCATTTACTTCTGATAACAGCCAACAGTTTTCCTGCACAGAAACATCCAGGGAGACTCCTGAAATTCATTCTTCCCACTGACTGTTGAACCCTTCCATGACAGAGAGCGTCTACTGTAATACATTTCTGTATTTAACTGGTTAGCTGACACTCATATTATTGGTACTTCTTACATCTTAATAATTGCTGTTCATTAATTTTTTTAAACCGTAGCCTTAAAAGTCAAACATTCCAGTTCATTAACTGTTGCGCCGCCTGTCGCACTGTGTTTAAACAGAACTTATAAAGAGGCTCAACAATTCACAACATAATTTACTAAATGTTTATACAGTGAAGGTGTGGGTCTTTTTCTTGACGTGGAGTTTTAAAACTGCAGCAATATAAGCTGTGAAAACCATGCTTAGGGAAACAAACTGTCCAAAGCGAAATATGTTGACAGTGTAGTCATGACAACAAAATGGTCTAATTTCAACAAATATGCTGATTTAAAATGTTATTTATTACATGAAAACTGATTTACAATTATTTTTGAACAAAAAGGTAATTGTTTTGTAATGTTTGTCTAAAGTTTTACAGTCACCCTCTTTTCCAAATTCAGCACCATATCTTCACTAAACCTCCATTGCTCTGTCCCTCCACTAAAGCCAAATGTAATCATCCATTAATAATCACTTGAGATCTACTATATTTTCTTCTGTGCTCTGTGGTGTTTCCCTGTTCCCCTCCCTGGTGAAGCTAACCTTTGGAAAACAGTGTGTTGCTGCGAGCGCATGTTAAATGCCATATGAGGGTCACTAGACGACGGGGTTGGATTGACTCCATGCTGTCTGCAGCAGAACAATGGTGCAGGGGAGGGGGCAGCGGCTCCGGCTCACCATAAACTAGAAGCACGTAGCAGCGCATGACGTGTGGCCATCACCTGGCCCAGCAACAGGCTGTTGCAGGATTCGTGTCACTGGGCTGCCTGCAGCTGCATTGTAGAATCAGGCCTTTGCGTTGAACAGGGGCACTCGCTGTAGTCAGACCAGGGCGTGGTGCCGGCATCACTAGGGCCGGCATCATAATGCAGACCCTCGATGTTCTCTCCACGCCAAACAAAGTGTCAGTGTCTCTCACTGCGGAACATTTTACTGCAGTACAGGATCCTTTAGGCTCCTGTTGGTAGAACAGGAACCCCTCCTTAAACCCAGAACACTGTATGATCCATTCGCACTGTGCTTAGTGTAGTGCCTGCTGTGGTTAGAGTGGCGTAATGCAGACCCTCACTGGACTCAATGCACGGCTCTCAGCAGTCAAAGTGCTATATCACAGACCCTTCCACGGCAATAAAAGGCAGCTGAGTCGCTGCTCATTTAGTGGGAAAAAAAACTTGCAGCAGCTGCAAACCCTCCAGGCCAGGTCATTAGATGAATTGGAACATCTGATCATAAATAAAGCCAGGGTCACTTTGTGTAAAACGCTCAGTACTGTGTAAAAGCAGAGTTTTTATAGTGGAGACGCTGGGCTGTGAAGTGGGGGGACCTTCACTAGGGATTCATTGTCCAGTCATTGAGAAGTGCTGTCCCTTTGCACCTGTGGAAAAGAAGCACATGCCACAGAGGTCACATGTGCCCTGTGTCATGCTTGTTTTCTTCCTAACATAGCTGTGAAAATACAACAATGCTGGATAAGTAACGTGGAAAACATTTAGTCAATATGATGATAAAGATAATTCTGATGAATTCCTCTGAATGAGGCTGTAGAAGGAGTGCTGTTGAACTGCAGATTTTACTGGGCCACACAACTGGGTCGCTTGTGCTAAAACCAGAACAGCTTTGTATTACTGTAGCTCCTCTGTCTAGGATTTTAACTGAAGTCATTACCTGTGGACATTTGTCTGTTCGTCATATTTTTGCCGAGTGGTGGGGTGGGGGTGGGGATCATTGTAAATGCACAAGAGAAAATCAGGAGAGCAGATTGTCACTGTGTATTTGTGAGTGGGTGTAAATGAGTTAGGGTTAGAAACCTATGCCTCAGTTTATATTCCTCTGTGTTTTTGTGTGTGTGTGTGTGTGTGTGTGTGTGTGTGTGTGTGTGTGTGTGTGTGTGTGTGTGTGTGAGGACGAGAAACAGCCCAATGAGGTGCGTGACAGTATGAGGCGCGTGGAGAAAGAGGTGGGTGGGGGGCGGCTGTGTGCATGTTGCAAGTTGTAGATGGTTCGTGACACTTATCCAGATGTAATAGAACCTTGGAAGGGAGACAAGGAGCACTGAAGTGTACACTTTCATTCTGGAGAAGAGAGCTGATTTTCCTCCCACTGAATATATTACATTCTGTAAATATTGGCCCCGCTTCCAAGTAACTCCACTGCAGCATGGCGATGTATTGTTCCTCCACGCAGTGCCAGTGTGAACAGCACAGACATCTCCAGTAAAGAGGAAAACCGGAAGGTGCTCACATAGAATATCATCTTAACCAATATATGGCTCCCTCTCAGCACACTGTCAGCCCCTCTTCACCCTCCTTGACACCCCTAAAGAGTGAACAACACATTTGGGGGTGTCAGCTTTGGCACAAGTCCCGTTGCCATGACGACATCCTTGTGTCTCCAGTAGTAGACTTCACAGACAGACAGACAGATAAATAGATAAAATTATTAATAGATAAAGTAGATAACAATTATAGATAAACATTATTAATCTCTATGGAAGTTGCACAGAACTATGGCAGCATATATTCATGTACTGTATGCTATCATAGCACAAGAACAAAGAAATACAGTTCAGCCTCAGTTTGCCAGACTATAGGTAAGGAGGAGGTTTCCAGATATGGTGAAAATCTGGAAAATCCAAAACCTAATTTTAGTATAATATTTTTTACTACAACACTGTCTAGTTCTGCACTGTATACTATGGTAACACTATTATAATCTAATGTCCCGTGTAATGCACATATAAAAGCAGACACAGTTGGATGGCTCTCTAGTATGTTTTTTTTAATATAAATGAATAATTTTTTTCTCCAAAAAAGTCAAAAGTTAGTTATTTTTATTTTTTCTTATATCATGCTTTAAATAGATTTTTTTCAGCATTTACAAGTTTTCTGTTTTATTCTGGAATATTTCAGCAGTATTCTGTAAAATCCAAAATCTGTAAATTGAGGTCCTCTAAACCTCCAATGGGCTGCAGTGCAATAAATACAGTAAACAGTATAAGAATAGACAATGGATACAAATAAGTAAAAAGGTAAAAATTAGTACTGATAGCACTGCAGTACTAGGGCTGTGAGAGGTCAGTATCACCCTGATAGACTGAGAAATGTTTATAGAGATGTACTGCTGACCCAGTGGCAGGGCTCCCTGGTGACTGAGCCAGAACACTGGTGACTATTATCAGGTTCTGTAGACTTGGAGATATCAACGTGTATTGAACAGTCTGATGTAGATTCTGAAAATGAGTGGTGTGAAAGCAATGAAAAAAGAAAAGTCTCAGACTCATCATAGGGTTTTTAGGCCATGTATGCAGCAACCAGGGGTGAGACTACAGTTCTGACACCTATTTTTGCATGAGTACAACAGCAGCGCACCTGCAACACCCCTCAACTTGGCAGCCCTGACCTTGGATCAGTCCAGTGATGACAAGAGTGATGGATGAGGGGTGCTCAAAGTGGCCAGTGAGGGGGCTTGTGGGAGCTGGATTCCAAATGCAGAACACCTACAGCATGCAGTTATAAAAGGGAATCTGGCAGTGAAATTACTGCTGTTACAAAAACAGGTTTATGAGCAGGAGAAATGAACCCCAATGACCTGTTTCTTCAGTTAAAACTTCTGAGGAATGGACACTTTGGGTCTATAATGAAAGGAGACCATGGCTATTTCTTTAGTGGTTTAGTTCTTTGAAGTTGTGGTGAAATTTTCTCCTTCAGGTGTGCTCATGCTAATGTAAATGCAGGTGGCGTACCAGGTGCCAGGGCTGGAAGAACCGGGTAGACCCACTTGTTCTCACCACTTGTCATGGAACCTGTCATCTCACTCTTTCTCCTTCCCTTGTTTCTCACAGCCTCGGCCCCAAAGTTGAAACAACTGAAGAACCAGGCGGTGCCAGAAGGCGGGAAACTCATGCTGAAGTGTGAAGCGACTGGGAACCCCACCCCCACCTATAGGTGGTACAAAGACGGCAGTGAACTCAAGCACAGCAAAGAGATCAAAATAAAATACAGCAGGTGAGTAGCAAAGCAGCTGAGCTTGGCCACCAACAGTATAAAACCATTCAGACATTTCTGTAAGCTTTAAAACTGAACAAAACATGGTGAAAGCGTGATTTCCAAACTGTTGGCCTGAGGAGCTTAGTCTGATCCAGCATGTGTATGAGTTGTGCATTGGAGAAACACAACATGCGTGATTTTACTGGGAGCATCAAGTTAAACAGACCCAGGATGGGTAATCTGTGGGTCCATAAAATCTTTATTGTAAATTGTTATATTTGCAGTTAAAACCAACATGTCTGACATTTAGCTTTGTCACATTCAACCATATACAGGCCATTTTTTAATGGCTTTAAAGTTTCCTGCCCAGTTTATGATTATCTTGCTCTCTGTGTATTTTATTGCAATTTTAAATTGTCAAACTACCTAAAACCTGTACAGTGCTGCTGTACGGCTGCTTTTAAATTGATTTCTCAGTGTATGTGGAAACTCAATTTAATGGTTTGCAATGCAACATGAATGTTGCTATCTTCGCATAAGGGAGTTCTAGACAATATTTACAGGCAAGGTGGAGCAATTGTGTTCCCTCATTTACCTTGTTTCCAAAGTAAAGTGATGGCATTCTTCATTTTTAGGAGAAACTCCAGGATCCAGATCAACAAAGCAAAGCTGGAGGATTCTGGGAATTACACGTGTGTGGTGGAGAACACCCTAGGAAAAGAGGTTACAACGAGCACCATCAGCGTCCAGAGCAGTGAGTACCATCCTGTCCTGGTTATCAGTGTGAGGAGCAAAGGTGTCCAACATGTCCTACAGATGTTTCTAGTCTTCTGTTCTATGAAGCACAGAGCTTGTGGAGCAGCCAGTCATCTGAATGAATTCAGATAAATCACCAAGCCCATGTGGCATTTATGACCTGTTCCTCCCCAGTCTCCTAACTGCTCTTTCAGCTTGTATAATCTGTCATCATTACTTACATATTTCCTACCATTTTTATATGCAGTTACTGGTGTAACATATGTCAGCAAAAATAGTGGTATTGGTTAAGTTGCATATCAGCATTTATAACTGTTGTGAAGTGCAGCTTTGGTGTACTTCTGATATTTCACTTTGGCGAAAACCAGTGAATAAATGTAAATGTAACTGGGTGGAAGAGAGTCCTGTCACTGGTGATTCGGAAGCAGAGCTGTCCATCCCTGGCGTACCCACCTAGCTCTGGGTTACCCACCACGAATGTTCATTTCCTCTTTGATGTTTGGAAGTAAAGCTTATCATCCTGAAAGTGATTCAGTGTGCGGCCATGTGAGTTGTTGCAGGGGGTTTTCCTCCTGCCTGCTCTATTCACATCAGGGGACGGTGGCGGAGTGCAAGGAAGGGGCTGAGCACAGTATGCAGTTTGACTGTGATCCAAGTCTCACATTGTGGCACTCTGTGGAGACAGTGGCCTTTTCCTGCATATCCCTCAGATTATCTGCTGTTGACGGCTTTATTTTTGGTGCACATTGTGCACACAGCAGATTCTTTCTGCTGGAAACAATTCATGGAAAACAGCAAGAATCTGAATAGATGATGCACTGAGTCACTTGATGAACAGTGTGTTCGGCTGCAGGTTGTACTGTGGATGCCAAAGACTTATACCAAAAAATGTAACCTTTTGAGTATCTGTTTAAGTCTGGCAAGTTGTGGAATTTCTGTTACACTTTGGTGAATGTGTGGTTTGCAGCGCTGGGGAACATAAGCTAGCTGCTTGTGTGTGTGTGTGTGTGTGTGTGTGTGTGTGTGTGTGTGTGTTTCAGTGGTGGCAGAGGGTCAGAGGGCGGGAACGAGCCTTGAGGGAGGTTTCATTGTGTTTATCGGACGAGCTTCTCTCCACGGGGCTCCTGAACAAAGACAAGAATGGGCATATTCAGCTCAGTTTGGCTCCGGGCAAAGGAAATAATTGTAGGGAAATGTGTGCTGAAAGACATGAATAAGGGAATTGTGAAAATGGCGTCAGGAGTATGTGACATTTAAATAAACTTGGGGAACAGGGTGTTGTTAAAGAGGACTTGGCTGGGATTGAAGGACATGGCGGCCTCTGAAGAGTTTTTGCTTCCTTCGCACTCCTTTTTCCACCCTATTTCACGGGGGCTTTTAATGCTGTTGACATGCACTGTGCAAAGCAGGGAACCCAGAAACTATGCCACAGTCCCTGTTAGGAAGAAAGGTATTTTTTATATATATATATGGAAATGATGCTTGCATCCAGTGTACAGTTGTACTGCTGTACTGCAATATACAGAAATTTAACTGCAAATGTATGTGTACGTGTGTGATTGTGTTACATATGTATACAGTCTTCCCAGCTGTCGCGCTGCATTTGTTTATAAAGGCAGAAAGAGATCAGCTGCACATGTTAATAAATGTCTTTATTGTTTGCTGTCTCTGTCATTTAGCTGGTGTGGGATATTTTTAGCTAATATAATCGGTTGAGTATGGTTGCAACTGCATTTTGTGTGCCTATAATGGTATGTGTTTTCATCCTGGGATCTGGTGTGTAACAGTGCAGGGTGTAGATGTTTGTTTCTGTGCATTTGCAGTGCAGTGTGTCATACAGTGGTGGTGCATGGCAGCTTCAGCCAAGTGTGTAGACATGTCTAACTGCAGATGCTGTGATGTGTATTGCAATATAGCTGTTGCGCTCTGTGTAGATGTGTGCTTGAACTGCTGCAGTTGGGAATGCAGTGTGTGTGTTTCCAGGTATTTTTATGTATGTGTACATGCGTGTGTCCATACATGTGCGAATACACTACTGTAGTATGAACAAAATCATATGTGCAATGGGGCAGCATCACTGTGTCTTGTTCAGATCTATAGGTGTGTTGCTGGGTGGTGCACAAATGTTTAAATGAGACACCGATCACTGCCGAGAATGCTGGGAAAACCAATGAGCTGCCAGTTCTCCCCAAGTACCAGTCGGCTTTAGCCTCATCCAAAGCAGCCAATCGGAGACTGGAGCTGCAGTCCGCACAGTCTCACACACTGAACCGATGATGTGGAACGGACAAAAAATGACCTCCCCGTCACTAGCTGCCCCACACCCCTGTAAGGGTTTCTCTGCTGAAATGGGCCCTAATGTGATCCGTCGAGGTGAAGGAGCTCTTGGAACACTCCTTGGCGCACCAAGTAATTGTGGCCATTAATAATGGGGCTGTAGTTTGATCATCTAATGAAGGTTAAACAGGGCTACAGGGCACATTCGCAGGAGGTAAACCTGGGAACGGGCACAGCAGCTAATGAAGACGAACGACTGATCCGGTGCAGACGCGGCCCTCGGTCCAAACGGGTCCCCATGTGGCTCTTAAAGGGGCTGGGTGCCCTCAGCTGCATTCCTGCTCATTCACCACAGGATTCCCAGAAGGCGTCGCTTGCTTTTGTAGAGGAGGCAGACCACCCTGGGGTGGTCAGGAGTGAGGGGTTTCCCTGAGGAGTAACTGTGCATCAGCTCATTTCTGCTCTAGCATGCAAACTTGCCCTTGTGTGACTGTTAGTGTCACACCTCATCTGACCACATCCCGTGTTTCTTCCTTGTGTTCATCCCTCCCCTCAACATGGCCTGCATCACAGTTACTTGTAAATTAACATATTTGCATATTCAGCACTTGTTTTTAAAATGCAAACACTCCGATATTAAACAAAATCATGCAGATATAATACGTGCATTTCATTTCCCCGGGGTGTTTCCTGCTCACGGAGGAGAGAAACACAAAACACATGCCGTTACACAGCACCTATCTTGACTTTTTGAAGACATACAAGGTACATACTTTCATACATACATACTTTGATACATACATACATAAGGTAAGTTGCTGAAACCGCAGATTTGTGTTCCATCCTGTGTTTATCTGCCTCGATTCAGTATCATGAAACAGATATTACACTGCAGATTAAATTGCTGGTGTTCCCAAACACGTGAAAAAGGCTGTCAGTAAGCACATAATAGAGCAGTTTAAAAAAAACTTCAACATATAATGTCCCAAGACAAGTGCTCATGCTTGATAGTCAGTAGAAAATGCTCTGGCTCTTTCTTCTGCTGAATATTTAACTTAATTCTGTCAGAGAAGATAAGTGTGTGCAAAGCAGGTTGTTTATTCTAATTAGAGGTTGAAAGAAGGAGGTGCTGTTTCTTGGAAAGACAGCAGGTGTGTGAGTGTTGTTGTGCGAGCAGTGGAGATCCAGGGCTCCGATGCGCTCTGAAGGTCACCGCTGGGGGGGGGTGTTTATATGACTCTGTCCCCAAGCCAGAGAAGCATGAGGGCACAAATAAAGGCTCTCTGTCTCTGTCTGTGTTTGCGTTTATATTAGTGTGTGTGTGTGTGTGTGTGTGTGTGTGTGTGTATGTGTGTGTGTGTGTGTGTGTGTGTGTGTGTGCACGTGTGTGTGTGCGTGTGTAGGGACGGCAGTGTAAGCGTCTGCATGAGTTTTGGCACCTAAGGCCTAGTCATTTCAACCTCGTGATGTCATAGTACTTCTAAAAGCTTTTTACACTTTGAGTGGTCAGTGATTCATGTTGTGGAAGTACTTAGATTGAATAATCAACTGCATATCGTGTTGGTAATTAATATGTGTCTTTATTCCTTTAGCCTTTCTTGTCTTCCGGAATCCAGCAACAGGAGTTTTATTGACACTGTGCTGTGTTGGATAGAAAACCAGCATTTGTGCGGAAATTTATCATTAATCTCTTGCGAGCTTAAGCCAACGTGAACTTGCTTCTGTGCTCCACATTTCAGTCCAGCTCACACCTCCCTGACAGCACCAACTGATCACAATTCAGTGAAGTGCAGAAGGTGAGATAAACAAAGTGAGAGTCATAACAGAAGAGAGGTGTTGGGTGGCAGTGGGGAGGGCGTGGCTCCGCTTCCCACTCACAACAGGGCTGTGATGATGAGCTCCGGCATGCAGGCCAAACAACCCCAAATCTGTAAGCTTTCCAGTCAAGAGCTGAGGGGTTTTCTTACGTGCAGCTGAAAGTGAATTTAACAGCCCAAATGAGGATTGAAAGATTCATAAATGAGGGAATATTTTAAGCGTGTAGAATTATAACATAGTAATACCCCAATTAGCTCTCTAGATGTGTTCTTGAGAAATGGAGCATGGAGGTCATTAATACACCATATTACATAAATGGAGCATAAAAACTGTGCATATGCATAATTATACAAAATAGATTAGTTATACCTTTAATAATAGCAAATGAACAAGCAAAAACGCTGTTTTGTGAATAACAAAAATAATATTAGAAAAAACTACTTTAAAATATTTACTTTTTATGTATGATAAATTTTGAAAAATTACTCAAAGGGCTGAAGTAAAAGAGTACTATAGGATATTACAATACTTTAAGAATTAATATATTAAAGACAAAATATAGAAATATGATTTTAATGTTATAAAACTTTCTGGTTCCTGTTGTCTCAGGAAGATACATTATGAATATCAGTTTGAATGAATGGAAAGTACAGCTAAGAAACAAATGTCTTTATAAATCATACATTTATCTTGAGGTTGAGTTGTTCAATCTGTTTTAAATTTCAAATTTAGAACTTTTTTTGGCATTTGCTGATTTATAGCTTTCAAATAGCACTGGTACCACCCGAGTCTTGTGTCATGCCTTGGACCATTTGGATTTGGGGGCCCACGTTGGTGTTTATGGGCCTGTCTGAAGGGCCAGGGCCATGTTACTGAGGGATATGCAGGCCTCTAGGTGGCGCTGTGCCTGCTGTTTCAGAGGAAGGATCGTGGGTAGTGCATTGTCATGAGTGGTGGTTGAAGAGGGGTTACTGGAGAGATGCGAGGCAGGGGGCAGATTGCTGTACAGTACTGTTAGCTCTCTGGAGGGCGCTATGCTTCAAGCCCTTGGGAGCTCTTTGGTTGAAAGGAATGTGATGATGTGAAAGGCAGCTGGAAGCGTGAACGTTCCAGCCTCATTGGTCACACTGGAGTCTGCCAGCAGCCACACACACACACACACACACACACACACACACACACACACACACACACATTCCCTCGCTGTTACACAAACCAGACACCTGTTTCCATAATACTCTGTTTTGCTGTTAAATGCATTGCTCCTTCTTCCCCCTCTCTGTCACACACAAATTACACACCTCTCCAACCATATAACCCACACTGTCTCATCTTCATTTTAAAAAAGACATAAATTTGTCGCATGAATCTTTAACCACAATACATAAATCACAATTATCAGCAAACAATACACAAACACAAAATGAATTTATCTTTATTTCTCCTACAAGGACCCCCCCTCCTTTTTTAATCTCTCCTGAGTGTTGAGAGGAGTGATGTACTATAGATGTTTTACTGTAGTACTTTTTTTCCAGCACTCTGCTCAGCCCAGCTGGTCCAGTATCCATTATGTTCGTCCACTGTGGATTGTGGTTGTCCTGGTCACTATTGACCAATGGAACCTGAACTGCAAGCGGAGCGGAACTGACTTCTTCTGAGAAGGGTGCTTGAACCACTTTAGACACAACCACTCCCTTTTTTTACCGGAACAAAAATTTCACTTCTTTGGCTGCTAAACCATAGACCTCTGTCACTCCTGAGGCAAAAAGGTCAAAATGATCTAGATAATTTTTTGTAGGAATTCATGTGAATACAGGGATGAATGTGAACTCTATACCGACTGAGCCAGATTTCAACCCACGTCCAAACACACAGTTCAGGTGCGGTGAGGCACCAGTGCTATCTGCCTTGTCAATTTCTTTCCTAGTTTGAGTACTGCTTGAGTGTGAGGAGTCCCATGTGACCAGGTACTCCCCACCACAGCCCCAGCATTCAGAAACATTAGGGTCAACAGTAGGCCAAATTACCCCTGTCGGGATTAGGGTTGGCAAATTACTGCAGTGAGGAGTGACTGCAAAGACCATTAGCATCATAACTCACAAACAACAAGGTCCAACTAGTAGCCTCTACGTTCAAACCACAGTTTTCGGGTGAAAAAAATGAGTCCCCTTGGAAAGTGATGGGGCGCTGATAAAGATTTAAAGCATTTAAATAGTAACCGAGTGTCGCGCGGTGAATTTAGCTGTCATATCTTGCGATCCTGCTGTAAATAATTTATCCATCGCACAGAAGCGTCTATCTGAAGTGAGTTATGGATTTTACAGTCGCATGCATTTTTTCTGACACCACTCTGGAAAAGTAGTTCACCTCTTGGGATCTGTGATCGGTCACACATCCAGTTCTTCTGGTTCTTCAGCCACTTCATAGGTTGTTGTACGAAGGCAAAGCAAGAGCCAAACGGTCTCCTTCCATGTACCCATTTCTGATGGTGATCCCAGCAGGAGAGACCAGTGTCAGCAGCACAGGGGGCATGTGTCTGCTTCCCACATCAGGAGCACATTTGCTCCTCATTCCTCTGGCTACTGCAGGGACTCACTCATTGGTCTTTGTTGGTGTTCTTGACCCCAGATGTTTCTTGACACCCTCATCCCACCCTAGACTTGCTGCTCTCTGCTGCTGGTGGCCCCATATCAAACTATTCATTACCTTATTAAGGGTGGGGAGGCTGGGGGGTGGGGGATTCCTCTGAGCCCTGTTTTCCACATCAGACCCAGGTGAATCAGACAGATCCTCACATTGCTGGATTAGCAGCACCTCACTCAGCAGCTGTCCTGCTCTTCAGCAAGGAACTCGTCATTCTATCCGCCTCTTTCAACCTGGGGCCACATTTTCAGGTCGCAAATGCCTCACCACCCCCATCCAGAGAATGAAGGGGCATCTGGCCATTGCTGCTCTCAGGAGGCCTGTTAAGAGGGGTCAGGGGTGCCATTGGCCACGCGTGCTGCGCTCCTAATCGATTGTTGAAAGGCACCCCCTACGCTGAGATTTGAGGAAGCCCTTTCCAGAGATGTCAGCAGTCTGTGTGTGCAGAGCGTGCTGGAGGCATGGTGAGCCTCACTTTGCAGGCTGGGCTCCCGTGGGAAGGGCTTCCCCAGGAGTTCAGAGGATCAGCAGCAGCCCTTGCTGGCCTCCCTGCAGAGGCAGCCATACCCCTGGTGTGGACCTGTGCTGCTCTTTCAACCCACTGACTGCTCTAGAAGAGAGAGACCCCCGGGGCTCGATGCAGCTTTGAAGGGATAAGAACTTGGTGGCCCTTAGCACAGAGGATCTGTAGCTTCAAGGCGTGTGAGGAAGAAGTGCTCAAAGATGGATCCAGATGTTTCCATGTACCCGATGCCTGTGCCCGTGATCCTTGTGTCCCTCTGCGTGGGCTCGGCGGGTCCAGAAGGTACCTCTGCTCCCAGGACCACATGCTGCACTGTGCGCAACCGGGCCCTCGTCCTCGTCTTTCTTGTCCCTTCCCTGCTGCTCCTGCTGGGTTTGGGCTGCTGTGCACTTCTGCTGCGCTGGGTTCTGGTGCACGATGCAGTGCTCATTTCATCCCCAGACCTACAGGACCAGCGAGGTGGGAGAGAGTCGCTCCCCCTGCAGGATGTGTCCACCTCCCCTGGGGTCACACTCAGAGGAGTCACTTGGAGTACCGTGCCATCCACATCCTCCTCGAAACCCTCGCCATGGCCTGCTGTCACCATGACAGACTCTCGCGGTGGGCTCTTCCCCGCATCCTCCTCCACAGCACCCCCTGCTCCAACGCCCCCCTTGCAGCCTGGCAGCACTCCGCCTCCTGTGGGTAAGAGCGCTCTGCTTGTTTGTGTCCTGTTGTGCAATCGCGTGCTTCGTAACTCTGCTCTTTTTTTCCTATCCTTTCTTTTTCGAATGTTTTCTCTTAATGACTGTCAGACAAGACCAGGCACATATACTGCATTGCTTTAAAAGGGTGACAGGGTAAAAGCAAATTCTTAAAGACATTTTAATAAAAGGAGCAGTGAGGACAAAGTTCACACGGGGCCCTTTTCCTGCCCCTTCATCTCCCTGCATTTGCACTCACCTTTTCTCGCCCGTTCTTGGGCACGGTTTGCAAGTATAATGAGTTTCCTGCGGTCCAGCAGTTCATAATGGGCTATCATTAATAATATGTTTACGCGTCCCACTCAAATTCTTGCTGAAGATAATATTCTCTCTATCTGGCCCGTTGCCTAGACTGTGATTTAAGCGCCTTCCTGCCGCTTGTCACGGATTCCTCCCGGGCCAGCAGAACCAGATGTGTTTCGCTCTGCTCTGGCATGGCGTGAACTTTCAGGAGTGCGACACGTTTCGAGGACACAAAAACATTCCCATGTTTCTGTGTGGGGATGTTCAGATAGCGTCTTTGGCAGCGTGGGCCGTGCAGAGTGGCAACTGGTGGGGGTGGGGTTAGGGGGGCTCCACTGCAGCCTGTTTAGCCTGAAGCAGTCCTCTGCTGTGTCCTCACTCGACGCCTTGTTCTGTCTTAACGGGAAATGTGGGATCCCAGCCTCCCGCTCTCATGGGGCTGTAGACGTGCGCAGTCAGTGTGTCCACACTGATGGACTACCATTTTACATCAGTTTGTGTTTTACTGGAGCAGATTGGGGTGGGAACCTTGCACAGTGGAGCTATAGCAAAGCCCCTTGTGGGACTTCTACCAACAACCTAATGGTTCGTGCCCTTAATTGCTGTTTTCCCTGCTGTCCATATTTAAGGGACGTTGCACCAGACTCGACTGCAAGAAATGTACGCCTGGCTTTTATCTCGCTTTTATTGCTTCAAACTGTGTTTTTTTGCATGGCCATTCAACCGTGTGCTTGACCTTTTTCTGTCCTGCATCTGGTATCTTCTGATGCGCGCAGGAAGCGATTGGGCCAAACCCCTCCGGATGTCCTCCTGCACCACACAGACATCAGATTGGCACGTGTTGGACTGCAGCTAAAGGCTGTTTCAGGTGTTCCACAGTAAGGAAGGAACCATCCTGGATGAGTGCTTGGTCACCGCTGTTTATCTCACTTATATTTAAATGCACAGAAGCACGTTGACACGAGGGTATGTGCGTCTGGATGATCCTAAAGCAGACCAACAAAAATGGGCAGGAACGAGAATCATAAAAAAGTGAGCCCTTGTGCCTGGTGGAAACTTGAGAAATCTGAGTGGTGCTCAGCCTAGCACTAGGACCAGGGCGTCTTTACTGCACTTTTACTGTAGTAGTACTGTCCTTCAATCTTTCATCAGGAAATGCCAAACGAATGCAGTCAAAGTGACTGCGCTGTTTCTCTTTGTCCTGAGCCACTAGGCTGCATTACTTTAATATGAGTCAATAGAAAGAAATATAATAACAGACTGCCTCCAATGGGGACATTTGTCTTCCACAGGGTGTCGTATAATGGTGATAAATACAGTGTATAACAGCAGAAGCTTATATAAGCAAAACTGCGCATACATAGGGTTCATTATTTATATCACGTTCATATTTAATAAATCAGAGCAATGGTGAAATTAATATGCTACTTTGATTATGGTATGTGTGAATTTTAGCCTTTTAGCATAGTCTTTCAGTGCCTGTTTTGGGTAAGGTCAGATCAATTTATTCAATTTTTCATATACAAGAACAACTTTCTTTAATTATAATTTAAAATTTAATCATTCAGGAGATGCCTACGGAGCCTGAACTATTTCTATACTCCAGCAGCAGCACTTCACTGCTCCACAGGTCACCCGATGGCCCCACTCACAAGGGGCCCAAAATGGAAAGGCCCGGTTCCACAATGGACTTTGTTTGCCCCTCAGAGCTACTGAATCCCTCCCAGCATTTGAGAAGCATGTCAAAACTCATCTCTGTGCCTCGGTAATCATGTTTATGTAAATAAATCTTGTCTGCATTTTATTTATTCTGTCATTATGGGAAAATGCACCTGTCAAAGGTGTAAATATAAATGTAATACAGTTTCCAAGGTGTTTGTGAATGTACTGTCACACCATTTTGTTATCGTAGTATGTGATATGCCTTGAAATTGAGTGTCAGATTTCAGAAATTCCAAATATTCCTCAAATATGTTCCTGTGATGCAGGTGCTCTTGAGCAATGATATTATATTTATCAAGACAAGAACTTAAATGTTCTAACCTTGTCTTACAAGCCAATTTTGCAACAGAGATATCAAATTAGATATAAGCTGTTCATAGTCCATGACAGGTTTCTTAAAAAAAAGACAGCTGGCAGACAAAATCGGAGCAAAAAGGTGTTAAAAGAATACTCAGGAAATATACTAAACTGAACTATTATGAAAAAAGTTACGGTTATTATGAACAGCAATTAAAGATTTAATTATTTTCGCAACCTTTTTTATTTGGCACGAAAAAGTGAAAACGGTGCACACAAACAATACTGTATTTCAGAGAGTGCAGTCTATGCAAATGTGCTAACCCCAACATAATACCTTTGAAACCAGTCACAACAGACTAACACGGTTTTTCCATCCCTGGATCACATGTCACTTGTTGATATTTCAGTTGGCAGCCGCCATACTCTTTCAAAACATTCAAACCAGTGCCTTACAGCCTGGGTTTCGGCGTGTCGAAGCAATTTCCCCCTCAGTGTGCGCACCCTTGTGGGTTCTGTCTACTCAGTGTTTTGTCGTGGCGGTCACTTCTGGCCTAGAAACTTTTGTGGTCGGAAAATGGTCGGGGATCAGGAGGAGAGGGGTGTGCCCTAGCACAGAACTGGTTCCCACGTGGTTTGTACAGTACAGTGTAGGCTCCAAGCCCTGACTTCCCAAGCAACCTCGGATAGTGTTGAGAGACCATATAGTCAACTAAGTTTTTCCATACAGTCCATTATTTCTCCACAACCCCCTCCCACCCCATCCACAGGGGTTTGGCAGCCCCCACCCCACTCTACGCCCAGCCCTGTGGAGGTCTGTGGGCCACAGCATTAGCCTGGAGCTGCAGAATCACCGTGAAGGACACGGACTAGAAACTACTGAGAACTAGAAACCTTTTCTGGCAGAATTTTTTACTTTTGCGGCCAATTCACTAGGGTTTCCAGAATGGAGACAAGGAAAAAGTTGAGTAACTTAATTATATTATTATTGCCCATCCATCCAGTCACTTATCATCAATAACTGTTGTCCATTGCGGGGCCACAGTGGTCCAGAGTCTATTCCAGAAGCATAGGGTGAGAGGCAGGGTGCAACCTGGATGGGATAACTCATGGCAATCACATACTCATTCTCATACACACACCCACACACACACATACCCTACAGGCAATTGAGAGTGATCAATCCACCTGATACTCATGTCTTTGGACAGCAGGAGGAAAACACCTACAGAAAACACATGCAGATAGAGAGAACATGTAAACTCCATGTAGACTGAAATGGATGCAAACCCACAGTCTAGGTGGTGAGACCACAGTGCTACCTGCTGCACCAATGTCCAACCATTATTATTATTATTATTATTATTATTATTATTATTATTATTATTATTATTATCCTGTTGCTGTTGAAAAAGTATTGGTTTTTTCTTAGGAAATAGGTGGGTCCATTGCACGGGTATATGAGGTTGCTGCAGTTGGCAGAATGGTGCACCTCCTTGAGATGTCTTGAATGAGGGTGAAAAGCACAGTGCTGGGCTGCTGCTGCCCCCTACCTCATTGTTCCACCATGTCACCAGTTGCGTGGCCAGGGAACCGGGCAACAAAACATGTCCCTATTCCAAGTGCAAACATCTTCACTTTTACATGGTGACATAAACACTCATTCCCCTCTAGCTATTAAAAGTAGAATTTACATGAGAGAATCACGTGTTTTATTTATATCACCATGCTCAGACTTCAGACCTCCGAACTTGTTCCTTAACCGTTTACAGTACAACTAAATCCAGCTTGTGCTTTACTAACATGAGTTATTAGACCCAGTTGGCAATAAATTGCAAAGTGTTTTTCTTGTTGGGTGTGTCTTGCATCAGATGGCCTATGGCTCATCCTTGTGTACCTCCTGCTCATAGGATCCCTGCGAGCTGGGGGTCTGAGTATAGGATATGGCACTGGGTGTTCAGCACTGAGGAAGAGTGACACACACCTGGAGAGGGGACGCCTGTCCTGTGACTTCATTGTGCATGATGTATCTTCCTAGCTCACAGCAGTAGCAGCCTGGCCTCTTTTCTGGAAACTCGATTAGCACCATGATGCCACACATGATAAATCACACTATCACCCCCCCCCCTCCCCCAGTACCACCCTCAGGCTCCTCACATACTGTTTCCTTGCCTCTTTGCCACCCTGATCTCCTACTCATTGTGCCTCCCGAGCTCTACACCCCTTGACTTCCCATTAGCTTACAGACAGTTTCCACACCAGGGCACTTGAAGTTTCTGCAGAGATAAACATTGTGGTTCTGACATTGACGTTGTTGATGGTGGATCAGTACAGGGAAACATTCTCACCTGCTGTGCTTTTGTGCAGTTCTCTGTAGATGGGCGTCAATTGCATGCAGTCAGTCTTTTGTCTGTGCAGAGGCGTCTGCAAGAACAGTCAGTCCTCCTGCTATACATGTGAATAGCACGCACTTGGAATGGTCCCATTGCACCTCCAGCAGAGCGGATGCTATGGCCACAGAGCGACAGCCTTTCTCACAATGCAGCAAATTAGGCTGCACTTGCACGGGAGACCCCGGGATGCTGTGATAAGGTGACAGGACGCACGTTTAGGGTGGAGATGAGATGCAGTGACACAGAGGAGCACAGTGCAGTGGCAGAGAGAACTGTTCCTTCTCCTCCATTGTAAACAGTGCAGAAACCTGTATAAACCATCTCCTGGCAAGGGAACAACACCTGGGGGGATATCTGAGAATGCCAGGCTTTCACTGGACACCTGCCAGTAATTAGAGCTGGATTTATGTATACAGGAAATGAGGTGGTTTTTAGTACCTGCTGATGCCCTCTGCACTTGTACCTCCAAATTTGTGCCACTGCACAAGTTCTGCACTGCACTAGTAACCCTCTTTACTCTGCACTGTCAGGATTCTGCAAAGAACTGAGAAGGTCCTATATACTATCCTGACTGTTGTTAGTTTACTATTGTATCAAGTTTATGTTTTGCATAGAACATGTTCTATAAACTATGTTCAGATTATACTATATTCACCATATTCTTTATGGGCTGCAAGTAACATGGTGATAATGTCAAATTCTACTGAAAGGACCCAGTACTTGTATTATTAACAAGTAATTATTATGGTATTATTAATGAATAACAACAACAGTAATAATAATAACTCTCATTCGCTTTTGTAAACTACTTCCCCCATTCAGGATCATGGTAATCCAAAACTAGTCCCGGAATATGTTGTCCTGAGCAGGTGCTCTACTGTCAAGTATTGATCAGGGGGTGAATTTTGTAAACAAAGTCTGTATCTTTAGAGAATATTTCGGGGAGTGAATGTTCCTCAGTAAAGCAATTGTTTGTAAAGCAGAATTTAAAAAAAAGTTTATCTTCTGAAAATCAGGAAAAAACACAAAATAATAAACCCACAAGATCAGTTAGTTCTCAAGAATCTGAGTAAAATTGTCTTGGAAACATGATCCATTCTAAAAAAATCTCACTTATCTCACTTTTTATTTTACAAGTTCCTCTTGTCACATAAAAATGTGTTGCAATCGAGTGCTGTGGATGTGCCTTTTGGGATTTATTGAAATGTGCAGCAGTGATTTTACTAGGCAGAAAACCGACATCAACATGCATATTTGCAAATAAATGTTTTTTTCTCCATAAACCAATTGTGTAAGCAGTAATGTTCGCAACATCTGTTGAAAATTTTGAAGCAGAGCTTTTAGCATCCTGAACAGTAAATGGTGAATTGTGTCTATGCTATAAATTAACCCAAAGTTTGTCCAATAACACTTGTCCTTCAATAATTAGCAGCTGCAAAAAGGCTTATGGAGATGACACCCTTTCTCTGGAGTGTATGCATTATGTATTCATTTTCTGTGTCTTTTTTTGTAACCCTGAATGAGGTGAAGGTGTTCCAGCTGGAACATATTAATGACTCAGAGCGCCCTCCTCAGTATCATGTGCATTGCAAACAAAGGAATCTCAGCATTGCAAAGAAATTCAGACACACAACTAAACACCAGTATGAGCTGAAACAAGTGTATTTTCAGGCCAGCTACACTGCTCCTCAGTGGGAAGATTTATGGAAATGTGCAAGTTATATGTGCACATTTTTTAATATTATGCCAACATATTTTGTACTGAAGTGTCTTTTTCAGGTCATAATATTCATCTGTCATCTGAAACACTGTGCCAATAGATGGAGGAGTTTGTTTTAATGGACGTTTAATAGACACCATAGAGGTCAAGAAAGGAAAGCTTCACAAAAAATCAGTCACTGATATAAAAAAGCATCTACATTCATGTACAATCAGCAGTTTTATGTGTATGCATACCTTAGTAATGTATTTTTTTTATCAAATTTAATCTAAATGCAGAGCAATGTGGACTATCATAATCATTAAAATACTTCTAAAACTTGACATCTTACAACAAGCTTAAAATTACAGTTAATTATGTGCATTTTTCCTGTGAGCCTTTCATAACTGTTGAATGATAGATTGCACAAGTCAGTAGTCAGTTCTTTTGTTGCTTTTGGCTATGGAATATTTATTAAATGGGTAGTGTGTAGTATGTGTATGAATGTTTCATCTGAGAGCCAATTTATATATGCTATATGTACTGTTTTTCATTTAAGGCCTACATCAGGATCAAGAATATTGTTTGGTGTGTAATGAAATCTCCATCAGGTGATCAAAAAAGTGTCACAATTTATACCTTCACTATAGTGAATAAGGGGTATACTATGTTAATGGCTTAAGGACAATATAACTTGGAAATAAAGCAAGACCACTGTATGCTGGATTATGACCTGTAGTAAAAATAGTATGTGTGTCAAATCTGGAAGATAAAACTCTAATCTTTTCAGCATTTAGGTAAAGCACAAAAAACCCTGATGACAAAACAGCTTTTTCAGGTATCATCATCACAGAACTTTTTATAATAAAGTTCCCAATCAGCAGAACTTTATCAGCTGTGAATGTGAAATACGGAATATGAAAAGGAAATCAGATCATCTGCAAGCACATTCATTTCTCTGAAGCTGGCTGGGTGCTTTTAGTAAGGAAACAACTGTTGACTAGTTGATCCCTGTGGATTCAGTGGGAAGTAGATGCTGTTTCGGACATGGAAGCCAAGACACTGTTATGGAATGCAGCAACACTTTGGCCTTGTTGCTAATCTGTATTTAGCTGACACTTTGGTCCATGGCAGTTAGACTATTAGAGTGGTGCCATAACTCAGTAGTTGTGTTCCTCAAGTAGAAAATTATGGCACCCGAAGCAGTAAGTTTCAAAGCTGGGCCCTGACTTGTACTGTCAGAATTAGGTCATGTTTTCCACATTATGAAATGCCACAATACTAGCTAAATCTCACCAAGGTGCATACTCCTGTCACACTACACCTCACTGTTAGACTGAAAACATGTGGCTGTTTTCTTTGGAACTGTTATGTGTATATTTTAAGACAAGCTTCAGTTCACAGAGCATGTCATGTCTCATCAGGGTATTTGGACATTTTTTATAGAATTCACAGACAAGATAAATAGTTCTGTTTTCACTGACAGGGCTATTGTAAATGAGGTTTTATATGGGATTTGACCTAAATTACTATGTTGCATACACATTTACACATAAACACTTCATTAAATGAGATATTTATTACATGAATATACTGTAGTAGAAGGACATTAGAAGAAATTATAAATCAATAGTTAATGATAGGCTGCCTACCGACAATGTCTAAGTCTACTATTGCAATTACAGACCCCTCTTTTTAATATTATGGCCAAAAAGGCAGATATGGCCCATGTGCTGCTCAGTGTGACAGAACTCTGAGGAGCCCTTCTCACAAGTCCCACGAGTGTTCTGAGATGCAGGAAAAGTGCAGCAAAACAAAAGTACACTGGACCCAAAGCACTGATGGCCATCACATTTCAAGCACCCACAATCCATTGGTACAGTGGGCTGGCACAATGGCAGCTCCCAAAGTGGTCCCAAGTGAAGCTGTGTGTTTCATCTTGGTGTGTCACAGTCCGGGGCAGCGGCATTCATGGAAAGGGCTGTAACAAGACCATCAAACACTGTTCAAACAGCAGAGGTTGGAAGACCAGTGTGCACGTGCTGCTGCCTCTCTTCACACAACGGCTGCCATGGGTTGGCCCCAAATGCTTTGACCCCCCCCCCCCAACCCTCTTTTGCCCCATCACCCCTTTCAGACTTTACTGTCCTCCTTGTGGTCCCCATTCTGCTCTGACCTGCTCCGCTCCTGTCAGCACAGGCTTTTCTTTACATCCTCAGAGCTGTTTGGAACCCAGGGCTGGCCTTCTCACATTCTTAAATCTGAGATCTTGAAACCCTTCTCAGCGAGCCTCGAGAAAAGCCAGAAAAGTCAGAAAACAGAAACACTGTGAGTTCAGAATGCCTACATTAGTGAATGAGTGTTCTAATTGATTTAATTTCATTAAAATTGACTTCCCTGCATTATGTTTATCAGTTTAAATAAATCATCTTTTAACTTTAATTTTAGCAGTATATGGGGAGCACTATTTATAAAGAGCTTAAAATTGTGTATAAGGAGGCAGCAGGTAGCATAGTAGTTAGAGCCTGCTGCTCTAGTACCCTTGGTTCAAGTACTTGCCCTGACCTGATATAGTAAAATTTACCATACTTTGTAAATAAAGGTAAGTAATTTGGTTTACAAACCTAAAAGCTGATTTGTATAAAGGTGACAGCTAAATGGTTAATAGTATTGCATACGATCAATAAATATACTTGCCCTGAATTACCAAGAATTGAATTGCGAAGAATATTTTTTGATTCCTTGAAAACGATGCAACTGTTTTTAGTCATTATTGACAGCCAATGACAGCAACTGTCACCAAACACCAAGTTGTAAAGCCAGGCCATTACACTTGAGCAGTCATTTGGAATGAAGACAAATACACAATGACAGCTGCAGCAAAATCACATTTAGGTCATTATTGTATGTTAAAACAGAACTTATCTCACTTTTTATTTTACGAGATACTCTTGTCATGTAAAATCTGTTTTGACAGTTGATCTTTTGCTGCATTTTTTTATGTCACTTAGGGCATATCACAAGTGTAAGAAATATGTTTTCTATGGCACTGGACATTTAAATAGATGTTTAAGTCACACTTAAGGGAACATTGTACAATGAACATAGCATAATTTAGCACCATATTGCCCAGGAGAGCTAAATTGCTGATTTCTCCTTTGCTATTAATATACTTTGCTATCCTTTTTCAGCTAGGTGACATAAAAGGGGAAATTGGTGTATTAAGCTGCTTAAATTATTTAATCACGTTCACAGCTGGGTTGCTTTTTACTGCAGCAATTTGGGGTAAGGACTTGCTCAAGGGCACTACAGCCAAAGGTGGGATTTGAACCTGGGACACTAACTATAAAGGGGCAGCTTTAACCCACTATCAGCTGCTCTTTTTCCCGCTCCTGCCTGTAGTTTTTCTCTTATAGCTCATGTGTTAGTTTTATTGACTACACCTAACTGAATATAATAAACTGAACAAAATAAATAAACTAATGAACTGAGTAGATGTGTGACTGACTCACTCACTCACTTGTATATGTTTACATGTCAGGGAAAGGATTTACATTACATTACATTATAGCTAATGTTCAGTTCTAATGTAAATTGCACATAAGATTGCAAAAATGCCTAGACTAAAATTGCGTATAAGTCTTTTTCACAAATTATTCTTGACAAATTTGTTTTGTTTTCCCCCTTTTTTGTTGAGGAATATAACACAGAAGAAGGAACATGGCCTTTGGGTTTAACAGTCTTGTTCCTGGTGCATCAGCATGCGACTGCTGTCAGTGATTGACTTGTACGGCTTATCTAACTGGAAGTGCTCAGAGACGAGGAATGTGGGTTACCGCGGTAAGCAGGGTCAGCCACTCCTTGTGCAACAGAGAGAAGTCGGGAAGAAGCGGCATTGTATTTCAATTGCATAAAGTGATAATGTCAGTAGACAGTGATTCCCAGCATAATCCAAATATACAATTTCAGCTGTCCACTGCCAATAAGGCAGAGTCCCAGTTTTGTCCCATTCTAGGAGTGTAACTTCATACCAGGCGTTTTCACTGTGGAGTTTTTGTGAGACACTGGGGAGCTGACTGGTACCCAGAGCTAGAATCTGGTACGTCTCCACTGCTATTATTTAATTCATCTAATCATTGCCATACTACTGTTCCAGTGCTTGCTTGGGTTACACCACACAATACAAGTTCTAAGGACATTTCCAGTCCATCACTATCACGAGTTTCCAGAGAAACATGACCGATGACAATGCAACATTTAGGTTGGCTCCTGTTGTTTTCTGCATAAATCTATTAACAGTCATTCATCATCATCCCACAGGCTTTAATAAAGTGCATTGCAAAACTTAAAGGTGTGGAACAGTCATAAGAAATTCTTTGGTGTTTGCAGAGGTGGTGCTACTTGGGAAAAATTCTGTTATGCAATGCTGGGGAAGCCTTCAATTCCCATGAGAGTAACACTGCAGAAGCTCACCTTGAAAGTGTACAGTAGAGCTGGATTATACTAGAGCTGGACCCTTTGAAGAGCGTGTCATTTTTACCCATATGCAGTAGGTATGGTTTTGTTTAGGCTGCCAGTTATTTACCCATGATGCCCCATTCTGATGCGCAGTGTGAAGCAGCAGGTGGCATAGCACTTAGGAATGTTACCTTGCAATCTGCTATCCCCGGTTTACTCCTGGATCAAAGTATTTACCCTGACTTACTACGTTATAATACCATGTTGTGTGAACATAAATTATTGCAATGTTCTATATCTAACATTGTGTCACCTTGGACAAAGGTGTGAGCTAAATAAAGGTTTTTCATGTCATATGATTCTCTGATGTGCCTTTAGTTATGCAAGTGAATATTCTTCCTCCAAAGTGAACCAAAAAGTACAATTTTCATGAAAAGGCATAAATCACTTTAATTTAGCTAAAGAATAACTGAGAGCGGCACGGTGTGGGGTAAAGGGATGTATTGATTTTAAATGCTTGCTACAGTAAAGACCCCAGTGTTACGTAGCGTTTTTAAATTACAGTCCCAAATGGACTTTTGCTCTGTCTAGCATATGGAGGGGAGATCTTGCCGCTGCCACCTCCAAAGGTGGACCACTGCCAATGCTCATTTCATCTTTTCTCTCCCTCAGTAACAACAACGCTGTCCCCAGGCTCGGGTCACACTCGGGGATGCAACGAGACGGAGAAGACCTACTGCGTCAATGGCGGCGACTGTTACTTCATACATGGTATAAATCAGCTGTCTTGCAAGTAAGTGAGTGACCGCTCAAGTGACTGGTGCTTCCAAGTTCATATGTGTCATCTGATTTTTACAACACTGCTTGGCATTTCAGTAAACCATCTCCCCCTTGTCATCACGAGTAATGTTGTATTAGTACTCATCTTTCCTCTGAGATCATTCAGGCTTGCTTGTAATGTTGATGATATCAGGTCCTCTCAGTCATCTTTGATTCATAACGGAATCTGTAATGGAAAGAAAGTTGCTCACACTGATGCTGACATTAGGGAATCACGCTTTGACGTTTTTTTGCCGACCACCCTATTATTCTTATTTTCTGTCGCTCTGCTCTTCAGCTCTCTCACCCCCTCTGTCACCTTCCTATCAAGCATCTGCAACCCTTCTTCAGACCTGTCCTGTTTTTTCTTCTGCTTCACACCCTCTACATTCAAGTGTCCCATTTCTTTCCCTGTAGATCCCCTCTCACATCTGTTCCATTCCCTCTTTGTCCAGGAACCTTCCATCAGCAACAAAATTCCTTTAATGTCGCAATTGTTGATGTTCTGTAAAACATTGTACCTGTTTCCATGTCAGTACGTCCAACATTCAACTGGATGTAATCGAGAAACATCTGTGTTTTTCCTTTGTTGGGCATTCTGGCCGAGTACGCAGTAGTGGATTTTAAATGCCATGTCATGCTGGTTTAGCAGGAAACAAATATTTATGGCAGTTTGAGGCCTCCCACAAGGAAAACAAGATCATTGCTTATATTCAATTTCCAAAAATATTCCAAATTTACATAAAACCTTTTACGGCACTGATGCGTACGTCAGTAGTGGTGAGCAGAATTTGCTTTGGAAGAAGAGGACTCTTCGTTACTGGGATTAAAGACAAACCACCGAAGATGTGGTGCTGAGAGGACTAATGGGCACCCAAATCCCGGGAACAGCAACTCAGAAATTCTGCAGCAGTTTTCTGTTTGGCACTGCACCATAGGATATGAGATTTTTCTTGCAGTAGATCACAGATTTTGCTGATCTGCATTTATCTTAGCTTGTGTAAACCCCCCCCACCCTCACACACACATTCCTTCAAAAAGGCACCAACATGATGGCAAATGACAGGGCTGTTACTGCCAAGTAACCCACAGGAGTACATCTGCCTCTTTGCTTTTTCTGTGCAGACTTAGAGGTACAAGAGCACCAAAAAAAATTGTAACCACTCTGTTCACATCCTTCTCCTAAATGGGACTCGCTCTGACAGAGGGGGGTTCTTTTTGATGGCATGGCTTATGCAGCCAACCCACCCTTGGTAGCTGCCTCAGTCGAACGGTGTACTCAAGAACCCCTGCTAGGGTCTTCAACACGCCGGGAAATCCTTCTCTGTGTGTGATCGGAATACAGCTTCCACAGTCATCCAGTAAGTTGTGTACAAACTGAAGGTAGCCATAACTCAGTTGGTGCAGATGACTTGCCCACAGGAAGGCAGGAGTCCAGCTGGTCTGATAATGCAGCCAAACCTGGTGGTGAAGCGACAAATCCTGACCCATTCGATAACGGCTGGCCTTCTGTGGACATTACTCATGGCTGAACAAGAGGGGCTGACAGCCCACCCGTTATTTATGTGCCCCCCATTCACTGAGAAATATAAAGTTGTTCGGAGGCAAAGTTAGAACACCCGGAGGCCATTCTTATCTGCCATGTAAGAGCAGATGCATATTTCATAGCATGTTGTGTTTGTCAAAAAGTCAATGTTCTCCAACACCGATAAGCTTTGAAAGAAATCTGGGGGCCAGAGGTCTGGAAAGCAAGTGGTTTTTCCCGGGGCATTTATGATGCTTTTCAGACCATGTTCTTTCATTTCCTTTGAATAGCGGAAGTATTCAGAATGAAAATTTATAGGGATGGTACCATATTAAAGGCACTGGACTGAACTGGCTAGCAGTTCTGCTGCTTATTTGCAGTCACCGTGAAGGCTGCACCACGGAGAACAGGGGGAACAGTTAGGAGAGCTCAACTCTCAGGGCTCCTTGCTTCTCAGGACTGTTGGTGCCTGCAGGGAGCAGAGCCATGTTTGAGCAATCATGACCTCATGAGCGATGTGCCTTTGTGGGGTTTGCTCCTTGGTACCATCATTTGTCTAGATCAGTGCCGATAAACTGCACCACACGTTGTTGTTGGCCCTGGGGACCTCAGTTTGCGTATTCAGATTTTGGCCTTTCTCAGTGGTTTCCCTTGCACAAATCAATAAATCCATATAGTTTCAGTAGACCGCCTGAATACTGCTTAGATCAGATATGTTCAAGCCATGCGGCCTACATTTGACACAGGTCTTATATCAAATGAACATTTGCTGTGAGTGTAAATCTTGCATTGTACCGTCTCACTGCTGTTGTGATTTAGGCCTGTTCTCACCCTTGTCAACTATAAAGTATGTTGCCGATTAATCTTAGTCTTTGGTTTGTACAGACTTTGCCAATAATTATCCTCAACAGGGAGTCTCAGCATTGCCTTTCAAACTTTTCCAAAAACATTTTTACAGAACAAAGATCTGTATTTGAGTCACACATTTCAGGATCGGAATTGGTTTCACTGCCATTGCCAGCAGTAGTGTACCAGTAGCTTTTTTGGGCTTGAACTGTAGGGTGGTTTCTCCACTATCTTGCAAAACACTGCATTCTTCTCAAAGGGCTAAAGTAACACTACGGTGAAATGCATCAGTGGAAACAAACACTTGTAATTTCTCTCCGTATGTCAAACACAGATTTCTGCAGGTGGACAAAAAAACTGCTCGGATGTGGCCAGCTGTTCAGACCATATAGTGCCTGAAAAATTAATTTTTTTATGTCTCTTTATAGTTCAGTCAAATAAATCACATATGGGCTCCACATGTTCAACTGAGACCTGTTAAAAATCAAAGATTTCAAGTGCATTATGCTTAAAGGGCAGGGACCAACAGTATAGAGCTTCCATCTACTCTCCTCTGAAATGCTTTAAATTTTAGCATAATTTAATATCTATTTTGTTAAACGAGGACAGTTCATTACTAAAAAAACATCTTTTTTTATCTTATATAATGTTACTAGCTATACTGTTTTTAAGTATTATGCACCTTTTGATGACAGTTATTTAATTTGAAAATTACTGGGAAAGGTCCAGTATTCCTATTTGTGTCAAATGTTTAAAATTAGTTTTCTCAAAACAAATCATAATCTTTTAAAAGCAATGTGGGAGTTAAAAGACTCTATACTAAAGACTGTTTTCTTGTTCTTGTTATTCTGCTGCTGGCTGGCCAGGCTCCTCCAGCTATACCCACGACATTTGGGGTTACAAGTTTGGTTCCCATGCAGACGGGATGGATGTGTCCGTGATACAGTCATAGCCAGCATCTGTCCAGTCCATTGCAGAGGGTGACAGGCAGCACGGCTGCCAGGGCTACTGGGGCACTCCCAGTTTATCCTCACACCTCAGCCCACTTTGGCCATGAATCATAGAGCAGACTACTGCCCTGGGGACCAGCGGTCCCATGCAGCAACCCAGCAGTGTAAAAGGCGTGGCATGTCATGTGCTGATGAAAGACAGCAGCTTCGGCAGAACTTTTGATTAAGTGGACAGGTGCTTCCCATAAATACAGGCATTTGGTAATCCAAGAACAGATTCAAAGCTCCAACTTCCCCCTTTAGCACAGTGTGGCCAAGACGAATGCTTAACCTTTACATCTGTGCAAACTAAGACAAGGGGAAGATGCAGAGGAAAGTGACGAGAATGTGCGTCCCCGTGCCCTCTGCACTTGTTTGAACCCAATTTTTGTTCCGCCCCTTCTGCCCCTTCTTAGAAAATGATTTTGTACCTGTGCCACAACCACTCTTGCCCAAAGTATTCATCATGTGGAGCAGAGCAGGGCAGATAATACAGTCCATATGTCTGGACCGTGCCCTCCTCAGTTCACTCACACACGCACCACCCTTCATTTCTGGATTAGCTGTTCTGGAGGTTTAGTATTAAAAGTTTTCTGTGACTAATGAACATTGTTTCTCGGGCAGTGTGTGGCTGTGGATCAGCATTGACATGGCATATGTCCACAGAGGTGTTGGTCTGTTGACCAGGGCATCCAGCCTCTATAAAGACTGTGACCAATATGATGGTTTATGCCTTTGCTCTCTTGAAATTTTCCATGCATATTTGTTTGTCAATGTTGAGATGATGTTATTCATAAAGTATTAATGATGCCTCAAAAATTTTCTATTTGCTTAATGGATTACATTTAACTATGATTTGCATATTTAAAAATGTAATGGATGTATATGTAAACTTGTGACATTTCCTTATAGAATGAAAAAAACATAAAAACTTTATGAATAACTCATAAGTCTTTTCTTGATGTTCAGTGTGATAAAAACAGGTAGCATATTTTTGGTAAGTACATTTGAACATCGTCACAAATATTTTTGCTTCCCCTTAGTAACCAAGGCAAATATTGACAAGGAGCTGCCACAGGTATAAATTATGCAAAATGTAAATCCCTTTAGTTAAATAATCACAAATGAACTATGTGACTCCTCGGACTGGGTGGCACCATAAAGTGGTCAGCAGAAGAAGATAGATGAATTTCTCAGCCTCATGCCTTGTGTCACTTATCCCCTTCTCCTTCCCTCAGATGTCGCCCTGGATACTTCGGGCCACGGTGCTTGGAGATAGAGCCCATGCGGTCATACATGCCCAAACCTACCCAAAGTATGTTCACCTAAAATGAACAAGCAGAAACCAGTAACCTCCCGTTGAAACCTGTTAGCTTCCACAGGTCGACAAAGCTGAACACAGTGAGCTGTGATTGGCTGCAGCACAGAGCATCACAGTGATGTCGCCGGTGGGATCGCTCTACCTTAACCGTCTTGAGTTGTGCTCAGTTCTAATTCCATGTTTTTCTGCTCTCTCTTTCTCCCTCCCTCCTCTCTTTTGTGTTCCTTCTCTCTTCGTCGCTCTCAATGCGCTCACTTCTCTTCTCTCCTTTCCCCCCCTTCTCTTCCTTGTGGTTTTGTTTCCCTCCATCAGGTGTCCCAATGACTTTACTGGTGATCGCTGTCAAACCTACGTTATGGCCCGTTTTTACCGTATGTTCATTTCTTCTTCTGCCTGTCTGTCTGTCTGTCCGTCTTTAACTTTGCACGTTGGAAATGTTGCATGATCCTCCTAACTGTTGCCCATTTGTTTGTCTGCACATCCTTAGAGTTATTTTTCCCAGTAACCTTATTCTCAACAAGAAGTAAAATAATATTGTAAATTGTCTCAAACAAACCCACTGACAGTTTAACATCAACTCTGAGACCTCGAAGAGACTCACCAGTCAGTTAAGCATGATGTGCCCATGTACACTTGGGACCGTGTCACTGCATGCGCGTTTGACCGACAACAGATATGAATACTAATAATATGAAAGCAGACAGCAGTCTAGCTTACCCCATTTTATGTTAAATGTGAGATACTGCTACTGCTATTCACTGAGATTAAAGTCCAGACCATTGCTTGGTAATGTTATAGTCATATTTTTGCCTTACTCAAAATTAACCAACAACACGAATCTACAAATGTTCACAATTTTGCACATACTGTGCATTTCAGATGCAGTTTGGCAACTTCAGTCATCACATATTAAAAGCATGTGAAATGTGTAAATTCACTTTCCTTGGAATGTAAGACATTCATAACAGGGACTGATTCAAGTGAAATGTATATTTTATTGTAAGCCTGTTTAATAAGTATGACTTCACCTAATCCTGCTATATTAAGATCACAGTCAGTGCTTGAAGTGGAAAAAATGCCAGTACTTCCCTTATTGGTACATCACTCAGTATGAGGGAACTAATAGTATCGCATTTTGAATTTCTGCAGTAAATAAAAGCTACTATGAGATGCTGCTGATATTCAATATAAATATTTATTTATTAAAGAACAAACAAATTTTGAATGAATGATTGGAAAGTGTGTGAGGTGACTTGCAGCATAACAGTGCACCTCAGATGATCAAATGTAGCTGTGAGGGTTGTCATGAATAATGGCCATGTAATAAAACAGCATCTTGCTAGAACAGCTCAGCCAGAAGATCTGGCTGTTCGAGGGCAGAAGAGAGCACCAAGAGCGTATGAGAAGCGTCAGCACTCAACAAAAAGATTTTGTACTCCAAAGAGCAAAATGTAGATGTGCTACTGGTGTGTATAGTACACTTCAAGCACTCACTCTAGTCCCCCCAAGCCAACGTAGCCCTCTTCACCAAGGAAGCTCTGGGAACACAAATGTGCCCATGTGCCTCTGTGTGGGTGAGGTGGTTGTGTTTTTTAGCACCTACAGGGCTGCATTTGGAATCAAGTGAATAGTGTTCTCCTCCAAGCCTGTTGTTTTGTCAGATGAAGTCTGCATCAGGAGATAGATTGAAATTTGCAACTGGTGACACACAGCATATAAATCAGAGGAGGTCTGTGACTGTGTTCACCTCTCCTAAACTGCCATGGGTGTCTTTCTTCTGGGATGAGATATTGTCAGATGGTTAGCAATGAGGAAAATAGGTGAAACACGATATATGCGTTGATAAATGCTCAATATTATAATATTACAATACAATTAAACTGTAGTTAAAATGACAGTTTAATTTTCCTGGATGGGCATAAATGTAATGTACTTTATTACTTAATAATGTACAATCATTTTCTTTGGCATGATTACATTGCCCAATTCTTTTGTTTACATTACAAATCAGTTTGCCCTTAAAGAGCATGACAACAGCTTACGGTAACCATGAGTGGTAAATACTGCAAAACATGTGCTTTGCAAAGCACACAGAAAATTAAAAAAGTGGTGCCTCCTTGTATGCAACGTGTTCATGCATGACTGATGGGGGTAACAGGACACAACATGCTCTTATAGCTATGATTGTGATGTTAATGGGACTGCCAATGGGAGGCATGGTGCATGGCTTAACCTGGACCATCCTCACCATGTGGAAGTGGGAGAGCCAGAGGTGAGATGGAAAGTGAGCCATCTTCACCTGGTGTGGTGCTATGCATTCAGACCAAACCTTTGCTCAACTGTTGTCTAACCAGCAATAGTGGCACCAAGGGATTTGTCAGGTCACAAAGAGCTTTGAAAAGTGGAAATCAAGCCTGATATTGAGAAAATGCAGGTTGCTAGATAGATTAATAATAAGGAGGATTTTTCTATACAACTGGGCACTGAAAATTCATGCACTTGGCGCCTCATATTGCCCTTTTAAATCACCATTCTGATGATTGATGGTCATGACAGTTAGTATTAGATTCAGTAATTGAGGAAGCCCTGTACTAACTTTCTAAAGTTGAATCTATCCATTTTGCCATAGTACATGTGGTGAGGACATCATCCTGTTTTAGTAAACCCTGTAAAACAGTCATCTGGCCTGGAGACCATGGAGTTCCTAGTTTGATCCCAGGAGGAACACACGTTCTAGCTTTGAGCAAGCTAATTAATTTGATTTCGGCAAGAAAGGAAAACAGCTGTGTTAGCTGTAGAGTGCCGCACCCGTGGCTGAACATCTCACGGAGCTGACGCTTGTAGCCACTAACATGACATGAAGCAGCTTGACAAACAAGCGCACTCTAATGCAGAATGCTAGTCAGTCCTCCGCCCGGCCCTTCCAGTAATCTCCCAAGTGCTCGACACTGAGTAGCTGCCCAGAAGGTGTTTGGATTTATTTTGCATGTGTCCTTGGTGTGACTCAGCAGGGCCAAAACACCGAGCTGCTGTCAAGGTGGGCGCCAACTGCAAAGTTGCTCAGAAAAGACCCTTAGTGGTACATTAGCCTGCTGTGACCAGCTCGATCATCTGCTGCTTCCCATTATGGAACCCCTCTACCTAATGACCTCCTGCCGTGACCTCTCTGGCAGACACTTGCTGCTATTTTCCTGTTAAACAATACAGTGAATGTGCCCTGCGCAGCAAGTTTTCTTTAAATAACATGAAAGGTTTAGTGTCCTTTGCTAAAGGAAAATGAATAAATTTATGGAATTTTAAATTATAACCTGAATAAGTCACTTTGAATAAAGCTATTCTTTAAGCCACGTGTAAAGTACTGAATTAGAAAAGTACCCGGTAGAGGACTCTCAGTACAATTAACCTCCATTGGATGTCCGGACAGCGGAGGACAGAGAAATAGGTGTTGGTAGGGCTCTGGATGCCCTTACGTTCCCAAAAGACCCTTCCAAGCACAGCCCTGCCAACATGCTCTGCTGCGACGTATACAGAAGATGTGTCAGCAGGCTGCAGTGTTGCCATGACAACGACAGGGTTGGCCCCATTCACTGCCATTCCACTTGGGCGGCCCAGGCCACCCTCACCAGCACCGACATCTGCACAGTGCGGCAAGCCACACGTCTGGCCTGGTTCCCAGCCCTCAGAGGGGCATGAAATTCCAACCATTTTCCCCCTTTCCCTTTTGTTTTTGGTTAACTTCGGAGCTGCATCCTCATGTGGCCATCTTCTGGTCCACTGAGACCTGTGGAGCTCCCAGACAGATCATGACCTACAGAAATGCCTATATTCAAAGCTTTAATATCACAGTGACGTGACTGGATGCTGCAGTTTGTTGCTCATGTCCATTTGGACCCCATCACATGCACAGGGAACAGAGTTGTAGAAGACTTGAAATAACTGATATGTCAATTTAACACTTCTCACTGTGATCAAAAAAGAGCGCCACAGCTTGAGCACAAATACAGGTTCTGGAAACTTCCTTTGATAATCACTGATATCCCATGTTTCTAATGGATCCCCTTTACTCAAACTGCACTGAACCCCTTTGGTGCCTGAAGATCTGCATTCCAGCGGTTAAAAACAGTTGATGTGCAGCTTTGCAAGGTCAGAGGAGGACATTTAGTCTTACGTCATGGCTGTTCAGCCTCCTTCCATTTACTTTGTTTATTTTTGTCACAAGTGTAAACAGCCGACTGTGATGGTCTGCATGTAAATCGTGTACTTCTTGAGTTTTTTTAAATCACTATTGCAAACAGTGCTCGTATAAAGTGTTTATATGAAGAGTTACACAGTTTTTAGAAAATCTGGACTTGTCCTTTAATAATATTTGTTTATTACATCAGAGCAGGAATGACTGTGTTAGGTTAAATACAAATGGTTTAATTAGACCTCTGTAGTTTAGAACATTTAAAATATATATCCAGACCAAGTCTGGACAAATGTATGAAAAAAGGAAAAATCAGAGATAAACAATGTATTTTGTGCACTAAATACTCACTGAGAAAAAACAATAGTAACCTGAAACAAACTGCAGAACAAAGCAAACTATATATATATATATATATATATATATATATATATATGGCTAAGATTCTAATAAATCTAGTGGATCAAACTATTTCAGGTAAGATACAGGGGTGTAATCCAATGTGATGTGAACATAAAATGTCTTTTCCAACACGTTCACTGAAAGTGTGCGTACATACCTGGGTTCTGTTTCCAGTGTGCACATACTGTGTGAGAAATTAACACATTAAATCTGTGCCTGAACCTGTGTTCAATGTTCCCCTTCAGTCAAACTAATGTTCATATGTGAATAATGTTCTAACTAAGCCGTAGTTTATATTTAACCAATAGATCTCTTGCCTTTGTATGTAAACAGCAACGAAATAATCTTAACAAGCCGTCTGAGGATATAGTGCTTTGTGCTTGAAAATTACATGTTGCTTTTAAATTTGTGTTTTGCCCCCTCCCAAAATCTTAACCCAGAGGTCAAATCTAGTAAATACAGCAGTAAGTGTGACTGTCCCCCTTCTGCATGCTTTGTTTGCCTGCTGTCCCTTGTCACTTCATGTGTTGTCAGTCTTCGCCACCCTTACTGGTTACTGACATCCGACACTAATAAATCTTCGCACTAATCACATTGTTCACTTATTTTTTATACATGTTGGAGGACCCTTTTCTCAAACTGTTTTCTTTTTTCTTTCCCTTTTTTGTGTCTGCATTTGCAGAGCATCTTGGAATTGAATTTATGGGTATGGAACGATCATCATTTTAATTTGAAGAAGCTATATTTATACATATATGTATATGATTATGAGCTGCTTAGATTTTGACTAACATAATCCCATGGCATTCCGATGCTGGTTTACTACTGACTAGATCTGTTAATCTATCGATCATCCACTAACCCAGTTGACACGAGTATGCTTCTTCCACTGGCACAGCAGCCCTCCATTTTCAAACCTGAAATGAAGCTGTCATACTGGTTGGCATTTTATTCTGCAGCGCTCATCATCGCTGAAGTCCATATGGGAGTGGGCGGGGGGGTAGCTGGGGGAGAAGGAAATAAAATGGAGCAACAGAGAGACACCATATTTGTGTACAAACACATGCTGTTAAACCTGCATTGAGTGTGTTTACAATGGGAGAGTGAACTCATCACCCGTAATCCAAACTGTGCTGCTGAATCACAGGGGAAGGAGCGCGGCCCTCCACACGTCCCCGTACGCGTCCAGGTTGCTCAGTCAGGAAGTGGGTGCTGTGGGAGACAGCTGGAGAAGGTCCCAGAGACGCAATATGCCTGCGTTTGCTGCGGACGCCCGCTCCCCCACCTCACCCCACACCTCACATCGTACATGGTTACTGTTAAATACACAAAGCAAATGTGTGTGGGAATATGTTTAATATTTCTGTCACCATCTCCTGACTATGTTTTCGTGTTCTTGGCCAAGCCGTTATCCCTGGGACGTGTCACAGCAGCGAACCATGGGTACGGTTTGTGCAGCAACACTGGGAGAGAGTTCTGTAAAGGAGGAGGCCCAGGTTGCTTATACATAGAGGATTGAGGTGTGTGTGTGTGTGTGTGTGTGTGTGTGTGTGTGTGTGTGTGCATCTTAGAGTTTGTCTACTACTCAAGTGTCTTTTCTGCACTCCCATATGATAGAACAGAACTCTTTGGCCTGAATGGACTTGGACTGCTGACTGTTACAAAAGCAGATGAGCGCTGCAGATAGAAGCCTTCATCTCCTTCACTACTTAAACAGTGTCTCGAATGTCTTTCCCACTTTGCTTTCTTGCTTCCCTCTACCCATCGCCTGCTATTCCTCTCCTGTGACAGTCACATGACAACATCCTAGCTATCATCATCCTCTGTTGCAGCCTTCGCATTATCCAGTCTTCCCATCTTCTCCACCTTTTCCTTTTGTCAATTCTCCTCATTCCCCTCAAATCCCCTTCATTTTCCTCCCTGCTGCGGTTTCCTCCGGATGTTTGGCAACATTGCTGTGGTTCAAAATTGGATGCAAACTGTGTGTAAAACAAGCACACCTGTGTCATCTGTGGTTTGATTGCCTCAGCCTGAAGTATCATTATGGTTGATACTGTCATCATACATGAATTTATTTTACTAGCATATTTTCTGTCTTTGCACGTGCTTATTTCTTTTTTTAAAAAAAAACTATATTGTAAATGTATGCAGTTTTTTGGGTCGTTCCTCACTTTTTGGACCACACAGCTTTCTTTGCCTTGAGAAGAGCCCTGTACCGGTGCTTTGGCAGGAGACGTCACGCAGGGAAGCTGCTGTACGGTCGGATGCCTCCATTTGACCAGAAGGTCTCAGGCTGCCAGTTGGAGAGCAGCAGGATGTCACTTAATGATGGCGCCTGTGTTTCTGCTGCTGCTACCGTTGCTTTTATTCCCAACCCCTTCCAGCAGCTTCTTCACGAAACCCACCCATCCCCTCTACACTGACACATGTTATTAGTAGACTCTTGTCTCATCCCTGTTTATACTGACCCCCATGGGGGCAATCTTGTTGGTCACACATTCTTCAGTTACTCCCCAAAAAGCACCTGATCTTTGTCGCAGGACTCTTCTCAAAAAAAAAAAAAATTAAATACCATTTTTAATGTACTGTAAATGCATATGTTAAGGAACTCTTACAACCCTCTATTTGTGGCGGTACATTTGCACCTGAGCAGGAACAAACCAGCAAGCCTGACCTTATCACTACAAAATCACCATGGAGAAAAGGCTGATGTGGCAAGGCATCCAAGAACCTGTTTCAGCTCCCCAGAAGCCCTTTTCCCTCTTAGAGCAGCTGCACCATGGTGTCTTTTCTTTGATTATTAATTACAATTTGCTCTTGTATCTTCAGCCAAATAGCCGGCAGCAGAATAATATATGCCAGAGAAATAAATGTGAAGAGGTATTAATAGAGTCTGAAAAGCATCACTGCTGAGACCCTCAGCTTTGAACTTGATGTAGGACTGCGTTGTTTCTTTAAATATTTGTGAAATGGATTCAGAAGTAATGAAGTGGCCTCTTTTTGTTTTCTTTAAAAGCAAATTTGTTTTCATCCACCCAGGACTGTTGTAACTCTGTAGCCAAACTGTAATTCCATTTCTTTAGTGGGAATCCATATGATTCTAGAATGCCAAGTTACTAATTCTAGTCATCAGCATCAATGCACTGGCTAGATGTGCTCAACATATGTTGACCTGGAGGCTCAGACAGTTGTGCAACCTGGATCGCATTTGTCCCTTTGTTCTGTGTTTAGGACATGTCAGCTGAAAGGAGCTAATGGTGGTCTACCAGGGTATGGTCTTGACTCCAAGGCTGTTCTCAGTAACGCAAAATGAAGAACATACAAATGCCTGAGGCCTCTCCATCCTGACAGATGAAGAAAATAATTTTTTCATCCTCTAGTTTTGTAACCACACCCTAAAAATCGCCATCCACCAGTCAAGTTTTTACATGGTCCACAAGATACTCAGATGCCCAGTTGCTGAGGCCTTCAGCCTGAACTCTGGGGAGTGGCATACAAACCTGAAGTAGCTATTGGAATTTGCAGTTAAATCCTCATACTCCTGGTTGCCCTTTGGGATGCAGAACCTCTGCACCCAGGTGTGAGAATCAAAAACAGGGGAACCAGTGAAGGCTGGACAGTACAGAAATATAAAAGAAGAGCAACAGTGCACATATGGTCTAATACTGAGGGATGTGACAAATGTCACTGTGGCAGTTAAAGTTATTTGCATATTAAAAGCCACAAGCAAAATAGTGCTCAAAACCATAGACTTGTATCCAGTGGTTGAAGCTGAATAAAAATCCCTGTCAATATGGTGCATGGCAAGTTGCTGGTTTGATCCCTCAAGGTCTTACGTATCATAGCAAGAGGGCAAGATAGCAGCATGACACCAGTGTTATGAGACTCACACAGTACCCTCTTTCTGTTACTGTTTGCAGAAGCCGAGGAGCTCTACCAGAAGAGAGTCCTCACTATCACCGGCATCTGTGTAACGCTGCTGGTGGTGGGCATCGTGTGCGTAGTTGCCTACTGCAAAACCAAGTACGTGACATGGGTGGGGGTGTGGGAGCCCTGGCACCCCATCTCAGTTCTGAGCAAAATTTGAATGTGAGAGATGTATTTATGATTTGAGAACATCAGCTTGCACTGTGCCATAGTGCTCTTCTGCCAGCAATCAACATGATTTAACATATACTGTTTTATCTAAGTGATTTAATATATACAATAGGACTTAGATTTATGTGTGCAGTACAAATGGTCTGTGTGAGCCAAGGGTTACTCCAGAGCTCCTTCAGCAAAGGAGAGCGAGGGTGGCTTCAGCAGGACCTGGCAAGAAACCCAACCACAGTCTCTCCTTCACTAGGAAACAGAGAAAGAAAATGCACAACCACCTGCGGCAAAACATGTGCGCAGACCACCCGAACCGGAGCCTGGCCAACGGACCGAATCACCCCGGGCCAGGGCCAGAGGAGATCCCCATGGTGGACGTGAGTTCCTGTCACTTATAATACCACACTGGGTTGGGCTAAATGATGTGTTCATCAGCATTCTATACCTTTCAGAATACTGAAGTTGAGATGGCTGGGAAGAAGGAGCATGAAACAGGGGAAAGTAATTTGGGGCAATGCGAATAGCAGCGTTTCTGTTGCTGTGTGTAGCACCACCCTCCCCAACCACAGTCCAGCTGACTCAGGCTCCAGGTCACATTACACACTGATCCTGCCTGAAACTGAGCAGCACCACAAGCCATTTAGCACCAAATTGCTGGCAATTTCTTTAAAGTTTCTCATTCTATTTATAGTATTTGAGGATCATTATGTTGTTTTGAGAATATTACTTTAATTGGTTTAAATGCCAATGTATGTGAATGTCTGCACCCTGCAATTTTGGTACCATGTTGCTGTGCAATATGGCCTGACTCGCAGTGATTCAGGTATGCTATGAACAGTCCTAAAGATGATATTCACAATCCTCCAAGTGTTAGAAAATTCTACAAACATAGCCTCTCCCATCCTGGAGCAAAACAATTGTTCTGGTGTCTACAGTGGCTCCAGAACCACTCCCATTATACAGCTCTCTCCATTGCAGTACATATCAAAGAATGTTCCGGCCACGGAGCGAGTGATACGACCCCCAGCTGAGACCTCCTTTCCTGGCAGCCCAGCGTCTTCCAGATCCCACCACTCATCGACCGCCACACATTCCTCCAGCCACAGGTAACCAGGTCCATCTCCTCCCATACTTTGACCGACGGATATCCACACCCACGTTACCAGCTGTTTATTAGGACCACGACATATACCAGTGGTAACCCTGCCCATTCACCCACCCATAGGTGACCTCACCCACATTTCTATAGGTAACCCGCCCATTCCAGCAGCTGGTGACTTCACCCACAGCTCATCACAGACATCCACTTCTATACATTCATCATAGAGAATTTTACAGAATTAATTTTCCTCAACTTGTTTGGTTGAGTGGTGATCTTACCCCATCCCCCGTCGCTGTCCTGTGTAACCATCCCCATTCTCATTAACACCACCCACACGTGTTTTTGGCAGTTCCTTTGCCAGCACTAACCAACAAGGCTGTACTTGCCAGGATACCCACAGGCCTTCCACGGTGGTCGGGCTGCTCAGTGTCAGGGGCCACCCAGGGCCCATTAAGCGTGAGGCCAAACACAATGTTTATGTCCAGCTTTATATTTCAACCTGTTCAGTAACATGAAAATCAAACATTCCAGCCATGAGTGTGACAGAAATTCACAGTTTAAAATGGCTTTTTTAGTACTCCTGTGCTTCCTTTATATACCTGAAGGTATCTGCGTGTGTGCATGGCTCTGTGTTCATTGTCTGAACTTGCACGCTGTACATACACACTGCACTCAGGTGCTTTGACCCCACTTTGCAGAACTGTTTGCGGTGCGTTCCTGTTGAGAGGACCACCGAGGCGATGCCCTTTGGTCACCACTATCTTAGTAAGAGCATTTAGTGAGACAAAGCACTTGCTTTTCCCACTTTCTGCACTGTTAACTTTGCCAACAGGGAAGGCCTCGTTTTATTTTGTTAAATTTTAATTTAATAATAATACTTTGTTTATTTTGTTTATTAATAATAATAATAATAATAATAATAATAATAGTTTGATAATTTAATAATTTGTTTATTTTGTTAAATTTTAATATAACAGCTCTCTTACCTTTCCATTTTGTTTTAATTACTTTATAAATAACTATTTCCCTCTGAAAGTGAAGTTTTCTTAGCAGCAAGTCCTCTGTACCCTTTCCCTGTTCAAACATAACTGAGGCATTGAGAGAAAACTCTGGAATGGAGCACAGGTTTAGGTGAGGTGGGGGTTGGCTTGAAAGAGACAGTGTTTAACAAGCCACACACCATTTGCGTGACCATGCACCGCTGACAAAGACAAGAGAAAAACGGCATAATTACATAATCCTCCGCTGACACACCGGTGCGCTGGGCGCTCTTGCTCGGGTGCACAGAGCCGAGGTCTCACTGTTTGTGTAGCGTGTGTCTCCCTTGGATACCACTAATTGCTACCTCTCCTCCCCTCACGGTGTTGGGCGTGTGCGGGCTGCGGACCCGTGTCTCTCCATAACACACTGTCTTGTCTGCATGCACAGGGGGTGTCTGGGTGGTGTCCTGGGATCCTGCAACCAGGGGTGCCTCTGTTTTACTTGTGTCAGTTTTTCCACAAGTGAGGCCATTTGGTTACTTACTGAACTTAAATAAGGTATTTATTTATAATTATATCGACTTATATTGAATGATGTCAAAATGTCAGGCTTAAAAAGCTGCATGGAGATGTTTGACTGTATTTCCGACCCCGTCCAGGACTCAGCAAGGCCCCCCTGCTGTACATGTGTTTTTTGCCTATATTATTCCAGCTTCTGGGATCTCTGACTATTATTAATATGTTATTATTCTGCTGCTGAGCCAACGCCTTCATCTGAAGTGACTTGCAGCAGTAGCTGTTTATACAGGTGGATAGCTGGTGTTGGGGGGGGCGAGGCAGCCGGTGAAGCGAAAGTCACAATGCTGTAACTCTCCCTGCACAGACACGAGGAGCGCACGTGGAGCCTGGACAGGACTGGGAGTGCGTTGTCTGACTCCCCATCAGGCGCGGCCTCCTCCTCTGTGGGGACCAGTAAATGCAACAGTCCGGCGTGCATGGAGACACGGGTCCAGCGGGCGGCGCACTGTGGCATTACTGAGTCCCGGCGCACCCCCCTGCGCTACAGGGACTCCTTTGACTCTCTGGGGGATTCGCCGCACAGCGACAGGTGGGCCTGCCCTTCATCGTCTACTATAGAGCCAGGTGTGTTTCCAGTGTGCATGTTAAAATATGCGGTCCATCTGCAGTGCCGGGTGGGAGTTCCTGGTCCGAGGTAGTCTGAAAGGTTCAATAGCAAAAAACATATATAGCTGGTCACTTTAGATATTTAACTGACACTTCTTTCCAAAGCAACCTGTAGTATTGCACCATTTACTGTTATTTATTCACTTAAACAAAAGAACAATTTTTACTGTATTAACTCAGGGTAAGTACTTTGCTCAAGGGTACTACAGCAGGACGTGGAATTCAAATTCGGTGCCCTTGAGAACGAGGTATGAGCTTTAACCACTCTACCATCTACTATGACAAATCTATTTGCTTTAGTTCATCCAACTGATACTTTTCCATAAGGTGACTTACAGTATTAAGCAACTTACCTTTATTTACCAATTTTTTTAAAGTTGGGTAGTTTTTACTGTATCATTTCAGGGCAAATTCCTGACTCAAGTTTACTATTGCAGGGTACCCTACCTGCTGCCCCAACTTAGGAGTGCACATAGGGCTTGGTCCACCCAGCAAATCCATGATCACAACACGTGGCAGAGATCGTGTGTGTGTGTGTGTGTGTGTGTGTGTTGGGGGGGGGTTCTGGGGTGTAGCAGCTGGAGTCTAATGCCACACAAGTTGTAGCATGAGCAGGCATGCGGAGCTTTGGAAGCATTTGAGACACTGGCACTGAGACAGCACGTCTGCCGGAAATGTTGGCGGAGGAGGCCTTTTCTTTGCAGCCGAGTCACCTACAAATGCTGGAAATCCAGCCCTGATCTGGTCTTCAGAGAACCATAGCGAGTCCCAGGAAACTCAGCTCACGTGGATGTGGGTTTCAATACAAATGTTGCTTTTCATTACAGTTTTACTTTCGCAACTCAGGACTAGCTAAGCTGTTGTTCCCATCACATAACCCCATGTCTCTTCCCACTGGTCCTGAGCACAGAGCAATCTGTGCAGCCTGGACAGCACCTTAATGCAGGGAAACTCCTCAGCGTGGTTCTTTCCCTGTGCAAGGGGAGTGTCTGAATTGAGAAGATACAGTAAAAACACATTAGCATGGTGCAGAGGCACAAGGTCAACGAAACAGACTAAAAGTGCTCTTTGTCTGTTCAGAACTAATAGGTTTACCTATTTGAAATATAAAAGGAGAAAAAAAGGTTTAAACCATACAGCCAGAAGTTATGCCTTATGGAATGCATATTAGTAATGAGTAATCCAGTTAAATTAGTTATGAGTGAACCATAGGGATCAGGGTAAATCTAATGTGTCATATAAATATTTCGGTGTAATGCCACTGAGTATTATTAATAATATTTTTGCATTCACAAAACACGAAAACCTGTTGCTGTTAAACTTGAATATAAAATATAGTCACACAACAAATTCATATAGAACAGAAAACCCCATTTTACCACTTTTGAGGGTAAATCAGTATTTTGAAAGGGTATATTATATATAATATTTAAAATAATGTATTGAGGTTAAATATTTCTAGCTGCATGTCAGCTTTGCCTTTGAAACTTTCAGAATGTCTGTTTTACTCTGTACTTTCAAATGTTCTCAGTGTCATCCAACACGTGAGATGAATATACACAACACACCACTTGACATCACTCGAGAAGCTGCACCATCCTTTCAAAAAGGGATGGAAACACTCAAGTTTAGGGAAAAGAGACATGGACAAGTCCAAAGTCAAGAGGAACACTGAAAAAGTTCATGGATACTTTAAAGGATGGAGAGCAAAGTGTCACCAAAAACAAGCAATAAGTGCACATTCAACTGGGCATTAAGGCCAAAATCAAGTCTGCACGCTGAGAAATTCTATAAATCACTGTCACCATATGACAGATTGGAGAGTGTGCACAACAGAGCACTCACACAGTTCCACAAGGCTCAAACAGTTGTAACTGGTCGTCATTCAGCCCCAAAACATCAAAACACCTGAACACAACATGTCTACCTCTTTACAACATCTCTGAAGATACATCTGGAAATGGGGTAGTGGGTCCTTGTTTTATGATTTCTGTCAATCCTGGTGGATATTTAATAGAAACTTAATTGCTTTTGTCTCTGTGTGCCACCTCCACCCCTCTCCTCCCCGCAGGTATGTGTCGGCTCTGACCACGCCAGCCCGCCTCTCGCCCGTGGACATCCATTACTCACTGCCCCCACAGGTGCCTACCTTTCAGATCACGTCGCCCAATGCCAACCATGCCGTGTCCCTGCCACCCGCTGCCCATGCCTCATACCGCCCAGAGGATGACCAGCCGCTGCTCCGTGGCTACCAGGTGCTCCTGCAGGACGCCCAGCGGCAAGAGCCTTACTGGCAGCAGAGGCGTGCCTACCTGAACGACAGCACGGGCAGCTTGCCCTCGAGCCCCTACCGGCTGGTGGACGACGACGAGTACGAGACCACGCAGGAGTACCTGTCCTCCCGCGAGCAACCAAAGAGAAGCGGCTCCGGTGGCAGGCGCTGGCGTCGGTCCAGACTGAACGGGCACATCTCACAGCGGGCTGAGGCAGTGCGGGACTTCAGCTCGCAGAGCTGCCTGTCGGACAGCGAGTCAGAGGAGGAGCAGGGCGAGAGCACTCCCTTCCTGAGCATGCAGAACATGAGTGTGGAGCCTGCCGCCATCTACAGGCCCACCGACACTCGGACTTATGAGGCATCAGGCCGGCAGAGTGCACGGGGGGGCGCGCCCAGCAGACTCACTAACAATAGGTCCAAAGCAGACAATGCACCCCTTTAAAAGCGACCTACGATCGAAACAATATGCTATAGATCTGCACCTATAAGAAATATTTTTATTTTATATAACAGACAGATATTCTGAACAAATGAAATATTTATTTTCATTTTAGCAAAAGTTGTCTACTAGCTAACTGCAAAGACTTTTTTATAGGGAAACTATTTATATGTCAATTTTGATTTACAGCATAAAGAACAAGAAATACGTGCCAATTTTTTTCTTAAGGAATAGAATAATATTGTGGTGCCTTTTGCTGTATGCTGATGCCGGAGCTCCATTTGAGTTTTTTGTAGCCTTTCTTATATGGACTCCTATTTTTTATAGAAATGTTTCTTGTTTTCCTCTTTTTTCTTTTCTTTTTTGTTTGTTAGAACTGTGATTTTGTTGTTTCATCATGCAGCATCAACTACCGTGGCATAAGGTGTATGTTTACATGGATATGATTCGCAGACATATTTATCTTTATTTTTTCCGAATAGGAAATGCAATGGGATCCTGTGTCTTTTCTGAGGAAGGAACCACTGTGCTAAATATGATGAATGAGACGATTTGTTCATCAGTCTGCTGTCAGTTAGGGGAGTTGCCGCTGTGTGGAGGACAGCGGTAGAGTGACAGTTTCGGTTGTGTGTGTTTGTGCATAATGGTCTGTGTTTCCTATATGTTGGAGTTGACGTGCCCTGTTGAGTGCTTCTCCCTATTGGCCGGGAGACAGCAGAGTGTGCTTGAGCTGAGCATCTTGGCTCCTCCCACCCACACCGCAGGGCGCAGGTGGCCCCCTTACAATGTAATCCTGTTTCATGAACAGTCACGGGCCGAGTAGCTGCCAGCGTGGGGAACGAATCCAGCCTGGTCCTGGTCCAGGCCCGACTGGACCATCACCTCCCCAAACCCCTAGTGTTCTCACAGCTGCAGCTCCAGGCCGCACAGTCTCTCAGGACTTCCCACATCCCATCTGACCCAACTCAACCCAGCTGCACCCAACCCAGTCAAACCAAACCAAACCCAACCCATCCCAACCAAACCCAACAAAAACCCTACATTCCCAAGCAGGCTCCTCCATCTCCCATAAACCCTTTTCATCTGAAGCATTGCTACTGTCTGCAGAAACTTCACAAAAAGTCAAAAAATACCAAAATATGCAAACTTTGTATGCAGGTCTGTATGATGACATTTTTTATGAAGTGTGTCTAAATTTGTGGCTCATTCCCTGTGCAATGTCTGCTGTCTGTGTGAATGTGGGCTCTTTCATTACCATGGTAACCAGTTAAATGCATAAACACTATCAGATAGCTATCATTTATTACTTTAATTATTATTAATGCTGTTGTTATTATTATTAATTATTATTGTTGTTGTTATTAATATTATTATTACAGAAATAATGCTACAGTTTTCCTAAAATTATTTATTCAGATTTTTGTTTAGCCTATTATTTTTGCCCTTCCCTGCTTTTTGTCACAGAAAGTACCTTTTGTCATGATTCAAAGCAGATGTTTCTGTGGACCATTCCCAGCCTGACTGAAATGGTGCAGACAATCACTGATTCAATTTTTTTGTCACAAATGATCTACGGTTTTGAACGTGGAGCAGTTAGCAATTAAAGGGAAAAAATGTGTACCATGAATTAACCATATTAAAAACATCTGTGTTTCACTAAAGGAATGAAAAAAAAATCAAACATATGATTCCTGTTTGGCCAAATTATGAGAGAAGCATATTTTGGCCTCATTTTCCTTTTATACAGCACAGGATCTAAAAATAGCTGAAAATATTCATAATCTGATGATTTTCATCAGATATGATGAAACTCTCTTGATTCACTGAGAAGACTATTATATGAATGTTTATTGCTCTATCAAAGGCACTGTATATTAGGAATTTCCTTTCACTGCTAAATTAAGAAACTCTTTACTTGTTTAGTTTTTTATTTACCTAATCCTGTAAACAAGTCCTTAAATAACGCAAGCAAAGTCAGTTTGCTTCACTAGTTAAGTTAAATGTCTAATCACCCCAGTTCTGTTAAACTTCTTAGAGTTTCATTCAACCGGATTTTTTTTTCACCTGGTTATTTTATCTCCTCGCTTGAGTACTTCCCCTCTGCATGCCCTTGTGGTCCAGGTACTGTAGATGGGTGCATGGTATAGGCAGCAAATGAAACGTTTTCCACAGGTGAAAGTGTATTTCATTTAACATTCAGCAATAAAATATTCCTTTTTCCATATTCATTTGGGAAACATGAAATTTTGCAAGTTTTTTTCATAAGTACTTGTAAAAAACAACTCACCTGTTCATATAGAAAAAAATAAATCTTTACTCATGCCATTTTAATATGACGTTGTCATCTATATTTCTTTTGTTTTTTCTAAGAATATCCCTTGAGGCAGACGAAGATCTGTGTGTCTAATGTTCTCATTGCTCATGGTGGTCACACTGGTGCTGCAGCAGAATGCAGGAGCTCATGTTCTTGCTTCTGTGCTCATGTGCTGTTGTGCTGCTGTGTTTGCGTTCTAACACCATCTGTTGCAGCAGCACTGAGGAGCCACTGAGATCACAAAGCCTTCAGACCTCTATGTGAATTTACACACTTTGAGTTCATTTATTTTGGACGGCATAAGGTACAGTGCCTTGCAGACGTGTTCAGACCCTTGACAAAATCGCACATTTTACTAGATAACAGAATGATGCGTTAATATTTCTTTTCATGTGTTATTTTTTGTTTCTAAATAATAATGCTCAAAATGATTTTTTTTTCAAGATGGCATCACATTTTTTTGAGAAAGAAAAATCTGAAATATGCTGTTTGCATCAGTATTTAAACCCTTGAATTCATAACTCCTGGTCTGGAGGTTTGGACAAAGGTTTGAATCCGACGCAGTCTGTATGAAGTTTGAATGCTTTTTTTCTGTATTCATGTGGGTTTCCTGCAGGTTCTCTGGTTTCCACCCAGAGCCCAAAGATGTGTGTTTCAAGCAGATTTATGACTCTAAATTGTGTATTTATGAATGAATGTATGTGGGTGCCTTTGACTGTGATGTTCATGAGCCCATATGTGAGTACCATCCCCCAAGGAGCAAGGGCGTACTTGAGGGAATTCCCTGCTGAACCCAAGATTCACGACTCATAGGGAAGTAATGAGTCAGAAGGTGACTGTTTAATACTTTCCTGAATGTTCACAGACTTACATCTGCATATACCAGCAGCTTCACAATTACGTCTGGCATAGTTAAAAATGCTAAGAACATTTAATTTTTTATTCAGTTTATACACTTGATTTAATAGTAAGTCACCCTATAGATAGTTGAGTTTGAGGGAATCTGAGACAGACCCTGGGGAGGAATTTTCAGAATCAAAGCAGGCACTAGGAACAGAGCAAAAAAGATAGAGGAGCAGAAAGAGATGGGAGGCAGTTCAAAAACAGGGAAAATAATTTTTGTTATTATATTTGAATTATTGCATTTTAATTTATTTTGGGCAGCACAGTAGGACTGGAACATCACAGCTCCCTAACTGTGGGATCAAATGTGAGTTCCAGTCTGTCTAAATGTGTGTGGAGTTTCCATGTTCTCCCCATGTTCACACACATTTCCCCAGGTGCTCTTGTTTTATCCCACAGTCAAAAGATGTTTTTAGTTAGAACTGGCAAGTCTGAACTGCACATTATTGTGTAGATGTGTGATTGTATGTATTCAGTTGTGTGGGTGGGTAGGTACATCCAAGAAGTTTAGTTTAAGTGTATCTACGACTGTAGGTCATCTTGCCTTGGACAAAAACTTATTTGTAAATTAATAATAATTTATATTAAAATTGTCTGGAGAGCAGAACAGATGAGTGTATGTATGTATGTATGTGTACTTGTGCGTTCAAAAATATACACCACCAGGGGTGAGCAAAAGGGCAGCAGCACAGCTTTGTAGAGAGGAGCACTAGTGAGTCTGAAAGAGCCAGTCCTGCGTGAGAGGTGCAGCGCTGTTGGATAGAACCATTTTGTGGATGCTCTCAAATCATCTGGATGCTATCATCCCTAGTGTTGCCTTCCCTCCGACGACCCTTGATCACAGCCTGTTTTATGTGCCACTTTGTTCTCTCTGGCCACCGCTTCCACGGTCAAATCCAAACCAGGTGTCCTGCATGGTTTTATGGGCCATCAAATAAACCTTGAGTAAGCTAATATATCCTTTGTGAAGTTGAGGAGACATTTTTACAGCAATCTGCATGTAGTGTCTATTTCACATCCATGACATAGCTTTACAAGCCATCCAAAATACATGCTTACTGGCCTGACTCCCTTCATATTTTTTCATTCATTTTGTTCTTTTGCACTTTGTGAAATCTCCACTTACAATCGGTGTACTTTTGTGCTCTGCTTCCCTATATTTCCAGATGGATTTTTGCTCAATCTTTCTCGTCCGGTACGTACAGTCCAGCTGTTTCTTAGGGAACACATTCTTTGATGTTTCAAGGGAATAGAGTGAACATATTTCCACAGCAGCTGAAGTGTTAAGATCAATTTGGCATTCGGCGCCTGCAGCCCGGCACATCTGCTCTGCGCTTACTTCGCAAGGTCAAACACATTGTTAAGCCAGTCCTGGGGAACATTATTCTAACCACTGAGTAAGGGGACTGACCTTTGGCAAGTGGCATTGGACTATTTTTGAAAGGACACTCGTGGACTGTAAGGCTTCCATAATAGGCGAATGCAACTTGGGGCTTATTTGAGGACTTAACTCTTACAGGGTTTCACATTTCCAGCAGTGTAGCCCTTAAGCCTCATGGTGAACAACACCAATGGTTCAAGAGAAAAGCACAAATAGGACAAGGTAATCCACAAGCACCCCTATATCTGTTCTGATTGTGGGTAAAGGCTAAAAGTAAAACATGGTACATGCTCATGGTTTCAGATACAGCAGACTTATGATTTGTGTCAAGCATCCATTGATTATCAGGAATGAAGAGTTAAGCTGGTCTAGAGTCGATTCAGAAAACACAGGGTGTGAGCAGACTACAGCCTGGATGGAAAGCCAGCATATCAAAGATCATTTTTGTCTAGTAATTGTATTTTAGAAAGCTGTTTTCCCCAGGTAATCATTTAGACATGTATTTCCTTTGAGTTGAAGATATACATTTTTGGATGTACATTCTGCCTCTCTTTGGAGCCTATTGTAATAGATACACAAAGGAAAAAGTCAGTTGAATCGAAGCTAAAGAAAAACATTATTTTCAACAATGTCCACTGATACCATTATTTTTGAAGTCAAGTGATTACTATTATTATTGCATAAAAATCCATAACAACAGACCTTGCCACATGGGAACAGTTGCTGCAGAGATGATTGATGCCTTTGGCTTTTAACTTTGTATTTATCTGCTAAGAACATGCACAATCCAGCAGATTAAGAAGATATTTCATGCTAATCCGTCTTCCGTAGCTGCTGCTACAACGTGTGGCAAACATGCCCGAATACCCTAAACATTTCTTACTGGTCCTTATCCAAAACTGACATCCTCTCGCTCATGCTTGCCTCAGGATTATGATGATGAATTAGAAATGGAAATGACTCCTTGAGGAGGTTCCTAGTGAAGACAGGTGAAGAATGCAAAAGCCCTGTGAACATCAGTTGAGCAAAATCCGGACCGGAAAAATTCTGGGTCATTCATTAATTAATTTGTTCATTTATTCATTCATTCCCTTGTTCATTCATTATGAATAACCTCTTTTCCTGTGCAGGGCTATAGAGACCCTAGTCTATCCCAGAAACAGTGTGTGTGAGGCAGGGTAAAACAACTGGTGTCCCTTCCAGGGTAGTGACACACACTCACTCACTCACTCACTCATACACTCACTCATACACACACTATGAGCAATTCCGGGAGATTCTGCATTTTAATACTCCGTATGATAATCAGACAACAGTGCACAATGTTAGTGAACAGGCAGAGGCCTCCACAGGCCTGTGTCAGACTGCCCTGCCCATCCATCAGTCAGGGGCCAGCAGAGCTCCATGGAGGTCCCAGAACACACATCACACACCTCACATGTCGGCCAGCGGCGAAGTCCGTTTGACCCCCCCCCCCCCCCCCCCCCCCCCCCCCCCCCCCCCCCCCCCCCCCCCCCCCCCCCCCCCCCCCCCCCCCCCNCCCCCCCCCCCCCCCCCCACCGCTCTAAAACAGAACATGTGTACATACTTGTGATGCTGTCCAGAGACTTAAACTTTGACATTTAAATTAATGCTCTTAATACGCTCTTTAAGGCAGGGACAAGACTTAACAGCTAGGCATTAAAGATTATTTATGTGGTGTTACACAAAGAGTATACACACACAGAAATATAAATTGTGCTAATAAGACTTGCATAAAAACGCTGGAGTAAGCAGTCTAAGACCTTACTATTTATTACAATACATAATCAATCCAAGTTAGTTATTTATCACACACTATAAAAGAAGGGGACTATAAATAGATCTAAATAATACTAATGAATCCTTTTAAAGAAACTGAGTTTCCAGTGGAAGTGGCGCTCGAGATCATTCTGAAATATGACTACTCACGGAAGTAAACAGGTCTAATGAATCATAATGAATCATACAAATTAAAAGTTGTTTATTGCATCTATTTGTGAGTGCCTGAAGTGAGTTATGAGTAAACCTTCTTCCCACAGTGTTTGTAATGCTGGTTTTCTGATGACGTAAGAAGGTTTACCCCACCGTGTGAGTGCGGTCTGATGTTCTGGTTTCAACCGAACATTAAAAAGGCCGTCTGTCTCCTTGGGTTTTGAGTCGCCGTTAATACAGCGACCACTGTTTGTACAACCGGCCGATCACACGCACTCCTGCTGCAGGTGCTGGCTAACCGAGGCAGACGGGCTGCGCCTCTTGCGCCACTCTCTTTAGTAGAACGGGAGGCCACGACCCCTTCACTGGAGCAGCCCAGGTGTGTGTGCGTGCATGTGTGTGTTGAGCAACCGGCCCACTCATCTGGTTTCCATCCCCATTTCCATATTATTATTCTTGTTAGTGCTCACTTATTCATTTATTCAGACAGGAGGGAGGGAGGAAATGTCACAGAGCACATGCTGGAGTGGGCGCCTCTTCCCAAACACACGGTGTTCAAATGCAGGAATGTATGATCAGAATTAAGCGGCATGTATCTTTTACACCCAAGAAGTATAAGGGCACGCTGGAAGTGCATGACAAGGTGATGACAGGAATATGTGTTTTTAGCACAGGGGAGACACAAGTAAACTATCATCATCACATCCTGAATTACCAGATGGAACACAAACACAAGGAGAAACCTGTACATGTGCAGATCTTCTGACCTTGGAAAGACTGAGAAGATACCTGGAAGAAGAAAAATAGTAAAAAAAAGGTATAAATAAATAATAAATTAAACAAAAAAAAACAAAATGGTGAATTCATCCATTACACTTAACTACTTTACCTTGGTCTGCGTTGAGGTGCTTCAGAGCTAATTCCTGAGTTACTGGGCACAGGGTTAGATTGCCAGTCAACTGCAGGGTACAAACCTGTGAAGTTTCTTTTTATTCATTTAGTTGAAGCACTTCTCCAAAGACTTTGATTGGTTAATTTGTACACTACGTGATGTAAAAATTTATGTCTTAATCTACCATTTATGCAAATGGGAAAGTTTTTTAAGGGTAATACAGCAGGAATGGGATTCAAACTTGTGTCCTTCATTTTCTAGAGAGCACCATGTGCAAACCCCACACTTAAAATTACAATTAGCTCTATTTTACATTCTAAGTAGAAGAGGATGGATTCCAGCCTTTATAAATAAAATTGTTTGACAATAGCTACTCCTCCTCCTCATTGTTTTGCTCCAAGAACAATCTCAGTGGTCCAGACCCTATTCCAGAAGCAACCAGTGCAAGGCAATGAAAGTGCCCCTGGATGGGATGCCAGTCCATCACAGGGTGACATTTGATAATACAGTTTGTTCATAAAACCCTCTGCATGTGACCCTTTGATACAGCTCACTGCAGCGATTCCTGTGGCATAAGACAATTTGCAGCTTCAAATCTTCACCTGAATAAAGTCTAACCTCAGGTGTTCCCAGTGTTAGCTCACTGCTACTGAAAGGTTGTTCAAAATTTGCACCTCTTGTACTGTGATAGGCCATTTATAGAACTATAATCACTTCTCTTATTTCCACCACTTCTTGTTCTGTCATAACTTTTGCATGAGCTTTTGTATTACTGCAGTACATGTAAGGTATCCTTCAAGGCAAACAACAGCCTTTACATGCAAAGAATCTAGCAGTTTGATAGTGGCCAACACACCATGAAATGAAGTAGGGCCTCCAGCTGTGCCCCCTACCAGACTATGACAACATATAAGACTCTATATAATTATTAGCAATAACAGAATAACACGAGATTCAGACCTGTCAACAAAGCTGATATCAGTCCATCAAGAAATGCACAAAATCTAACCCTGGATGCCTCCCAATGCACCTTCCAGGCAATTTTAAAAAGCAGTATGTTACACCACACCTGGATAACAGGAGGTTTCCGTACCTGCAGAACTTCCAGATTTATCTCTCTCCAGTTGATGGTTTAGACTTCAGTGACCTGAACTGGGCTGCCCCCTACTGTTCACTCAGAGTGGCAATAAAAGAACACAGGCATCTAGCAGAAAGTGGGAATACCCATGCTATGAGAAGCACTGTTCCTCATGTCCAGAATATCACAGCGAGGGCGGGCTGGACTTCGTGGTCATTCCTTGACCTTGGCATGTACAGTAAGGCCTTCAATGACAAAGGGTAAAAGCATGCAGTGGAACTAGACCCTGTTGTGCTATCATGTGCACTTTGAGCAAAAGACTACAGTAAATATTGTGCTGCAGAGCAGATGTGCAGGTTACGTTGCTCTCGGAGGGGCTGCGGGAATGGCAGACCGCTGACCTCATACAGGCATGATGCCTCCTTTCCAAAACACTTGCAGTTATTCCCCTGAAAGTATAAATTTCACTAACTTTCAGCTCAGGCAGCATGAGGGCTGGATTTCTGGGTTCAAGATAAAGTGAGAAAAAAGTTAAAATGAGAGGGGCAAAAGCAACAAAAGACAAATAATGGATACGACTAGAGTTGACCAGTAATGGCAAATTCCTTTCCTGGTCCCAGACTGACAGGTCCGATCAAGAAGCGACTGATTTTAATACTGGAATGTGTCAGACATTTCTTTCTCTCTCTCTCTCTCTCTCTCTCTCTCTCGCTCTCTCACACACAAACACACACACACACACCTTGACTAAATAGTCCATAGCTGTCACTGCAGGTCACAACTTCTGCAGCATGCAAGACCATCATGCTTGGTTTATATTTGCTCTGGAGGCACCTAGAAAGACCTCCCAGCTTTCCAAATTATTGCTGTTCTTATTAATTTTGAGGTTTTGTACAAAAACTAGATAACTAGCAAAGCAGTATGTTTAAAGTAAAATACTAAACAACTGAAAAAAACGTGGCCCATAAGCACTGATGTCATAAATTTTGTTGCCTCGATGAAGATGTTCAACATCTACAGGTCCTACCCAGGTCAAACAGGGGACCCTGATGGATCAGTGACTGCCAGAAGCAGATCATCTAAGCAACACAATAATTGTGATGCACCGGCCTAAAACGTCAGCTTTTCTCAACAAACAGCCTGTACAAATAGCGTTGGCAGCAGACAGCTTGGCGATTTTATTTCTTTTTATATGTTCTTCTGAGAGGCAGCAGCAGGTGGGGTAAAGGACCCAGGTTCGCATTCCCCCTCCTGCTGTAGAACCCTTGATCAAGGCATGTTCCCTGAATTGATACAGTAAAATGCCCAGCTGTATGAACGGATAAATGCAATAAAAAAAAACGACTGTAAATTGATTTAAAGTCCGATAGGTGGCGCACAAACCCTAACGCACTGTTACTGTATGAAGTCTAACCTGACCGTCACTTCGGAATTTTTATATATATATTTGTGTCGCCCCCTCTCTGGGACGATGAGGGGGCAGCAGCGAGGATGACGTGCAAATTAAACGTCGGAGGCGGGACAAGCAAAATGTGCGACGAGGATGGGATTCGAACCCACGCGTGCAGAGCACAATGGATTAGCAGTCCATCGCCTTAACCACTCGGCCACCTCGTCAGAGACGCCTGCGAAGGTCCTTCCTGGAACTCCACGTCTGTCTAAGTTAAATGTAAGTACGTGCATAAATGTTTCTTTGAAATTTTATTGGACTCGGACATTTTGAAATAATATAAATAATTGTTTTGTTCCAACTGCACCAAGGGAAACATAATTTCAAAATTCTGACTTAACAGCGGCCAATATACCAAATACTTAAAAAAAATAGTAAACGTGAATAGTACTTATTATTGAGCAGTTGATTCCTAATGCAACAGAAATGTTTAGATCTGTGAAAATGTGCAGACTTTCTGCGATGAAATTTAAAATGGCCTCTAGATGTCGCTGTTGATAAAGACTATGGCACAAAATATTCTGTTTCGTGTGACGGCATGTGGCTCTTTTCTGTTATCACATGCAAATGAATCTGGTCAGTAAAATATATCCACCCTTATCATAAACATGGAATTCAGTTAGCTCTACTTTTCAATCTACTTAATATAAGGTCTCGATCCTGAAAGCTCAGGCAATGATTCCCTTGGATTACAAAATCCTGGTTTCTGTGGTGTCACAGATCCTACTGTAATCACACTGGTGCAAAATGTGTGCAAAGTAGTGTGAAACACAAAAAATGCAAAAGCTGGCTAATGATTAGAAATCCACCTATGTTAAACATTCAGTTAGTGAGGATGCTGTAAGTTAAGAACCAGTCACCAAAGTCTGTCCAGTTGAAACGAATGGAAAACAATATGGTTGCTAAAAATCACAAACGTGGCCTTTGAAATGACCACAGAATTGAATAAATATCTGGAGTAGGCATTTCAAAAAAACCTGTACTCAGTAAGCTTTATCCATTTTATAAAAGACTCTTGTACGGTCATAGTACATAAACCTGGGGTAATAACACAAAATTTGGGCCTTGAGAAGTGGAAAAAGTAGATTTGGTAGTAGGCTTGATTATTAATCTTTATTTACCAGTTAGGCTGCCTTTTCCTTCATTTGGCATTGTCTGCTGTTGTCTCTTTCGGGTTGTTAAACATGCCAGTGGAACCATAATGGTGTTGGCACCCATCTGAAGGGAAAAATTGGTCTCATGATTGCTCTGAATGACTGCCTAAAGACCATATAGCATGGGAACATTTGTTGTTTAGAAATCATTGTTTGTGCCATGGAATATTCTAGAGTCCAGAATGTGAGGTAAATTCTCATCATCATAATTCACAAAAGCTCTGCCAGCCTTTCTAACCTTTCAGTACCCCCCTGTACAACATGGCAGCAGGTTCAAAAAGTTGCTACAATGCAGTCAAAAGAACCAGGTTTGAGTCTCACCTACAGTAGTACCACTGATTATCCTTGGAACCAGTGGTAAGGTCTGCACCTATTGTTTTCTCCATTTTTTTCTTTCCAGATACGGGGGGACATGGTAGAAAGTGTAATAACAGAGAGATAAGCTATGAAACTGCATGTATCTAAGAGATTAAGTTGAAATCCTAATTTGTAATTCCTGGCTTTTCTTCATTCAGTTTGGCTCTTTTACACTCTGTATTATGTGTTTCCACAAAGTTGTATGCTGTTTCTGTATCCTCATGTGGTCCTCGTGATCCTCAGAATGCATTTTATGATATCCCTCTGGCATGGGTATAAATGGTGGGTTTGTGGTTCGAAACTGCTGTAGGTTACAAAAGAATGGACAGTGTTTTTATTCACAACTTCTAACTTTTCAGATACATTCAGTACCCTTTGCTGGATATCAAGCATATGTCCAAAAATCAGAGACAACTATGAAATGTTGCCTACCTGGAAAATGTTCTCACAGACATACTAATCCAATGTTCTACAGGGTCGGTTCAAAAATGCGTTTGTTAAAGAAGGTCTACATGGCATATAGTTAATCAAAACCTCCAAACTCATTAAAGTGCCACAATATTGACACAGTATGACTCCAGTGTTCATTTCACTTAAGAAGCTTACTAAGAATGGCTTCTATTCAAAGTGTCAAGTCTTACGCCAGTGCTTCACAATCTGTTGCTCCCTAGACTGCAGTGTTAGCAGGGCTCAGAAGGCGGCTTGCAGGGCCGAAATGGTGTGTTCCCCAATCGCTGTAAATGCTCAGTCTGGGGGAATAATGGGCTGAGATATGACCAAGACTGGATGTGTGATGGACTGAGACATGAATGAGCCTGGAGAAATTATGGACTCCAGAAGGGGCAATGAAAGATGGACTGAGGCAGAAGAATGATAGGTTTCAACTGGACTGAGGAAGGAGATGGGGGGAGGGACTCGTTGTTGCCCTTCTAGTGTCCGCAGTGAAAGGAGCTTAATAAGAGAGAGAGAGAGAGAGATATATGTAGTAGCAGCAGAAGAAGAAGAAGAAAGGAGGAGCTTGGGCAGCAGAGGGGTCTCTTTCCCCTTTTTTTCCCATTCACTCGAATGAGCCGCAAACTTTCCTTTTGCGCCCGTGGATAAAGTTGCAAATACGCAGGACTGAAAGGATCAACATCGTCAGGGAAGCGAACTATGAAACAGCTAGACTGGTGAGTAGATGGTGTATATTTCTCATCGTCACAACTAACATAACTGAAAGGAGAAACACACATAAACAGCTCGAAGTGTCAGCGAGAGAATAAACAGCCGAGTCCGGGCGCGCGCCCTGGAAATCCGCTCAAAAGTCTCTCACTCTTCCAACATATTCGGAATCTGACCGAACACAGCAAACCTCTTAGAAACCATGTGTGCTGTGATTTCACAAAGTCATGCCTGACTGAGACAGAACATCGGAAGATCGGCGGAGAAGCGAGAACAGTTGAGTGCAAACATCCCGATCTGGTCCCGTTTTCCGCGTCAGTCTGACAAGAATCGTATTACAGCGATTTCCAGTCCCAGTCAAGCCTGGCATTGTCCTGTACCGTATTTTAAATCCAGCCGAAACCACTTACAGATGGGATTTCAATGCAATTCTTAGCTCAACATTATTCATTATCCATCCATGAATTAACCTAAAAAGAATATTTCAGTTAAATCTGGCTTTGGCTGAGCTGGGCAGATCTCTCAAGATCGCTGTAAACAGATAGACTGATCATTGTATTATTGATATAGATAAAAAATGACAGATTTCACCCTTGGAGCCTGTAATCGATACTGCCTTGTGGAATAATACACTGGTACTTGGACACCCTGGCTTCTTGCAGTGTGAAATATTGATGTGGTGAAAGCAGGCCTTGTGTTTCAGGGTGGACAACTCTGTCCCAAGGAGACCCTGTCATTCCTTGCTCCTTGTTTCTTCATCTCTCAAGTGTTAACCTACCTTAAATGGGTTGAAATAAACTGTGCTTTTAATGTTTGGGTTCTGAGCAGACCGTGGTGAGCTACAGCACTGCCTTCAGAAATAATAAGAAAAATAATACCTTGCATAAAATTTTGACTCAAGAGAATGTTGAACTGTTAACAACACTTTTACTTTTCCATGTAGACATCCATCCATTAGCATTAACTGTGTAATCGTGAGGAGGTATTTTTCAATGCAAAAAAATTGTTTAAATAAAAATAAGCACAAATAAATATAAAACTACAAACATTGTAAATCAAAACATTCTCTGGCATGTGGGGAGACAGAACACACAATTTAATTTCAGTTCATTACAGTTCAGAATCGCACACACAAAAGGGCTTTTCACACACCATTGTACAAAACACACACCTTGACACCATGGCAACTTTAATGTACATGTCTAGTGATGGTCAGTAAATGCATACTAGCGATGACATCCATGTTTAAGCCCTAAGGGGTCCTTACCTCCTGAGTGAGAGACTTAGAGTGCAGACCTGTCCTGACAACTGCTTTCTCTGACCTGAGCGCTCTAAATAAAACAGAAACCACGGAATGCTGCAGCAGTGTCTCCTCTTGTCCCACAAACCAGTGCAGCTGTCACACACCCAGGCCTCAAAATGAGTACACGAAAATACACGACACTGTATTCAGGGCACATTAGCCATCTTTACAGTCTGTATGAAGAAGAAATGCAAGACAATATTGTATATCTATCTACTTTTTCCTGCTATTCTGTATTTTGTCAAATGCAGAAACTTCAGCGGTGCCATTTTTAGGGACAAAACTAATAAAAACTTACATATAGAGTACATAGAGTTTTATGCTTGCATTTGCTACATTAGCGTGGCAACACATATTCCGTCCTCTGTCAATAACATAAACACCGTTGACAAAACAAATTTCATTGGCACATGTCCCAGTTCTCACATATTTTCCTCCTTCTAAATGGTTTCTCTTCCATATGCATATAATGATCTGTGTATTTCTGGGGTTTAATATATTACATTTTACAACACATAATGCACTAAAGGACAGTGTGACTGTTTCTAGAAGTATTGTAAAAAAAAAAAAAAACTTTTTTTTCTAAATTACAAACACAAAATGAATCACTCCATGAGAACATAAAGTAATTCTGTCAGGCATTCAAGGAGAGGAAAAAACTTGACATTTTATATTTTAAATATATAGCCAAACCCTGGTTTGAGTTAAATAAACTCATTAAAGTCTTCAAGCTTTAAAATTATTTTTTTCATACACCTTACCCAATACTACCTACTACAGTTCTTCCACTACAGTTTTTGCACTGTCACTATGCACTTGTCATTATCGGGCATTGGCTAAGTGCGTAAGGCAGTATTATTAAAATGCAGATCTTTTTGTTTGTGCATATGCAGTTTTAAGATGTTTGGTATCACCATGGACCAAACAATGTACAGGTTGTCACCTCTGAATGAACCTGGGATCTTTCGTTTGCAGCCACATGTGGTTCCCAGAGTGGAACGAGGACAAGCAAACTGCTGTCACTTGCTGAGGAAGAGGACTGGTGACTGCACACTGTTAAATGATTAAGGGAATTAAGGTTAAATATAGCTACTGGAGAGGTCCAGGTCTGCTTAGGCATTTCCTGACAATCTCTCGGATGAACAAGAAAACAAATATGTTGCTGTATGACTGATTTATTCATTATATTCAGGAGTCAACCTGACAGTTGCATGCTCATTTTAGGTCACCAGTCTTTACCTTGTTTTTTGTGGCCTTGCAAAGTATTTGCATATTAATAAAGGAAAGTGCTGCAGTACTGTATGAGGAAAAATGGGCATAGCCTGTTCATTGTGCTGTGTGACAACAGTTGCTTATTCTTTTTGCTTATCCTTTTCCTCCACCCTTGCTCTCATCTGTGCCACACTCAGAAGATCACAAGTTTTAAATAGTTTTCTTTTTTCATGTGACCAAAATTTTTAATACATTTATTTGCTCTGCTCTGTGCGACTGACTTTTGCAGAATGGTTGGGAAATTCATCTTTATGAGATGAAAAATGTGAAATTATCACACAAAGGCGTTTATTGTTTTTTTGCCAAATTATTACATCATTCTTACAGTGCTGTGAAAAAGTATTTGCCACCTTCCCGATTTCCCTGATTATTGCATATGTCACACCGAATAGTACAGATCTGTAGACAAACTGCAATATTAGATAAAGACAACCTGAGTAAACACATGAGTTTTTTTTTAATTATTACTTCATTTATTTAAGGAACAGTTATTCAACACCCATATAACCCTTGTGAAAAAGTAATCTCCTCTTAGCTAATGAAGCCATTAACAAAATTTAATTGATAATTATATTCAGTTGATTGAACACAACCAGGCTTAACTACAGCTAGTTATGTTGTGTCTAAATCTCATGTATTGAATACCTATATATTGAACCTTATCATGAGTAGTGTTTTGCTGCATTATCTGAAATAGAATAGAATAGAAATATTTCTACAGTAATTCTATACCATGATCAAAGAAAGTTCCAGAACAGATAAGAAAAAAGTTGTTGAAATATCGGTGTGGAAAGGGCATTCATAGTCAGTGGTGGTGGTTGTGATCAGACCTGAGATGTTGGAGTCTAGCAGCCTTGAAGGACAAATATTTGAGTCTCGCCACCTGCTGTACTACCCTTGAGCCAAGGTTATGAAAGTCAATGTGAATCTGACTTATAGTGATCTCTTGCATGGGGTTTTTAGGTAAGGGAGAGAATGGCAGTTTACCACTGAACTCTTTGTTAAACTAGGATTTTTTCTTTTTTTTTAAATTTATATGCATCTTTGAGCAGTAACTTGTATAGCCTATTGGATTTGTTGTACATTTCAGAGCTTGTTGTGATAACAAAGCAAACTCAAACCTATGCATGCTTTAACTGTGCATCATACATTGTTTGAATCTAAACAAAACCAAAAGGGAAGTCAAAATATTGACTTGTAACTTTCTCAATGCTGCACAGATACACAGAGCAATTGGTTTCAGACAGGAGTCATATTACATGAAACAGTTAAAACCCATTCCATTCCAGTTTCCAGGACTGGTGTGACTTTTTCACACATTTCTGAGAATTTTTTTTTTATTTTGACATCTGAATCTCAGGTACCCTAGCAGGCAGCAATGGCTCTCCCCAGTGTATGGTTTTATACTTCAGTAAAATGACTGACATATTATTGATTATTATTTAATATTTTAATGATACTTTAAAGACAATGATTGAAATACACATAACCAAAAAACAAAAATAATGCTGAATGAGTGGGCTCTGGATTGAAGGACATTTGTTCCATGCTGCAGTAAGAAGTGATTGACTTTTTTTAAATCCACCCACATTTTGTAGGCAGCATTTCTGGACAAAATGTAGTAGTCACTGCATTGAGCTGTAACAGTGAGCTGCATAAAACAAACAGCTTGGAAAAAACTTAAATCTTAGTACATAGGCCATGTATTATGAGTCATTTATTTCTGTCACTGTTGTTCAGTCCACAAGATTCTTACTGAATCTCTGTTGCAACAAGGATGGCATGTAAAATTGAAGAGTGGGATTTCAGCAACTATTAGTTTTCAATTATGTAACAGCAACTTTTAAAAAGTTTTCAATATATTGTAATGTCGGGTGGAACTGCGGCACCCTCATGCTTTGCTTGTACATAGTTAATGTGTCCAACCATGGTAGGAGGTCCAGGGCTCGCAATGACCCTGAGGTTGTGTGAATGTGTACAGTAGTTCTGTGGGTGGGTGTGTTGTTAACCACACCGTACAAGAATAAGGTTCGTGTTCCCACAACTCTGCTTACCGAGCCCTCGGTCCGTAACACCGCCGACGCGGATTGTTACAATATTGTAAACATAGAGAAATTTGTCATCAGAAAGAGACACAACACCACCAGGGAAATGAGATTTGATGACAGCTTTTCAATCTGTTTTTTTAATGACAGCTTTTCAATCACAGTCAACAGTCAAGTTATTACAAATAATTTTTAAAGTGTACTTCTTATTTTTTTCCATAGTGCAGTGGAAAGTAAAAAATAGCAAAATATATATCCCCAAACATTACATCTCTTTTATTTCACAAATATGTGTGCCACTAAATGAATCATACATAGTTTATTATTCATTTTTATATTTTCACTTTGTGCAGATTTAACAAATTGTTTTTACTCACATATTATAGGTACTGACTCCGCGTGTCCTCCCCCTGTTTTGGCATAGAGAGCAGAACACTATGGTGTCTATGGCTTATCACATATTACAGCTAGGAGCTCCAAGGTGGCTGCAGGCCTTAGCAATGTCCAGAGAATAATAACAAATGATATGTCACCAAACGTTATTGAATTTTAAATTTAAAGATATCAAGCCTTTTTGGAGTTTAATGAACTCGACAATGCAGAAACCTCACTTGGATGCGCACTGTTGCGAATCGTCAGCCCGGGGAAGCCGGTTTTTGAGGAGGCGTGACGTAACGGCGAATGTACGCGTGCTGGCCACGCCCCGTGCCGCTTAAGTGGCTCGCGAGCCGTTGATCGCCCGTTTTCGGATATACTAGTCAATAGAGAAAAAGGAGAAACGCCGAGACGCCGGAGTCAGAACGGGTTTAGAAACGTCCGTGGCAGCGGACGGGGTGTTGAGAACTGCTGTGCAGCTCCGCTCCGCCGTTGCTTGCGCTCCTCCTATGGTCGCTGTCCTTCCTCTTCCTCGTCGGCGGGAGGCTCCGAGATGCGCCGCGGGTTCCGCCGCTCAGCGCCGCGTATTTCTGACTCGGGACTGGCTCCGTCATGGCTGTTGGGTGGGGAGCAGGGTGAGGAGGCCCCCGGCGCTGGGGTGTTCGGCTTTCGGGGTTCTGACGGCTGGGAGCTCATGAAGCTGCTTCCATGGGGGAAAAGCGGAGCTGCAACACAAAGGGCTGTTAGCAACATATCTTTAGCGGGGAGAAGTCCTCTGAGCCCCGGCCTCCTGTCCCCACTCAGGGCGCTTACTGTCCGGAGAAGACAGTATTACTGTCCTCAGGATAATCTCTGAAAATCTCTGCACGCCTTTGGCTATCATTATTCCTGAGCAGGCAGCCCAGCGCGCGCGCGCGCGTATGTGTATATATATACATATGTATGTTTGTGTGTGTGTGTGGGGTACTGTAGCCAGAAGAAGGTGATGATGATGGTCATCTTGTAGAACCGTGTTTGTATAAATTTATCACCATTGTCCATAACTTCCTATCATAAATGCTTCAATGCTATGATTTACAGTTTATCTCCTCTATTGTACTGCAGTTTGATAGTTAACAAGGAGAGACTGCTAGCCCAACATAACTAACATTTATTATGTTTTTTTCTGATGATTTTTGCTTTTCTTCTGTATGTTTTTCCTCTTTTTTGTCTTTTTTTGGTGTAACGTGTGATCATTGCCTCTTTTTTGTCTGCTTTTCCGTTTTTTTTTTTTTTTGCCCAGGAGGATGTTAAGGCTCATTTTCAGGGTTACTCGAGTAGGACCGCTGTGGAAGACTGTCCTTGTGTCCCTCACTGCCGCTGCCTTTGCTGTACAACTCTTGGGCGTCATTTTTAGCAAAAGGTGAAACCACTCTCTCACTCAGACAGCCACCAGCCTGCATTTTCTGTATTTCTCATCTCTGCTGTGTCTGTGTCCATGTGTCTGTTTTTTTTTTTTTTTTTCCTTTGTTTATCCTTAATGCACTTGTGTTTAGACAGCCCTTCCAGTTGCTTTCCTTGCCAAACCAGATTTTTTCAGAAGGAAAAACAGTATGGGTCTGTTTTGTAGAGGGAGTCCATTATTATTATTATTATTATTATTATTATTATTATTGTTGTTGTTGTTGTTGTTGTTGTTGTTGTTGTTGTTGGTATTTAATTTACCTGACATTTTTCTCCAAAGGTTATGTTTGTACACTAAACTACTTGTATTTTATCCAATTATAGACTAGAGTAATTGTTACTGTATTAGTATGGGGTAAGTACCTTGCTCAGAGGAACTACAACAGGAGCACTAATTTGAACCCCAGTCCTTTAAATGCAAGATGATTGCTTTAACTGTTACACCACCTGTTGCCCCCATTCAGTTGTGTCTCTGTGCAGTTTATAGTATCGTATCCTAATTGTCATTCTCTTTACTCTTTCTGCAGACTTGATTGTCCATGTTCCACCACCTTTGTTGGTTTCACATTTCACATGTTGTCATTGCCCTCTGCAGCACACATCCAGGGAGGCCCCAGTCCCCGCTGTCCCTGCCCTCTGCTGACTCTCAGGACCTGTCCCTTGGCTCCTGCCAGCCCCACACCCACGTCATGTTCCTGAAGACCCACAAGACAGCAAGCAGCACAGTGCTTAACATCCTGTACCGCTTCGGGGATGAGAGGGGCCTCCGGTTCGCATTGCCTTTAGGATACCAGTTTGGATACCCTCTGCCTTTCAATGCCCACAGGGTGAAAGGTTACCAGGGGCCCCACGTAGTGGAGTACAACATCATGGGAAACCATATGCGCTTCAACCGGCTAGAGGTGAGTGTTTTTTGGTGAAAATGCCTTCTGATAAATTCTGTACAATAACTGAATAATAAGAATTCAGATGCAGGATTGAGTCCAGCTTTGTGTGAAGTTTTTATGTATTTGCACATTTGCATAGGTTTCCTCTGGGTGCTCTGGTCTCCTCCCAAAGACATTTATTTCAGGTGACTAAATTGCCCGTAGTGTTTATGTGTGAGTGAATATTCCACCTCACACAATATGGAATTGTCTGGACCACCGTAACCATGCTTTAAATGAAAGAACGAGAAGATGTGGAAATAAATAAAAGAGCAATTAAGAGCAGTGTTGAGTTTTTGTGGTTGTTTGTAGGGGACCTACCACAGAGTTGAAGTTGCATGTGGTTCAGCTTTGGATTATAGGAGGAAACTGGAACACCTGAAAGACATTTGGCTCAGAAATTATTTAGCTGTTGAACTGTTTAAACTTTTTTATTATATTTTGTTTACTCCGTCCTTGTTGTTTCCTGTTGCTCTTGGGGTTGCACCACATTCTTTGTGGTTTCCCAGGTCTTGAAGGTGATGCCAGCAGACACATTCTACTTCTCCATTTTGCGTGACCCTGTGGCTCTAGCAGAGTCCTCGTATGCCTATTACAAAGCTGTGGCTCCAGCATTCAGGCGAGCCAAAGGGCTGGCAGACTTTGCCTCAAACCCACAGCAATATTATGAGCCCAAACTTTACAATAACCACTATGCCCGCAACCTCCTGTGGTTCGACTTTGGCCTGGACCACAACGCCAACTTCTCTCAGTATCTTGCCTGGAGGGGCGAGGTGACTGTGCGCAAAGCCTTCAACCTCATACTACTCTCAGAATACTTTGATGAGTCTATGGTACTCCTCCGCCATGCCCTCTGTTGGCCACTTGATTCGGTGGTTTCCTTCAGTCTGAACGCACGTAAGCAGGATGGCAACAACGCAGCCAGCAAGGGGTCAGGCCTGACAGAGGAGCTGCGGCAGAAACTGCGGGAATGGAATGCACTTGATTGGTACCTCTACGTGGCCTTTAACCGCACCTTCTGGCAGCAGGTTAACAGCTTTGGGAAAGAACGCATGGAGATGGAAGTTGCTAAACTCAGGACCCGGCGGGACCTGTTGGCCCGAATCTGCCTCCGAGATGGCGGGCAGCCAGTGGAGGGTAACCGGATCCGGGATAAGACCATCAGGCCTTTTCAGAGTGGCCTGGGTAAGATACTAGGGTACGAACTGCAGCCTGGGCTGGACAATGCAACATACCAAGCTTGCCTGAGGATGATCAGACCTGAGATCCAGTATAAGGACCTGCTGGATGCACATCAGTTCCCCCGACCTGTACAGCCAGCCGTGCAGAAGAGTGGGTCCCCTGAAATGGACTCACAAAAGAGGGGTAACAACAAAATGGGGACAATAACACAAAGGAACTCAAGGTCCAACCAGAACACATCACTGGCTCACGAGAAAGGCCCTGTAAGATAGCTCTAAACCCCAGCTCCCCATCTCACAATGTCGGGAGTAGCAGAGACTCTTCCCAATTGCCGTGCAAAACTCAGGACCAGAGACATTATACAGGTACTGCTAAGGACAGTAAAAAGACCATCTATTTCCACTTCACCCTCATTCTTCCTTCCTTTGTGATGGTGATGCCCTGAGAAATTATCTCACAGCGTGTCAAACAGCACTGAGAAGATGGGTTGGAATGGATGTAGAACATGATACATGTAAACTGGCCTGTACAGTGAAGAAGATGCTTGGTGTTGGTACATGAATGAATAGTGCTGTGCATTTAATGTAGGCTCTTGGTGAACTCTATAATGTTATGTAGCATAGTGTAGTATAGAAACATGGATAGATGATCAATGACGTGTCAGATCCAGGAGTGGCTGCTGATGAGCTGAGCAAGGTATGGCAATGAAGACATGGTTAGGATTGGAGTAAAGGTGGACATGTTTATACGTTCACCTTCATACTTGATTACTAAGATTAGCCCTCAATCATGGGATCTTTCGTGAAAGTATGACATGATAGATGTTAGGATGATGGAATATGGTGCCACATTTAGGGTATGCCACTACACTACCACAGGATAGGCTTCCCAGCAGTCAGCTGTGTGTAATTAGAATAGTGGTGTACGGATGCGGATGACTTGAATGTTCATGAGATCCAGCAATTCTAACTGTACTCCCAGAAACAAGCCCTTGATACTTGACCCACACTGTTTGCATTGCCTCACTGCCTCACTCATATCTTGCATGTTTTCTTAAAGCAAATGTACACTGTTAGCTGAAATAGTGTTGTAGGACAGGATGTGTGCTCATACAGTAAAATTATTTCTCTTCACTTCTTGTCATTTTGTCATTGATATTTTACAAGAATGTGCTATGTTTGAGGATGGTACTGGTCTCAGAATTTTATGTAGTCTGCACATGTAGAAATGGTTGTTCAGAAATTTCTCAGCTGCAGTCTGGTGGAACAGAAAATAGCAATGTTGTCTTTCAACACCTAAATCCAATGGGTTTGATCGCTACAGTCTGTGTGGAGTTTTGCATGTGCTCCTTGTGTTCTCATGTGTTTCTCTGGGTGTTCCAGTTTCCCCCCACAGTACAAAAACATGTTTCATGTTATTGACTCTAAAACTGCCCATTTGTGTGTGTGTGTGTGTGTTACACTGCTTTGGTGTATAGCTAACACCCTATATTACATTGGATTAAAAAGATGTTAGTTACATACTACAACTAATTGTTGAGGGTCCCATTGGAGAGAACTCTTGCTAAATAAAAATATAATGGTCCCAATGCAAATAGTAATACTTTCCAGTGACCCAGCAAAAAGGTTGTTGGATATATTTCTATAAAGCTGTCCAAGCACCACCCATAAAATGCAGTACTATTTCAAACCAAATAATGCCCTCTAAGGTATGTTAGAACTTAATATTGTAGGTTGTACAGTTTGGGTGGTACACTTAAAATATGTCGCTACAGCAGACAAAGTTTGAATGGCTAGATCTCAAGAGGACATGCCTGTTGTGGTTGTGATAGTCAACAGAAGACTTGGTAGTTTGTCAATGAAATGGTAAAAATGGTACTCAGATTTCCTAAGGAAAAGTAAATACACATGGCAGTTGGTTCTCCTTAAAGAGAGAGCTAGCTAAGCATTTGCTGGATATCTGTTTTCACCATGAAAATCTCGAGTATTCACAGATCACACAGTCAACACTCCTTTTCAGCAATATGTTTTTTGTCATATTGAAATACATGTTGTTTGTTTGTCATTGAACAATGCCAGAGTATTTAATACACATACTGTGTATTCACTTTAAAATCACCCACAGTTATTTTTGTTTTACTTACTTTTTTAACCTTCCCATAAATATCAAGAGCATCACATGTCCGATTGTCTGTTTGTTTACTGTAAATGTTTCCAGCTTTGTTGTATGTGCATGCAGATAGGAAAATGGTGAACTGTTATACAATCTGACTTAATCTGAAATCCTTGGAACTCATCTGATACAATTAGAAATATACAGAAATATGACTTTGCCTTAGTTAATCAAAGACACTTTTAACATGGCTTTAAAATGTCATTTTGCTGTGTTTGAGACTTAAAATGTACTTGGGTTATTTATTTTTTCCACTTAAAAGGGATGGCCCTCTAAATGTCCAAGTGTGCTATGCAGATTTAATTTGTGTGTGCAAGTATAAATATAACCATTGAAATAGTAGAATGCATAAGCATTAAAATATATTCATTATAATTATGAATTTTTCTGGATGTAGAATAGCAGAAATATGCATTTAAACAGTGCAACAAGTTTTCATGCACAAGTTCTGTTCTAATTGCTACACAGAAAACTGTCTCCTCTACCACTACACTACCCACTCAAGATACAGACACTGCTTCTGTGTATGTTTTATACAACTAGATTACAATGAGGACTGATGACAGAGGCAATAATTCCACCTAAGATTTAAGTCAAACTGATGAATAGCGTTAGCTGAATGTTGTCTTCCATTTATCCTCCTGAGACCCAAAAAAATCTTTTTGGACATTTTTCTATAGCTTGTTTTGAAAATGTGCAGGCCTGATCCCTAAATCTATAAGATGTAGTAGAACTCAGCTTGTTTAGAAGGAAAAAACTCAGAAATGAACATCTTCTTGACTGGACAAAAATGCATGGCTTTGTCTCAGGAGGCCACTGATGGGCTTATGGAGGTGCACAGATAGGGTGTAACTGAAGATATATTGCTTTGTACAACAAAATGACCTCATTGTCTGCTAACCCCTCTGTGTACCCATTTCAGAGGTAAATTCCCTTTCTATCTAAAACGTGGTAATTAAAAAAGAATGAACTTTCATACATTTATTACTCAGTATTACCTGAATATGTAATATAGTGAGCGTATGTAAGATTGAGTATGAGTGATACTTTTCAAATTGGTTTAGATTACATGTTCATATGATACTGTACATGGCGTGTAATAAGTTGACTGATAAGCAGCATGTACACTTACAGTGTCATTCAAAAGCCTCTTGCTCTTCACTGCAAAGTATTTTGCAAAAAGTGTCACAGCAGCTATTGAAACCAAATACATAGTCATGGGTGTGATGAGATGAAGCTGGTAGTGACAGATTCCTTGCTGCTTAAATGCGGTAATGAAATGTCACCAGGGAGGAAATATTGTGTACTGCTGTAAAATACTCCTTCAGGGACAAATGGGTCTGTTAGCACTTGTGAAACAGTCATAATGTAAATGGTTCACATAACATTTAATATTGCTTGAAAAAGCAAAATGAAGCATGTGAAGCCACATATAATACAATTAGCAAATGTAGAGAAAGGTAAGACTGTCTGTTATATTTGTGTCAAACTTATATTGGCATGTAGTGTGTTTGCAATCAGGATATTTTCCTAATGTATAGTTTTTACAGAATAATCAGTTCTCAACTCTTACTGCAGGATATCTGAAGATTTACTTTAATCATGCTTTAATCATTTTGGTTGTTTTAAGAATGAAATGTATTTAATCATTTTTCTGTAAGAGTGACTGGTGGAAAGGAACTGGGTATAATGAATGAAACTGAGCTCATGTTAGTTTTTACTTTTCTTGTTACTTGAACATGATGTATGCTTGTTATTACACCAATATAGTAAGGTATCTGTGTCCTATTGTTTTTCATGTACTCAGTAAAATAAAATAAATAAAATGCACTAATTTATAAAGATTGGGGGCAGACTCTTAAATGCTTGCCTGTTGTTATTTACAACATTAAGAGCTATAGTTATACGTTCTGTTTACCTCCCCTGAGTACTACAATAGAAAATTTTCCATTATGAAGATTCTGAATGTGGGTCTAAACTATGATGATCTTCCACTATGATTAAATACATTCACTTGACAGTTATTTTCTTCTTCATAACTTTTGTTTGGTATGTCGCTGAGTAGAAAGAAATTGTAATGTGCAAAGGAACGGAAAAAACCATTTCAACATTTGACTGTTAACAAGCACTAGTTTTGTTTTTCTAAATAAAAAGTACAAGCAGGATTCTCAATGTATGGTTTGCAAAAAGGAATATTTCTCTAACTGTGATCAAATTTTATTGTTTCAAGATTTAAGGTTTCCTTAAATTTTATTTTTAATGTAACTCTACAGTATATGATTTAATAATATGAAGAATGTTTTGTATGCAAAGAGTGCCGCTACAGTCTTTGCATTCACTGCTACTTCTACAATGTACAGTGTATTCAGGACTCATGTCAGACTCATGTTAGATTTATGACTCTCTTTTTGGAATGTGGCTAGATTTTTAAGGAGCCAGCTCTGCAGCAGCTTGTACATTTGAACATTCTTCTAGCTGCCTTTCAGCATTTTCCCAAAAATAAAGTAAAATCTGAACAGCTGAACTTGTGCTAGTAGGCTTTTCTTGTATATTTATGCGTGAGGTAAGAATGCAGCTCATTCTCCCGGGAAGAAAGATTTCCGTCTTTGAGGAACAAGGGGAACCAGCACTTTCACTGACTCCAAAGCCTGACGCTACCACTTCACAGATGATTCATATATACAGCTCTGATGTGTGAAAGAGTTTCAACATTGTTCTTCACTTTCATTTAGCTGACACTTCTCAAAAGCAATTTGTTTTGTTAGGCTGCTTACAATTATTCAACTAGTAGCCCAGTTGCCCAGTGTTGCGAGGGTTAACAAAATGTAGTCGTGTAAAGGTAAGTGCATAATTACATAAGTAAATAATTACATTATGTAATCACCAAACTGTTTTTTCATTAATGTGGTTATGTTTAGTACACAAGTGTTATTAGTGCTGTTGGACAGGCAGATGCGAACATCAGACAGGCCTGCCGGTCACAGTCCAGTGAAAAGAAAAAATATGCATCGCCAGACTTTAATACCCATAAATCACTAATGTGTGTTTTGTGTTGCGAGAAATATTGTCAACGTTACCTACATAGACCCTGCGTGTAACATTACGTGCTGCATCTGACGTTACTACACTTGTTTCTCCAAGTCTTGTAGAAGTCTGAATTTTAAATTTTCAAAAAAAATTTATGAAGTTGACCATGCAAAATCTCACTTAATGCAAAACATTCCTGTGTGCCAAATTTCAAGTCTGGTTTACAAAAAAAAAAAAAGAAAAAACAATGCGAAAAGAACAAACAGACAATGAGCATTACAGATATAGAAATGTTTACAGTTGGGTAGTTTTTACTGGAGCAATTCATGATAGATACTTGGCTGGTGGGTATTTCAGCAGAAGGTGGGTTTTGAGCCAAGTTACCTTAAAATCTAGAGACAGCAGCAGGTTACTGTATTTGTGGTCAATTACTCAATTCTCTTCTTGCAAAGAGTAACATGATAAAAGAAAGCCAGCACCATTAAAGCTATAGGTAATATTTCTGATACACAGCCTGCTGTTATACCCTCGCTCTTGAAACCGCTAAACAGTTGCAAAAAAAAAAAGCTTTCGTCAGAACTTAAACAAAGACATAGTAAACAACAGAGTTGTGTAAAAACAAACTTTATTCTTATGCAGCATATCATCACACACACAACGCGACCACCCACAGAGGTACCATAGACCAACACAGTCTCAGGGTCACTGCCAAGCCCTGGACTCCTACCACGGTTGGACACATTAATTATGTACACAGCAAAGCATGGCGGAAGCCACCATTCCCCTCGACGTTACAATATTGTTAGAGATTTCTACATATCTGACTGAAAAAATAATAATTCTAAGTAATAACTGTAAATAGTGTAGAACTACATATGAACACCGACTTGATAACGCCACCGTCGTGAACAAAAGATCTTATTTTGGGTAATCGATTGCTTAAGGCTGACTTGTCTATTTACAGAAGCCGCTTCCGGCTCGGGGAGGTATTACTTTTGCCTGCAGTGCAGTGTCGTCAGGGCTGGACTGCGGTGCAATGGCTTGAATTATTTTTTTATATGCGTGTATTATTGAGTTAATGTAGAGGTTAAATAAATGCTTCAGTTTCAAATATACTGTAATAAATGTACTGTGCATGTTTAAATAAAGTGGGGCCCAAGTCGGAAGCCAACCGAAAAGAGGATCTAGCTACTGTGAAGCCATTGAAAGAGTAGATAGCCGGGCAGCTAGCGCGATAGCTGTGTTAGTTCGATTGGCAGCAGGCATGGTTCTAATGATGGAGTCCCAGTGTGAGTATTTCATGTACTTTCCCGCCGTCCCCATTTCCGACCTGTCCGACCCGGCGCGTTACCGGACCCTGCCGCGTCGCAGTCACCTCTACCTGGGCGAGACGGTGCGCTTCCTGCTCGTGCTGCGCTGCAGGGAGGGAGCGGCCGCGGGGGGTGGTGGTGGAGGCGGGCCGGAGTGCCCCGGCGGCCGGGCTTGGAGGGAGCTGGCCAGCTCCCTGTGCGCCGTGGCAAGCGTGAGCCCTGGGGAGAGCCGGCAGCGTTTGCAGACCCAGCGAGGGGACTACCAGCACCACCCGCATCAGCAGCACCATGGCAGCAGCGGGGATGAGGGCGCAGATGATGCCGAAGACGAGGATGTCACCGCCGCGGGGACGACCGCGGACACGCGGACTCGGCGTTTCAGGGACTGTCAGCCGCTCCTCATTCACAACAACACGGGCAGCGGCGCCCGGGAGCAGCAGAGGGCTGTGCCGCAGGTGAGGGGCCCCGATGTAACGCGTCGGGCAGGTAGAGGGCACTGTTTGAACCCTGCCATTCCGGAAGGGAGAGACAGTTTGCTCCCAAGAGATATGAGCGCTGTGGTTAGATGCTCAGGAATATTAGACACGTCCTGCTTGTAACAAGCCAACTGCACCGTCAGCATGGGGGAAAACATGCATAAGACTGCACAGTTAAGGCAGAGCAATTCATTCATACGCACCATGATTAAGGGTAAAATAGAAGGAGGTGGGATTAGAACCTGTGTCTTACAGTGGAAACTGCCTTATGGCGTTAAATAAACTACAATTACACTAAAATCAGGAATAGTCTATGGGGCAACAGGTAGTGCAGAGATTCATCTTTTTGACTTGTCATTTGAAGGTTTCTGATTCAAATCCAAGTGCTGTTGTAAAATATTTAATCAGGGTACTTCCTATGAATTGGTGCAGCTAAATAAATGTGAGTCATTTTAGAGTTGACTGTATAACATTGTAAGTCGCATTCAGTAAAGGTTAACAACAGCAACAACAGTAATAATAATCCTTGCAGGCTGAAGCACTGATGAAGTCTGGACACGCCGACCCCTCCAAGGATGTCGTCATCAGACAAGCACTGAATCCAGGGAAAACACACTGTTGCGCTGCTCTTGTGTTGGGTGTGTGTTGCAGGCATGATCCCTCGGGTTATGTTGTCCTGATTTTGCCAGAGAGAATACTCGTCCTGTTCCATTGCGTCTCCTAAACATGCAGCAGATGACCTTTAACTGATGATGTATCTGCTTTATGCCATTGTTTATTGAAATTTGGTTCCTATTTTAGTAGCTGTTTTAGAGAAGTGCCGGGCACACCGAGGAAGGGCCTTGATTGTGTTCGTAGACACCTAATACTGTGAGATTGTTACCAAAATATAGTTTGTGTCTGTCCTCTGCTCAAGAACCTTTCTTTTCCAAACACTTACAGTGTGTCAGAGGTATAATCATGTAGCATTGTTTATTAAGTTCCAGAATGGTTGCCATGTTTTGCAGAACTCATTTGAATTGTTATGTAGATCAATAGTTAATTTTTATGAATAGAAGGAAAATACTTGGACATAGGTATGCTTACAGAGAGCACTTCAGGTTTTAACAAAACCATTAAAATAAATTTCTTTAAGTATGTCAGTGTAAACAAACTACATCCCATAAGTTTATCAAAAAGAATCAGGATTGTAGTTTAATGGAAAATAGATGGGGACAAATAAAACTCTTTGTCAAAGGTTTGTAAATGGTTAAGTGGACTCCCTTCAAGTGATCTTGTATCTTATCACTTTCTCAGAATAAATGTATTAAGGTGCCTAGAACAGCCTTACATTTAATACATGGCTTCACTTGTTTCATGTAAAAGTGCAGTTTCTAGGTAAATAATGTTAATATAAATTATCTGCAGGTAATGGAAAGTTCTTAAGGACAGCAATGCAGCTTTAGAGAAAAAAACAGTTTAAATAAATGATTTCACAGCCATATACAGTTTTTCATATCCGTATTGTTAATCCATATTGCAAACATTGGTGAACCTCTTGTGACCATCAGTTTCTTTATTTTTCATTTATGTGAGGATTGTGTAATGCCCACACTCCCTAGGGACTTGATTGTCTTGTGACATGTTTAAACTCAGACCAGTACAGGAAGTGTTCTGAGGGTTCAGTTACACAAATTTGGTTGAGCATTCTTAACATTTTCAGACTTTTCCTTAACATGCATGTAACAGGCATACATCATTGCTAATTAAAGGAAAAAATGACTGTTTTGCAGACCCTCCAAATAATTTGCTGTACTGTTTTGCATGTTTTGTCTTTACTTGGGCGTGTGCTAACGTGACATAACATGTTTACTTGATATCATCTCAGCACACAGACGTGCTTCTCCAATTCAACTGATCTTTGGCTTGCCATTTGATTTTCTGACAGTCACCCCTGGACGAACCAGTGGTTTTGACTGACGAAGTTATCTTTCCCCTGACCGTATCCCTCGACAAACTCCCCGTCAGCACTCTCAAGGTCAAGGTGAGTAGCTGCTTTCGACAGTTCTGGACTTAAGCCCAGTGCAGAGTAAAATCTCTGTTTAATGATAGTATAGTCACGTGGCACTTTTCCATGTCACAGTTTACAGTGACATTGTGATTATATGCTTATGTTTATGCCTTAATTCTGTTTGCAGTAGTTTCAGTTCCTTGTTGCAATAATAATTAATCTTCTCTTTGTATTCCTGGTCTTGCATGCTGCTAACTACATATTTTTTGCAGTATCACTGATGCTGTTTCATAAGTTACACACTGATCCATTATTTACATCTCTAAGAAGTATTTATATCTATAAGAACTGGAATCAAGAATTGTTTGTCACGCAACAATAGGTATTCAGGGGACCACAAAATGAAGATCCTCAGGTCCACAGTGCACAGAACAGGGGGAAGAAGTTGACATGAAGTGAACATGTTTTCACTTTTCCTATGCGTCTCCTTGAGTGTTTACAAGCAGTGTAACATTTTACAGCAGCCCTCCTCTGCAAACATGTTCCAGGTCATTGTGACTGTTTGGAAGCGAGATGTGGAGAAGGCCGAGGTCAGGGAGCATGGCTACCTCACCGTCCTGCAGCAGCGCAGCCCCACTCACACTTTCCGCCATGACCTCAACACCTTCAAGGCTCAGGGTCAGTCTACTTGGTCACAGAGCCTAGTAGGATGCAGTTGGCTTAATTGGTTGATGAGTCAAAGAGAAGATCCTGTTTGAAATGTATTAATCAGATAGAAAGGGTAGTTTGTGACCCATTAGTTCTCTTGTCGGATGATCACATTACATAGACCAGCAGATAAAGTGAAAAAATTATGGTTGAAATCCTGCCACAGCCAAATAGTTGCTGTTTGTCAGCTGATCTAATCACAACCCATCTGCTGACAGTTAGTACCACACTGACGGTCCTGCCCCCTCCTACTGTGAAGTGTCAGCAGATGACAGTGTCTGGGAAGCACCTCACCATCCTGAAAGGTATGCCAACAAACCTGCTTCAGGAGTTTTGCACCCAGTTTGGACAGAGCCCGAAATGCAGTGAGAAAAGATCAGTTTAATTCTGTCTGCCAGTGTCACGTTACATAGACCTGGCTTGATATAATCCGCATCACATTAGTTTATGGTTTCATTTTCTTTTCCTTGTTTTCTAAATACTCATCTGAACAATGCAGATTGACATTAGTGCGCTAGTAATATATTTGGATAATACAAAATGTTTATCACTCGTTCTTTGTCTCACTTCCTCTTTACTTTTTCTGTTCCTCTCACAGTGTTAAATGGGTGTTCTCAGGAAGAGGTGTGTGTGAGAGATGTACGGATCCTGCCAAACTTCAATGCCTCCTACCTCCCTGTGATGCCTGATGGCTCTGTGCTGCTCGTAGACAATGTCTGGTACGTTCATTTGTGCTGCAGGACCCTCGTTCTCCTTGCATAGGTGGCAGCTGGCCATTTGCGTCAGCATTGAATCTTGACATCCCGATTATACTTGGCACCATTTATAGCCCTGTTTTTATTTTCTGTATAGCCACCAGTCTGGTGAAGTAGCCATGGCATCCTTTTATCGCATGGACAGCCTGTCCTGCCGGCTTCCCAGCATGCTAAGTGCTCTAGAGGAGCACAACTTCCTCTTCCAATTGCAGCTCAGTGACCAACCACAGGAAGACACAAAAGAGGTGAGAATTCTGCAGACGGCTAGAATCAAAAGTGTGGTGAAGTATATGGGGTTGGTCTCTTGGTGTTGATGAACTTTGTGTTTGCAAGTATGTTCTAAGACTAGATGTGTGGTTTTGCTCTTTGTCTGTGTCCATATGATATATGATGGTGTGTTCTGGGATCTTTCAGGGTTTGGAGGTGCCATTAGTGGCTGTTCTCCAGTGGTCCACACCCAAGTTACCTTTCACCAACTCCATTTATACACATTACAGGTTAGTTTCTGGCAGGTTGTACAACAGTTTTTGTCTATCTAGGACATGTCTTAGTCTTTTGTTTTTTAATCAGTTGGAGCACAGGAGATCATCTGTCCACCCCATACTTCCTCTAAACGTCTACAGTAGAAGTTCAGTTGTGGAAAAGCTTTTGTGTCAAAAACAGAAGGTGCTGTGGGTCAGTGTTTGTCCTCTTTGATCCCTTTGTGCCTTTGAACCCCACACCTATTCAGGCTGCCCAGTGTGAGGCTGGATAGGCCCCGCTTTGTCATGACGGCCAACTGTCCCAGCGCGGTCCGTGTACGGGAGCACTTCCGAGTGAGATACACGCTGCTCAACAACCTACAGGACTTCCTGGCTGTGCGCCTGGTGTGGACCCCTGAAGGTGAGAACAGTAGCCATGCCCTCAGCGTGACTTCGGCCTGAAGTTTGGATTGGCAGGTCAGAGGGTTGCCATTAAATACCAGCTTTAAAAACTTTATCGGTGAATAAAATGTTAGAGGAAAAGGCTGTTTTTTGAGTTTATGTATTTTAATATAAAACCTAGGATGCTGTTGGGGTGGAGGGAAAGCCTGAACCAGGGGAAAAACTTACTAAGCTAAAGTGAGTTACATAAAGAGTGGGAGTTGGGATATTGAATAGTTGTTTGGTTTTTTTTTCTGTAACACAGAAGAGACATTTATTTTAGTTTGAAATAAATTAAAAATGTTTTATAGACAGTAAGAAAGTTATGGTCAACTAGTTTGTAGTTATTCCGAATCCATTCTTTTGCTGTGTGTGTCTTTCTTGCCCCTCATTGTTCTCCTTTTCCTCCCTCATCTGTCTAATACCCTTGTCTTACCATGTGACACACCTGGTCTTCCTGTGAAACACCAGGTCGCGGTCCTTCCGAAGACCCATCAGTCAGTGCGGTGGTCTGTCACTCTCCACTCAGCAACCTGGGCCACTGTCGCAAGGGGAGTACATTGTCATTCACCGTGGCCTTCCAGATACTGAGAGCAGGGCTTTTTGAGGTACAGCTGTGTGTGTGTGTGTGTGTGTGTGTGTGTGTGTGTGTGTGTGTGTGTGTGTGTGTGTGTGTGTGTGTGTGTGAGAAAAGCATTGGCAGAAGGNGTGTGTGTGTGTGTGTGTGTGTGTGTGTGTGTGTGTGTGTGTGTGTGTGTGTGTGTGTGTGTGTGTGTGTGAGAAAAATGATTGTGTTGTGAACCTAAGATTGGATTTCCCTGTCTTTCTGTAATTAAACCAAAATAAAATTATTTTATCTGTGTTGTATGCATCTGGTCTGCATAACAAAACACAAACTCCATAGTTTCCTCCCTCTGATACATATAAGCAGTTAGTAGCTTGATGGATCAGGTAGCAGTGGTGCTTCACAGGTCCTGAACCGTCTGTCTAAACATTGGTTTGAATCCAGCACAATCTGTTTGGACTTTGCCTGTGTTCCATATGTTCGTGTGGGTTTGCCCTCCACAGTCCAAAGATGTGTTTCGGCTGGATTGGTGACTAAATTCCACAGGAGTGTGTGATATAATGAGTGTGTGCTTTCTCTGCAGTTGACTGCTGTCTTCTGTGGTCTGTGGAGTACCAAAACCCCGCATTGAAGAACCAGTTACCAAGGATAATAAAAGCAGTTTTCCACAAATTCTTTAACAAAAAGAGCCAAAATTGTTGAACATAGATTATTATTATGGCAAAATGATAGTTGTACAGTTTCTATTTTTGCTGATTAATTTGTAAAGTAAATATTACTCACATATATGTATGAAAAATCATTCTGTGAAAAAATGAATGTAAATGTGTGTTAAAACTTGCTGAGCTGGAGAACTGGCCCCGTTTAAGGATATATGCCATGTTCTTTTTTGGTTGATTTTATGTCTCCATGTTGCCCTTTGTCTCCACAGCTTAGCCAACACATGAAGCTGAAGCTGCAGTTCACTGCCTCTGTGTCCAACCCCCCTCCAGAGGCACGACCCCTGTCCCGCAAGAACAGCCCTTCAAGTCCGGCTGTACGGGACCTGCTTGATCGCCACCAGGCCAGCCTGGGCCGCTCGCAATCCTTTTCCCACCAGCAGCCCTCTCGGTCACACCTCATGAGGTAAGGACCAGGAAGACATCTTACATGAGGTTTGTTGTCCCCAAGTTCAGGAGTTTACTGAGCGCAAATAGATAAGGAACCACCTGATTGCATTGACTGTCATAACTGAAACCATTTAAAGTCTTTTAGAGTTCTAAACAGCTGAGATAGAGAGTACGACTTTACACACCAATACAGCAACAGACACACACTCTGTTCTCCCTGTGTCTCTATGGGTTTCCTCCCACAGTCCAAAGACATGCATTTTAGTGAACTGGGGACTTTAAATTGTCCTTAGTGTGCATTTGTCCATCACCGCGGTGCTGTATAAATGGGTGAATGACTGTAGGGAGTTGCATTGTAGTACGTCTGTCTTTCCAAGTCACTTTGAACAAAGGTCTCAGCTTAAAAAAAAGCACAATAGTGATCGTACTATGTGTCTCTTGGGGAAAAGTGTCTGCTGAGTAAATCAATGTAAATGTTAATGACAGATTTGTCACACAGAGGCTGTTGATTTAGACCACATTCCCCATTTCTGCTGTAATGTACTTGAGCAACATACTTACCCTCAATTGCTGTGGCTAAAACCTCCTTCCAAGAAGTGTGTTAAAAACTTTGCGGAAATTGGTATCATATGTGTACAGTGCACAGTTTTTGATCTGCTGCCCCCTTTTGGCATTCTGTGGAACTGCAGGGCAGGCAGTGTTATGGAAAGACGTGCCATTACTCCTCCTGTGGGCTCACCCATCGGCCGGCCGCTGTACCAGCCCCAGGAGAAGGCCATCCTCTCGCTGGACAAGATCGCCAAACGCGAGTGCAAAGTTCTGGTGCTGGAACCGGTCAGCTAGAGGGGTGGTGACTCTGAGCAATGTGTTTAAGGCTGTCAGTGACAGACCCAGGTAAAAGGAAATACACTTGAATACACACATGCGATGATAATGACTTGCACTGGAAAACACTGATCTGCGAAGAGACTGAGGGACTGGCAGTTTGACTGACGGCTCGCCCTGGGACACAAGAAGCAGGTGGAACAGCTTTGCGGTGAAAACGGCAAACCAGACACTGTCTGCTTGTTGCTTATTGACTTGGGTGAGCACACATAGGATAAAAGTCGAAGCATTTCAGCTCCTGCCGGGGACTGGCAAGCTGCTAATGTGAAAACAAAAATATCTGCAAATAGTTGGAAGTTGGGTGTGGTGGGAATGGGCAGAAATGATGCAAGTGACTCAGACTCAGTGTTGACTGCTACCACACTCCCTACAGTGTGACATACATAAAACTCTGACACATAAACGATTTCAAGGAGATGGAACAAAGGGTAATGATATTATCAATAGTATTATGATATTAATCTCAGCAGCAGTAGTTGTAGTCATAGTGATACTAGAAATACTTGTAGTGTTTGTTAGTTGTAGTTCATAGTTAATTGCAAAGACATTCATGCCGCCTCTAAACTTCTTGGCTGACACAGTATAGCATATAAGATCGAATCTGTGAGGAAGGGGTTGGCGTTGGCATTTACTCCGAAGCTGTATGAACTCCCAAACACTCTCTCTCACTCTCGCTCGCACACACACACACCCCCCCCCAGGGATGCCATAGACAGATGGACATGTATTAAAGGGCTTGGCAGTTTCAGACTGTATTTGTGTTCTCTCTGAAGTTGCTGAGTTTGTTTCCATGGTCAAAATGTCTGTTTGCACATAGGACTTTCTTTTTATAATTGCTGTAACTTCAGTTGTCACTATATTTTACTTTGCTAGTTGCTGTGTTTTTGGTTTACATGTTTGGGTCCAGGTGTTTAAGATGCAAACTCCTTTTGCTTCACAATTTTGCCTTCCACACCATCTGTTAACATTCCACTGACTTCAGTTCTCCCCTCTCCCCCACTACCCTCACACAGTCCCACCTTGTGAAAAACTCTATCTTACAGGCACTGGTGATATTTTGGACATTCCTTACTGGATTTTAGAAAGCCAACCACTCTTACCCTAAACCTCAGATTTATATTACCTGTGCAGTGCACCTCATTTCTGACATACTGACGGTGGTGCATGGGCACTGTATGTGTGTGCACGCACATATGCGCTGTGTGTTTCTCCACAGACTGTTAGAATTCCTCATAACTACTCTTATCCTAAATATGCTAATGTGAATCTTTATTTTATTGCAGCAGACCTCATGCTCTGAAATGTTTACATGTATGTCATGTGTGGCTGCTGGGATTTGTGAACAGTGATTTGATGTGTGTGCGCTTCTGCTGTGCTACTGAGTAACTGCAACTGATTGACTGGCACAGGACTTTTTTTATAAGGGGAAAGCTGTAGCTATAAGGAAGAAGTCCTCCTTTGTGACCAGTGAGAAAATTATAAATGGGTGGGTGTGTGTGTGTGTGTATGTGGGGGGGGGGGGGG
>UFQX01000712.1:0-148955 GCA_900497675.1 Arapaima gigas | reverse complement strand
AAAAAGGGGGGGGGGGGGGGGGGGGGGGGGGGGGGGGGGGGTCCTTGATCATTCCAGATGATGCTGTGAAAAGTAAAATGTAAAATCTCTGTCCCTTCTTGAAATCACATTTGCCTTTGTTGTTGACGCCATAAAGTTTTCCAAGTGGCCTTCTTTAGTTATCTGGCTCCTCCAGACCTTCCCTGATGACCCCCCCCCCCAAGATTACTTAATTTTTTTCCATGAACCACAATAGAGAATTTGGGCGAAAGGGGAATTCTTCCCCAAGGAACATTTCATGGAGATCTGGAAGGTTATATTCATCCTGTTTTATTTTTGTATGAAATGGAAACATTTTAATAACCATTGTTTATTTTATTTAAGCACTTTATTTGAATTTTAACTTATTTTTAAAACCCTGTTCATTGTTGCTGCATTTTTGTTTACTTCTGCTTGCTGGTGTTATTTTACCGCTGTGAGGAAAGCTTGAATCCCTCAGTGTGTTCGATGTGTTTAGCGGTTGCACTATGGTTGCTCCACCACACAGAACAGGTGAATAAAAGCAATCAAGAAGTGGCATTTGTGTTACTTTTTGTGTGGTAAAAAATCAGTACATCACCTCAGGTCTTTACTGTGTCAGATTACAGATGTCAGCATGAAATGGTTCCCAGGTCACCACCTTCTGTACAAACAGGGTGCTGCTGCCAGCTGCAAAAGTAGCACCACTAAACACAGTAACACCACAGTCTCCATTGAATTAAAGAATAGAGACAGAACACAGCGGCAACACAGTAGCTTCCTCATAGGGGAAGATGATGTTAAAATGTTTCAATGTACTTCAATACTTATTTGTTTAGATACTGTCCTTGCATGCATTCATTGTTTGTTAATGTTTCCTCCAGTGCAATTTGTTTTAATTTATGTTACAGGGTGTTTCACTTCAAGGGGCAGAACAACAACACAGCAACCAGCACTTGTGCCTCATGGCTCTTAACCTGCGGTTTCCTCAGTCTGTGTGGAGTTTACATGTTTTCCATGTGTTCATGTGGGTTTCCTTCAGTTTGCTGCCACAGTGGAGATATTTCAGATGTGCTGGTCAGTGTAACTTGCCTTTAGTGTGTGTGTGTGTGTGTGTGTGTGTGTGTGTGTGTGTGTGTGTGTGTGTGTGTGTGTGTGTGTGTGGCCGGCCGAATGGCCATCCGGCGATAGACCATTCAAGGTGTATCCTGCCTGTCACTCTTCGATAGGAGACTATTGATAATGGATGGAAGGTGTACCTGGTTCAAATTCACCACAATGGTCCCTGTTGTTACTTAACATTTTAAAAGCCATTTTATTAACCTTTAAATTTATTGTATCTGAAGCCATTTGTTGTCACAAATTAATTCTGAATAAATAAGTAGAAAATGCTGAAAAACTAATATACATCTGAACACAAATACAGACCAGTTGAGTGAAAATATTAAACTAACATGTTTAAGGTGTCCTTTGCAATACAGAATGTTAAAATTACTTGAAAAAGAAGGGTAAACCGGTCATTACTAATTGCTGACACTAATAAACAGCAGAAATATTCTTTACTGTTCTCTGTATTTTCACCTTCTGAAGAAGTTAATGAACACGTCTTCAGAACTTCGTTACGGTGACTTTCGTTGTCCCATTAGGATCCGCCTTCCATGTTTCTGGTATAAAATTTAAAAAAAAAAATTGAATTGTAATGTATACTAATATTTTGTACACCTTTATTACTATGCTAGTACATGCAACGTACATTGCATTACTATACATTATGTATGATTATCATGTCAAGGATTTAACAGTAAAATTCAAATTGGTTCAAGAATTTGAAATGCCACAAACATCTTCCCTTTGTTTCTCTTTCTTTTTCTGTATGAAGCTTAGGAAATATATGCGTACCTCCTCTCTTGTCCATAAGAGTTCCTTCATACTTTATCCTGTTTCTGTAAGAACACAGTTGTGCATTGCATTTATGTTCTTCATTTAAAAAAATAGATGGTTATTGCTGACAGTTTGATCACACCTTTTTAAGCCTGTGTTGAACATCACTGCTGACCTACCCGGGGCACATGGTGGCATAAAAAAGCAGAGTGGTACCATAATAAGGTGTTTTTGAGTAGAAGAATAATTCACGTGTGTGGCACCTCCAGGTGCAGGGAGACGAAAGTTTACTCTAGTTGCTGTGTATTTATTGAGATAGTTGCACCATTTGCACGATGCAGTGGGCTGGCTGCTTACCTGGTGCTGCGCTTGTAGACACAGAAACAGATCAAAGCGATGATTATCACTCCGAGGGGTACGAGAACGCCAATCAGAATAATTGTTGTTTTATCTGAGGCAAGAGATACAGGTATAAACTTTAATTTAAACTGCATTAAAATAGCTCATTCCAGATCTTTAAATTATACCACATTTTTTAGGTTATCCACACAGACAGGTACAGACGAACATTGCTGACTTTATGCACGCTGTGCTGCATTGGTTACCCGTGTCACATGGTATGTTGGGAAAGGTTACTTACAGTTTGTCAGTTACATACCTAGGCTATTCTCCTCTTCGACAACCACCTTTTCTGCTTCACAGAGGGGTCCTTCAAATCCTTCGGGACATATGCAGGTGAAATTGTGCTCGGACTCCTCCAGACACGTGCCGCCGTTCATGCAGGGTTCGCTGAGGCACGGAGACTCTGCGATGAGGAAGAGGAGGAATGGCACTCAACTGACTGCAGTTGAAGTGTTAAGAATCCCCCTCCCCCGAGTTACAGCTTGAATTTATTTTTATTTATTTCTTTAGGACACTTCTCCCTTGTATAGGCATGCTCACTTTTATAGCAGTCGCGCTTGAAGTTGAAGATGGTGCAAATGTGTGTGTCTGGGCAGGCTTTGGGCTCACACGCAGCCCCTGTGGGTGTGCACTGGCAGCTCTGAGAGCAGTCCTCTGTCACAAAGTTGTCGCTGAGCTGGGGTAAGGGCAGAGGAGAGGGACACGCTGATCAGGAGATGCCCTGAAAAGCTTGTTGGAACTGTGTCAGCACACAGCGGGACTTACTGTGTAGTACCGTCCTTGGAAGGTGCAGCCACACTGGCTGTAGGGCACGCAGTCAGTGCCGCTCATGGCAAAACCCTCGGCACACCTGCATCCCTCCATTGTAAAGGTTTCCTCACACTCAGAGGGGGCTGCAAGGTTAGCACATGACGCCGGGCACGCGGTCATCTTGATGCTGTAGGTGCTGTTTGCTGGACAGGATAGGGCTGGGGACACCAAACAGCAGAGTCAGAAACAAGCAGGGGATTTGATCAAATTCAAAGAAGGGCTACAGGAATATCTCTGCTGAGCACAGCATACATTTTATTGTTCCAACACAACTTTCTTCCTTCACTCATTTAGTAACATACCAGCTGAGCATCCCCACTCACTTTGGTAAAAACAAAAATGGACCCAAGAGAAATAAAAAGCCCAACAAACACATTATTTTGCAGAGGATAAAACTGAAGAAAAATATGTCCTGATTTCCATATTTTGAGTTTAATTCAATGTCTGAGCTTTGCCTCACCACAATCCAGCTGCTGTCTCCAGGCCCCGAGGGTCACGCCTTCCTCCTCGCAGGCCTGGGCATACACCTGGTAGCTGGTGCAGCGCAACGTAGGGTCATTTGGGTCCGCACACAGGTCAAACACACAGTCCCTGCAATGTTTACAGTGTCAGTTTAGTCCTGAGATGCAGAAAAGTTATGCAGCAAGGAATATGCACTGCAGTGATGCCTTCAAATGTGTACTTACTCTTGGTATGGTATGGGGGCCAGTACAGGGTGGCAGGGTGCAAATGGACCATTCGGGTCTGACAGAGCTCCGCATTGGGTCCTGTCATTTACCTCACTCAACTGAGCCTTGGTGCAATCTTCAGTGTTGAACCCGGTATCTGGGTCCAACTCACGTCTGTGACATTGGGGAAAATGGAAGTCAGGCACACGGTCTGTGCAGTGCATGTGTGAGGTCAGTGCTACAGTGCGGCAAGCTGTCGGTGGGAAACCCAGGCTCTCGCTCACCTGTACAGGTGTAATGTTGCAGGCAGGCTGGTGGATTGCAGGGCCACCCCCTGGCGCTCACCCACCCTCCAGCTGTCCCCAAATTCATTCAGATAGCGGGTCAGGCTGCCATCGGGCTTCATGTACTCATTGTTAGTTCGTCCATCGAAGTTTCCACACAGTCCCCTCACGGAGGCTCCGTAGGTACTTGGCAGGACCAGTTCTGCAGACATAGACAGGAGTCATTTTCGAGTCATGTTAGTTGCTTCTTTAAGGACCCTGATTTTTAGCTGCTCTCATCAATAGAGATAAAAGTTAATTTGTAGACATCATGATTTGTTTGTAGGTGACAGGTAGTCTTGAGGGCAGGTGTCCTTTATGTAAAGTGTAACAAAGTGAGGACTTAAACATCTAAAAGAGAAATATGAAAGGGCTCCACATCCCTTATAGTCATGGCAATGAAGTAGTGATGAAATGAAAGAGAGCAGTGGGACACAGTTTGTTGGTGGAGAATGAGGCCTGAGCAGCACAGTGTCAAACAGAGTTCTGTTTCATCTGCTAATAACCAACTGGTTGGTCTTTGTTTGGCTTTATAAGTCAGATACTGCTTTTGTCGACTATCTGCACTACTTTTCAACAACAAGAAACCAAACAAAGCCATGCAACAAATCATTTTAACCACATAATGCCAGGATATTCAGATGACTTGAATTCTGCTGTTGCGATGTGTTAGAGAAGTTTCACTGTTATTTCTTCAGTGTCAGTGCTGTTGCCCTTACATGTGTGCAGCTTCCCTCTGACTCACCTGCATAGTATCTTCCATCAAAACGTACAGTGAGTCCGAAATCTGTGGACAGCTGGACGTTACGTGAGTTCATGGTGACTCTGACTCCCTGCCGGAGTGTAACAGGTGGATACACCTTCTCTCCATTCACCTACAAGAGAGCCCCGCACATTTGTAACCTCCACAATCACAAAGCAGGAAATATGAGTACAGCACAAACATGATCAAAAATGCATCAGGGACATTTCAAAGCAATGGGAACAAAAGCAGACAAACTGTAGTGGAACCATTTTTTTCTTGGTTTTGAATCCACCACAAGCTCATGCTCAGGCTAAACACACAGAGGTAAACATTCACTGCAGTTTGCTCACCAGCACCACTCTCTTCTGCAGAAAGCGAACGCTGAGCCCATACACGTCAGTGTAAACTTCATGCAAGAAGGAGATACGCCTGTTGCCGCCCCTTCGCACATTCTTCCCCCGGACCAGCAGGGGCACCAGTGAACTGGGCAGCTCCTGACTCTGGGTTAAAATGTAGGTGTGGGAGCCTTGGTAGTGGTGGTTGAGTCCATCAAAGGTTCTGTAGTGTGGATCTCCTGAAATGGTGCATTTGGAAAACTCTGGAAATAGAGAATAAGAGGAAAACTCATTTTTATCAGCCATATGATGAGCATCAAAAGTCATGAAGATTATTTGCAAATTTTAATCAGTTTAAAACAGTAATATACTATATAGATTTATTAGATCTATTATAAAACTTGGTGAAACTTTACGTTTGCACAAAAGTCAATGAAAAATGTACCCATATCATATATAATATGACTGTGTGTGCGTGTGTGTGTGTGTCTGTAAAAAATATATATTCAGAACTGGCAAAAGTTTAGTTTTTGATCACTCTTCATATATATATAAATTTTTTAACATTTATTTACGTATATATTCTTTTGACAGGCAAGAACCAGCATTACAGAGAAGGTTATGACCTAAGGCACAGTGACAAAGTAACAGCTTTAATTAGTCTGTGAAATAGAGCCAGGTAACTCTGTGTACTTTGTCAGTGGTGACTTCTGGTGAAGGAGACAGGATGGTCATTGGACTTACTCTCTGGCTTGCATGAGCGGATTCCATCTTTGTCCAGCATGCAGATGGAGTTCTCATTGCACTTGAATGGGCTGCAGCTGAGAATCCCCCCCAGACTGCAGCTGCACCTCTCATCGCAGTGGTCAGTTAGCCACGAGTCTCCCACCTGAAATGATATCACACCGCTGTCACAGAGTCTGTGTGCCAGGTTCAGTTTAAAGCAGCTCCATACCTGCCAGGAAGCAGAGGGCTGGATCATTGCATCACTACCAGGCTTTGTTCTTAAACATGTCACAAATCATTTCGATTCATGCAGCTCTTCAGCCCCTTGAGCCTTACGGACTGTGCAAAAGCAGATGGCTGCAATTTCTAATATCTGCACAATAACTATTTTATTCCTTAGTAGCACTGCCTGGTGCATGTAAAACTAAAAATCTCAAAGCAGGACACCTTAACACTGATGATTTTATGAGAGGCCTATAATGCAGTATACATGAAATCGAAGCTGGATTTACATATTTCATCCCTCCATTATCAATAACCACTTGTCTAATGAAGAGTTATGGTGGTCCAGAACCTATCCTGGCAGTATGCAGTGTGAGATACTATACATCCTGGACTAGACACCAGGACATCATAGGGCAATGACACACAAATGGCAGCTAAGAGTCACCAATTCACCTGAAACAGCCCAGGTGGGAAGGGGAAAACAAGCACGCCACCCTGACTCACAGATCATTTTAACTGTGTAATCGTAAAGCACTGACGCAGAAATCACTTGTCATTGAAATATTGAGTTTTAAAACAGAACTGATCCATACACACAGGTATATGAAGCACTGAAATGTATTGAGTGTAGTGTTGCTTTTCAAATGTTTCTAGCATAGTAAAACATACAGGTTACTTCTGATGACTGACCTTCACAAGCTGGAAACTTCTGAACGAGGACATTGAAATAGCTCATCGACCATCACTCACCCACAGCCCGAGATTCAAACCCATAATGAATCTGTCTTGAGTCTGAACAGTGGTGGGACGAAGGTCAGACTCACATCGTGATATTCGCCGCTGGGGTCCAAGCAGCCGCAGTTGGACAGCAGCACACACTGCCCATCGCTCAGCACGAAGCCTGCATTGCACTGGCATCCTTCCACACAGGAGCTGGGGGGTTCAGGGCAGCTGGTGGGGAACAGGTCTGCACAGGTGGCAGGACATGGGGCCGTGCAGGGTGAGTAATAGCTGTTAGGAGGGCAAGGCAAAGCTGAGGAAAGACACAGAGTGGGGGGGTAAGATTATTTTTTTTACTTTGAAAGCTACCTTTCTTTCCACTAGCTCTTCACTAGAGTTGGTTTGCACAACAGTATCCAGGGTCTATCAAACCACCACACTTACGGCAGAACGTCTGGTTCCTCCAGCTGATGGTGACACCCAGACTCTGGCAGGCTTGGGCATAGGCATCTACATTGTCACACAGCGTCTCCTGCATGCCACTGTACTCGCACATGTCATACACGCAGTTGTTTAGGAAGGGCTCAGGGGGCTGCAGGGTGTGGCAGTCCTCGAAGTGCTTGGACAGCAGCACATCGCCACACATTGAGAGATACTGCTCCTTCTCAGCTGGTGAGCACTTAGGGTTTAGGTCTTCCCTGTCATCTGGTTGGCATCTTAGGGATGGCCAGAAGGAAAAAGGAGACACACACAAAAGGGTTTTTGACTCAATACTAAAAAGTATTCAAAGTTGCAGTACTTTCTTACACTGTCAGTTCCTTCTCACTTACCCTGGGTCACTGTCCCCTTCAGCTTTCCAGCTGTTTCCCAGTTCAGTGACATTCGTGGCTGGCTTGCCACTGGGCATGAGGTTGTCATCACTAGGGTTGTCATTATAGTTTCCACACATGCCACACACCTGGACACAAAGGGCAACCATCAGGATACAAGGGACAAACCATTAAGAAGGGAAAAAAGACAGAAAGTAACTGAGAAAATGTTACATCAGATGCTCAAACTATAGTTGTTCAGGTATGGTACAATACCTTGTTAAAGTAGTCTCCTGGTATGGTGATCTCCAAGTGATGTACGCCATCAAACTTCACGATGAGCCCAAAGTCTGTGTCGACCACACTGTAGACACCACTTGTGTACAGCCGAGCGCCAGTCTGCGTGATGGTGAAAGGGGTGCGGATCCTTCGGCCATCAAGCTGCACGTTAGAAGAGGCACGTCTTACACTACTGTAAATGCTCTATGTTATAAAGCAGGCAGATGTTCAGGGACCCAGCTCAGATCTCTCCCAAATTCTTACCAGCACACGTTTGGCCTTGCTGAGTGTGATGTTGGCACCTGGGATGCTCACGGTGACAAAGCGAACATAGGAGGCCAGGGGTTGCCCACGCTCCTCATTCTTGGCCACAATGGTGAAGGGTGTCACCTGGCTGCTGTTACACACCTCTACCAGAGTGTAAGTACATGTGCCCATAAAAGTGTGCATCTTGCCATCAAAGGTGTAGTAATGGGGGTCACCTGCCACATGGCACATGCCTTTGCCTGTACAGGACATAATGACATACAGTTTGCCACAGTTGTAAAGTTTCTCCTTTGGTTAATACAATGTAAACCTTGCATCTAATGATAGTAGTTTCTTTAGTTCAGGTAGAACGTGTAGCAGGTGGGTTTTATGAGCATGTCCTGACCTGTTGAGTGACAGGCGAGCTCTCCTTCTCGTATGCCACACTCCTGTGCAGGGCTGCACTGCCATCCCTCACATATGATGCTATTGGATCCAGTGCAGGTGCAGCGCTCTGAGCAGTCAGCCACAGGGAACCAGCTGTCTCCCACCTGAGGAAATGGTCAGAATCCGGTAACAGAAGATGTATAAAAAGTCCCTGCAGAATCCAGTCAGCATAGAAATTTTTAATATTTTTTAAAATAATAATGTACAGTACCGGTCGGTAATTGTTGTTCCTGTCTGTGCAGCCACACTGACTGAGGGGCACACATTTGTCCCCACTAAGCACCAGGCCGGAGTCGCAGACACATCCCTCCACACAAGGCTGGTCGCACGTGGCAGCAGAGTCAAGGTTCTGGCAGCTCGGTGGGCAGGCTGTCCCACAAGCAGTATAGGAACTGCCCGCAGGGCACTTGAGAGCTACAGAATCAGAAGAAATGAGCAGGGAGATGAGATGAACTATTTCATATGAATGTCAACCTCAGGAGGTTGACATTAATTAGCATATAGCCTAAATCATCAACATCAGAAGTATTTTATATTTTTGCAAGTTTCTCCACGTCTAGCTGGTATAACTGATACTATGCATGCATTACATGATAGTATGAGGGAACTGTTGTTCTGTATCCTTCAACTTACGACAAAATGTGTTGTTCCGCCAAGCGATAGGAACTCCTGCTTGCGCACAAAGGTAAGCGTAGCTCTGGATGGCCTGACATAGGGCTACAGCATCACCACCAGTCCCACACTGGTCATACATGCAGTTCTCAAAGTAAACGTCAGGAGGCACTACTGAGTGACAGGGCTTGAATTTACCTGTAAGAAAGGGGAAAACTGAATAATAGGGTTTGGTTCTTTTGCAGAAGTAATTCCAAATAAACATGTACAATTTGGAAAAGATTGAGCTAAATGGATTGTAATATTTAGTATTTTAATTTCCGTTCAGTTCAACTGACTCTTCCTTTGATGCTGCACAGTAAGTTGACTATGGAATCCAACAAGGATCTGCTATTGGTCCCTACTGCAGCTGACTCACTTTGAGCTTTGCTTTACTGATGGATTCAAAAGGTCTGCAAAAGATGTTATTTGTATTATCTGAAATAGATTTATCCTTGGATTCTGTATTGGAATCTACTTTTGCCTTACCATTGACATCTGTAATCATGCCACAGCTAGAAGGTTTCTGAGCTTCAGCCAACACCTTGTCATCACAAGTGTTCACTCCCCCATCGTGGGAACAGCTGACAGAACAATGGAATAGTTAGTTAGATAATGATGACGACTAAAATGAAGAAACCAAAGGAGCAGATGGTATTTGATCCCTATACTTTATCTACAGCCCTGACCTACCCAAGTGACACCTCATAGACACCTGGGATGAACAAGCTACACTGACCCCACTCTAAAATCTTTGTTGTAAAGGCCGAAGCCCTTGGGGAACCCCTGTAGCTCAGCATGGCAACACTCACTCTGTGCGGTTGTCGGGGACCTGCCAGCTCTCTCCCAGCAGGGCGGTGTTGGGTTCAGGCTGGCCATCTGGTTTCAGATTGTCATCTTTGGGATTGCCATTGAAGTTTCCTGTTGACAAAACAAAAGAAATGACCATCACTGAAAAGTAAAGGCCAACACTAATACCCACGACACTTTATTGAACTTTAGTTTACTTATTAAGGTGCCAAATACTCTCATATTTGATATAATTCATGCAAATTTCATGGTGGTACACAAGACCGTAATTTACAATCATATTTGAATTGACAAATACGTACAATCTAATCCGATTAAAATCTGATGTAGTTGTGGTGTTTATTCACTTCTGAGAAAACAGTTAAACAACTGAATCATTGGTCTTGTAAACTCTACATTATCATTTTTTGCTGTTCAGCCTGTTTCCACTGTGCTGAAAGGTTTCTATTAAATGGAAAGTAGACCGCCACCTCCTGGAGGACACAGAAAGTCATACCGCAAAGCCCACACAGAAGCCCACTGTAGGATGAAGGAAGGCTGACATCAGCATGGTGGTTCCCATCAAATCGCACCTGCAGTCCAAAATCTGTCGCCACCACTACAAAAGTGCCACTGAAAGAGACATGTGTACCGCCTGACAGAGAAACTGGAGGAAAAACCCGAACACCGTTAACCTGTCAAAGAAAGAAAAGAATTGCAAAGAGTGAGTAGTTCCTCCTAGTACTAACTATGATGTATCAGTTATTACCAGCAAGAAGCCAATAAAACTATTCTCACCTGTACTCGGCGACCCTTGCTCAGAATGATCTTCGTCCCCTGAACTTTGACGATGACGGCACGAACATAAGAGACGTATTTGATACTGCCTCTGTGCTCATTCTGTGTGTCAACAGAAAAGTATGGCAAGCCAGAGGTAACATTGCAAGGCTGGACTAAGGTGTAAGAGCAGGATCCCTGGAAGTGGTGTATTTTTTTATCAAATGTGGTATAGTGAGGGTCCCCAGAAACAGAGCAGATGCCGTGATCTGGGACAACAATGGGAAAAACACAAATGGCAAACATTTAGTCAAAGTAACATTAAGTAAGAACTCAAAAAATTATAAATTTTTTAAAAAAATGTCCCAAATACAATAAAAAAGAAGGATGTCGTACCAGTTGCGTGACAACCGTATTCGCCATCTTGCAGGTGACAGCTCTCTGCTGGGCCACAGGAGGCGTTGTGGCACTCGATCAGGCCTTCTCCTCGGCACACACAGCGCTGGGTGCAGCCCTCCAGGTACCAACTCTCGTTTACCTGAACAGCACACACACGAAGCCATTAGCTGAGGGCTACCTGTGACACGCGTGTAATTCTTCCCTACTCGTGACGGTCTCGGCCGTCCGACGGAAATCCGCTACGTTGTTTCCGGATGCTAGCGGTGGTTCGCTCGACATTTTCGTCGTCATACCTCCCGTGTCACTGTGGTTTTTCATTCGTGCTGTACTCACAGGATGGTAGGAGCCTTGTCGGTCCACACAGCCACAGTCTTTGAGAGGAACGCAGCGGTCATTGCTCAGGATGAATCCAGGATTGCACTGGCACCCTTCCACGCAGCGCTCTTCGCAGCCCGGCACCCCCGCGCTGCTCCCCACGCACGTCTCCGGACACGCGCTCACACACAGCGAGTAGTGGCTGTTGGGCGGACACTGCAGAGCTACAGGAACGGAGAAACGCTCGATAAGGGCGCAGCGTTCACGGTCAAATGCGAAACACACAATTCGGCGCGCCCGCCGAATCGTCGGCATTTTTCACTGATTTCATCCAGCGTCTCTGACTTACGACAGAAGTCTGTGTCCCTCCACCGGTGCACCGGGGCACCTGCGCTGAGGCAGGCGTCGGTGTACGCCTGCAGCTGGTCACACAGCGTCTGCACGTCTCCCTCATATCGACACATGTCGTACACACAGCTCAGGAAATAAGGCCGTGGGTCCACCACTTTCACACAGTCTCTGAAGCGCAAGAGGGACACAACAGCGGCCGCAGCCAATCAGCGCAGGCGTTCGGCGCTCGCCGTACGGCACCGTCGCACGTACGCGCTATACGAATCTGCTACCATCTCGGACCTGCCGCAACGGTACTGATGCGCGCGTGCCGATCGGCCGGCACGACGCGACGTAAGCACGGCGGCGCTTCTCAAATGGCGTGGGCGCGTGGTACCGGGACAGTAGCCGGGACGTGACCGTCTGTCTTTCCTCTCTCTGGTGATTGGTAAAGTTTACTAGAGAATCTCTAAGTGTTCGGTTACCTAAAAGGACCTTGAGTGTCGTTCAGTTTCCCGCATTTCTCAGGTTTGGACACCTCTGCCTCCACACTGGGGTCACACGGGGGTTCTGGCTTGTTGTCAGATTCACACCTGAAAGAAAATTTAAAAAAAGTCAAACGACAACAAAAACAAGACTTTCAAACGGAACATTTTCGTTGCTTATACTGCGGCGTGAGACGCACAAGTACCGACCTGTCGTCTTCGTCTTCTTTGGTTTGCCAGCTGTTGCCAAAATCATTAGGGCTACCAGCCATTGAGCCATCTGGCTTGGCGAAGTCATTGCTGGAGTTTCCATCGTAGTCTCCACAGAGACCACACATCTGATCAAAGTAGGAGCTGAGAGACGAGAACCACGGCGTCAGATTCTCGGACACGGACCCAGTACAACTGCCGAAATCCACGAGTTCCCTCAGCGGCGCCTCGCGACATCATACGCAAACTGCAGTCTTGGGCGAGTGCCCTTGAACTCACCTGGGAACCGAAATTTGAGCGTAGTGGTTCCCGTCCCAGCGCACGGTCAGGCCGAACGGGGTCTGCAGGGTGACGTACTGGCCGGCCAGGGAGAGCGAAATCAACGGGGAGGGCGAGTGAGGAAGGGACACGCGCAGTCCGTTCGCCTGCAGAAAAAGAGAATGTCAGAAATGACAATAAGGACCACGCGAAAATCGCCGACACGTACGCAGCGTCCGCAGAAACGACGCCGCGCTGCAGTCAAATGTATACTGACCAGGGTCTTCCTGCCTTTCATCATAGTGACCGTAACTCCACCCACTGTCACGTACAGCTTGCGGAGGTATGAGACGCCCGCAACACCTCGTTCTTCATTCTTGCCCTCCACTGAGAACCAGGGACCTGAAGCGGCAGCGAATTCCACGTCCGACTTAAAACCTCAATTACGCGCGTACGCTGCCCGAGACACCATCGTGAGACGCGTCACAGCGGATGACGTGATCAATAGCCGCTTTTAACTTTCATGAACTTCTGAATCAGATAAGAAGTTGTTTTCCATACAAGGAGGCCAGTAAAGGTCTACCTGTGTTGTTCTGGCAGCTTCTAGCCAAGGTGTAGGTGCAGGTTCCCATGAAAGTGTAGAACTGGCCATCAAAGGTGGTGTAGTGCGGATCTCCGGAGACGTAACAGTCCTCAGTGCCTTGAGAGGGAGTCGGGGATACAGTCAGCGGTACGGCACGTATCTCTCACGGATGCGCTAATGTCAGCGGAGGAGAGGAAGCGCAGGAGAACTCACCGATGGGGTAGCAGCCAAGCTGTCCGTTCTGCACCCCACACGTGTGCTGTGGAGGACACGTTCCTTCTTTGCACGTCACCTCGCCACCCTCGCACTTGCACTTTGACTGGCATCCCGCAGTGTAGAACTCCTCTCCTGGCTGAGATGCAGTGGGAAAGCTTGTACAAAACTCGCTTTAATAGCGATCACGCGTTTCAATACTTATAATTGGTTTTATTATTTTTGTTTTAAAAACTTTTTTATTTTTTTTTCACGATCGCCCGACACCGAACAAATAAAGCTGAGCGGACGCAGGCACGGATATACCCGCTGCGCGCACAAACGCAGTCTCCTCACCTGGTAGTACTGTCCATTGTACTGGCAGCCACACGTCTCTTTTTCGACACACAGCCCAGAGCTGTAGACGTATCCTGGGTCACACACGCATCCCTCTGAGCACGAGCTGTCGCAGTGTCCTGGACTCAGGTCAGAGCAGGAAGGAGGGCAGCTGGGGGCACACAGCTCATAGTGGCTGTTTGGCGGGCAGTGCAGAGCTGCGGACAAACAACACGGGTCAGGTCCTGGTGCGCGTTGCCTAAACTCATTATCGTTTCAAAAATTTACACTGCACCGAGGTGTGGGAACTTTGTGCGGCAAAATAGCAAACTTTGTGCCGTCAGCTAAACGGCAGAAAAGACCGAAAGAGGAGAGAGTCGCTTACGACAAAAGCTGCTGTTCCTCCAGGGTCCCACGTTTACGCCGCGGTCCTGGCACTCGTTCACATAGGACTCCAGTGCCTCACACAGCGATGTCTGCGCTCCTCCCAATGCACACAGGTCATATAAGCAGTCCTTGAAGAAAATCTGCCAGAAGACACCTCACCTCACTCACGCCGTCGCGGCAAATACGCCATTGTTGCCCCGTCGGTATAGACGCTGCTGATTTAGGATCCGTGTTAAAAAGTACGGCTCTGTTTTTTGGACAACGACACGGTCGCTTACGTTGGGGTTGACCCTTGGGTGACAGACTGCAAACGGTCCCTTGACGTCCAACAAGATGCCACAGTACGCCGGGCTTTCAAAGAGATCCAGCTCGTCGTCTGTGCATTCCGGGACGGTGTCGTCTGGTTTCTTGTTGCAGCTGCAAGAACCAAGTCAGAAAATCGTTACTTTTATCACGATCCGAGCGTGTTTTGTAGCACTTTCGTTAAACAAAAGTCTCACCTTGGGTCGGAGTTCCAGCTGTGGCCAAAATCATTGGGGTTGGTCACCAGCTGCCCGCCAGGAGTGCGGAAGTCGTCCTCGGGCTTCCCGTCGTAATCTCCACACAGTCCGCAAAGGGCGTTCTTGTAGCTACACACGGAAACACGCGGAGATGCCCTTTTAATACTGACAGTAAACAATTAAGAAATGCAGCCAACCCAGCCTGTTCTGCTGTGGAAACTCAACACCGTTCGACAGCTTAGTTACACCTCCCCGTGCTAGGACTTACTCGCTCGTAACTTTAATGTCCATGTAGTGATTGCCGTCGTAGCGAACCGTCACCCCGAAATCTGCAGCCACAGTGTAGTGTCTCCCTGACTGGAACACAGACAGGCCGGGCGCTGGGGTGGCAGGCAGGTTTATATTGGTCCCGTTCACCTGATGGAAGAGAACGCATGCGACTCGAGGGTCGTTTTAACCCTATAGGCTGTTCGCCTTCAAACGTTACGCTGAGCATCAGGAGGGGATCTAAGGCAAGGCGCGCGGATTCGTTTCTTTAAGTCGTCTTTCCGCACAGAACGAATCGCTTCCTATCTCACCTGCACTACTCCATCTTTCAGTAGCGAAACAACCGCCCCGAGCGTGTGCACGTGAACAGCCTTGAGGTAGCTGATGGACAGTTGGTTGTAGCGGTTCTCGTTGTCAGCATACACCGAAAAGTCTGGGGCCGCCGTGCTGTTGCAAGGCTTGGACAGAAGGTAGCTGCAGTTGCCCATGAAGTCATAGTAACGGCGATCGAACGTGATGTAGTGGGGGTCGCCCGACACAATGCACGTGGACGTGTCTGCGGAAAAATTAACACACGTTAGATCCGTCTGTCGAGGCGAGGAGATGGACGCTAAACCGTGTCGGGTTGTCGAACGTGTCTACGGAACAAAATCACTCAGATGAGGGAACTTAAATCGCATTTCGGTCAACCGGTGCTCACCGCAGGGGGGTTCATTACCTTTGGGGTAGCAGCCAGACACACCGTTCACTTCTCGACACTCTTCTGTGGGGTTACAGGAGTTGTTCACACAGTTCAGTGTGTAGTTTCCTGCACAGCGACACAGCACGGAGCAGCCGGTGCCAAAGACAACCTCCCCTGGCTTGGGGTAGAGAATCGCGAGAGAACAACATTAAATGCAAGAGAAGTAAATGCGTCACCGGTGCCTTAAACCGAGGAAGATGTACGTAAAACGATTCGAACAGGTTGATATTTTCATTTTTTTTTTTTTTTTTTTTTTACCAAGTGTAACCCAAGAAACGTATTGTTCGCGCGTCTCTTAAAACCGACAATGGAAACGCTAACGAAACACACTGAGGTACTTTAGGACACAGATCCTGTTATGCCGGCAGGATAATTTTCGTCTGGGTTTCACGTGTGTGGCTTTAGGGGTTTGCTTCGGGGGTCGTACCTCAAAGTAATCGCCGGCATTATCCAAGCAGCCACACCGGCTAATGGGAACACAGCGGCGACCGCGGTACAAGTAGCCTGGGTCACAGAAGCAACCGCTGATGCAGGACCCTGTGCAGTTGGTGGACGGTTCCTGGCAGCTTGGGATGCACGCCGGACCGCACTCGATGTAGTGGGAATTCGGGGGGCATTTCACTGCAGTACGAGTGCACGATGAAGAAGTTACGAAGAAACATTTTCGGTTCTGCACTACTGAATTCGTTTCTCATTATTCGGATAGTGCAAGTTGCTGCAGTCTCATCGGTGCCGTTACAACTGTGACACAAATTACTCACCAGGCGGTGCGGTTGTTGAAGGTTTAGGTGTGGTGGGTTTAGCTGTAGGTGTGGATGACGTTGATGGTTTGACTGTAGGCCCTGTTGATGTCGACGGTTGAGTAAACAGTAAGTCACGCTTACTAAATACAAACCGAGCTTGAAAGCTCATCTCAACTGCAGTATGAGAAGTGAAGTATTAACTTTTTAATTTTTGCCGACATGATATACAGATATCTCTCACTATCCAAACTACTGCTATTCAAGTAATCATTATAAAAAACTGTAAAATATTGGTCTCATAACTTATCTCAATTAAAAACCTGCTACAAGAAATGTTTGTGCAAAGTAATAACTTATAAGTTGTGCGGCACAGAGTGGAGGTATAGTTTTAGGAATGTGACTTTTTTGCTTTAAAAGAGATAAGTTTTATGTACAGCGAATGTAATTCTAGAGAAGTGTTTATTGACTATTTTGATTGTGTTACTTAATTGAATAAATGGGAGGTCGCAGCAAAAGTTACATGGATTGTTTTTGTAATATATTAATACATTCATCAGAAAGCACACAGTTACAAAATCATTTCCAGTCCCATTGAATTTCTTGTTACTTCTAACTGGTGAAAGTTGTCAGTCTCTTCAGCGTTGTGCATGAATCAGTCAGCGACTGTGTGTGTGTGTGTGTGTGTGTGTGTGTGTGTGTGTGTGTGTGTGCACGCGCATGGCTACCAAGTGATGGACTGACATTCCATCCATGGTGTACTCCCTCCTAGCCTTGCACCTAGTGAATTTTGGATAGGTTCCATGCTGCCTTGAGCCAGGCCAGAAGAAGCAGGTAGTGAAAGTGAATGGATGGATAATTTACTTACTAGATGTTGTGGTTGTTAAAAGATTAGATGTGGTCGGTTCTATTGTTGTGGATGTTGATGGTTTGGCTGTCGTTCTTGTTGATGTTGTTGGTTTTGCAGTGGTTGGTGCTAAAATTGACAAACCCTTTATTCTTAACTTATCTCATGAAACAGAAAATATACATTAACACTTTAGGTACTAGGAAGTATTCTGAACAATATCTTGCAAATATTGCAGTGGGGAGACCATAAGAATACCTTGACATGCTGTTATACAAACACTGTCCACAGCCAGGTCAGTCTTGCTTGTTTCTCCATAGACCCCCTGAATTACAAACTGATGCCAAGGAAATAAACATGTAAGCACAGAACGTACTCAGTTAATAGGTATTACTTTTCCTTTTGAGACAAATATCGTCATACATTTTATTGTCTTAACTTAGACATGTGCAATGTCAATAGCCATTAAAACCTACCTGAATTTTTGCTGTGCCAATGTAACGTGCCTCTGCCTTTTTCCAGGCCTTTCCCTGGTTCCCTGTCAGGCTCATCAAAGGGGTTCCCAAGTTTTCTCCTTAACATAGGTAGAGATTAGACATGACTTAACTGTATTCACAGTTAAATAAATATCATATAAATCCACACTAACAGGAAAATGCTACACGTACAGGTTTTTATCTGGTGATTCTTACCAGAAGAAATAGCATAGACTTTGATTTGCATTTTGGTTGCAGTTCCATACATGTAGTAGTAAAAGGTGAGCTGCAGGCACCCTTCAGAGTAGATGGGGGGGCTCAAGAGTTCTGACGAAACTCCTTCAAGGCCATAGATGGAGTCTAACAACATGTACATGCCAACTGCAGAGGGCACAGTAGATAAAGGGTAAAACCAAATTTTCTGCAGTGTTTGAAAGTTTAAAGTGTTTCCACAAACTCTGGAATGATTTGCAAAGTAGCATTAGAAAATCCTCTCAGCCTTTAAATCCAGGATTAAGACTTATCTCTTTGCTTTGATATACCTGCTATAGTTATTGTTGAACATGCTGCACCTTTGCTTGTCAATTACTAGCGTAATAACCTTGAATCTTTTATCTAGTTTGTAGGAGCAGCGCCTTTTTCTGTCTTATCAGTACCTACGGTGGCACGGGTTCTGCCACCAACACAGAATGTTGGATCTCCCCTTATGTCACTAGGTCAAAGTCCATAGTGACACCAGAATACCGTGCAGATGGGAAGAAGTGACTGCCTGCCATGATCTGAGGCCAGATTTAGCTTCCAGAGACAATAGCTCATAATTAAGTTTTCTTGTATTAGACATATCCACACGTTCCCTATCTTCACATTTTAATAATCATGAGTGATAGGCAGCGCAAACATTTATTTTTGTTCCTCTCTCTGTAGTTTGGAGTTTTTGTTTTCTTCTCTTCATCTGCCAGCTGGCTTATTTTATATCTATAACTATATGAGGGTCAACTATAACTGCTGCTTTTGGGCAGTCATTTTTGATCATTCTGTGTCACTCAAAATAAATTAAATAAAGCTCTGTGTAGTGCTATTTTTATATTAATATAAAGTTACTGAGAAATTGCAAATGATATAATTCTCTGACACATAGAAAGCTCAAACAGCATAGGCTACTCACAGCCAGGCTTAGAGAAGTCATCGTCGGGCCCCGTCCCCTCAGTGTCTGTGGGTCCATTCCATTGCTCCCACGGAAAAAAATGAGGAAGCGCTTGTGTGGTCCAGCCACAGAGATCACCAATGGTGTCAAAGTCACATTCAGACAAACAGGCTGCAGAGAAACCCAAAGATTCACCTCACTCCCATTCTCATATGGTACCATGTGTCAAAAACATCCATACTGTTCTTAAACACAAATATACTTGTTTGCATTATTAAAAGGGCTTGAGATGCATACCAGCACAAGCGCCTTCCCTGATAATTATGTTGTCTAAAGCTGTGTCACATGATGGTGTCACTCCACGTCTGGCCTCAAAGACAACCTGTAGACATGGATATCGCTCACTCAGATAATGGTCATGGTAACAGTCAATTTTTTTGAATGGAAAAAGAAGTACTAATAAACAAATAGACATATCTAAGTTTTGCGGTGTTGATCAGAGATTAATTCTTTAATTTGCTTCTTTTTGTGAATGCCATATTTTTGTTCCGTTACTGCTGTGTTGGCAAGATTCCAAATTCACATCACTATACGAGTTTTTATATGTTATTAAGGCCTCGGTTCATGTATTCGGGCATTGCTGCCTCCCTCTGTGTCTGGCCCCACCAGAAACACTCACGTTTACAGCCTGTCCCATATTACTCGCCACTGTCACTGATGCCTCAAGCCATGCTGGACTCTGGAAACCCACTTTCTCCCAGACTTTCTCCTCTGTGCCCGGTTTCTGAAGCAAAACCTCCAAACGGTTTTGGCTGTCAGTGCCATACATGTGGTACCAGAACTGAATACACATCTGGGCCAAGTCACTTTGGAGTGGAGGACTGATCAGACGGGCTATTTGTCCATTAGCCACATTGTCACATTCATGGTAAATGTAATAGCCATCTGGGAGGAAAGATAAAGAAAACGGAATGTAGTGAAGGGAGGTAATGGCGTGCCAGTTTATTTTTTGATCCAAAAAGGGCCTAAAAAAGATATGTTGTCTTATGATAGTTTATTTAATTTAGCTAATAATTTTAGAAGCAAGGAATGTATACATTTAAAAAAAAAACATTAACCACTAGTTGCATGGAAACTGTTAACTTTAATGAAAAGCTTGGAAAGTGGTTTGAGAGGTCAGTACAGACTTCCATCGGGGTAGTCCCCATTTGGGCCAGTGCCCGGCGTTGGAGTGGTCCCACGGTGCCGCGTCCAGTCACTATTGTCTGCACTGTCCTGCCGGAAATGGCAGAAAGGGTTGCTGTCGTTGTTAAAGTCGCAGGAAGTCAGGACACCTGCTAGAAGAGGGGAAGAAGTATTAGGGAGGCTGCCACTGTGCCTGTTTGCATTGAATTTGACAAATGTCTTAAAGGTTTGAATTTAGATTAGTATTGATATGAGAAATATGAGGCACATGAAGCTCATCACACTCTTTATGCTGTCTTTCACGTTAGTTTGATAAACAACAGTACTAAGAGAAACTGCTCAGGTTAACTGGTGACTACATTTTTTCCTTTATGTCTGGTGCTGTGTGTGTTTGTTGACTGCTTGAGTGAATGGATGGATGGATGAGTATGTGGATGATGGATCGATTAATGTGAACAATTGCAGTTTAATTTTTTACATGATATTACCTTGTTATGACAAGGCTGTATTCTGATTAGCTTACAAAACAGTAAACTAACGCTCAATAAAGCCACATACTGCATGTCATTGCTCTTTCTCATTAAATGACTTACAGCAGTTACCTGTACAGCGTGGAAGTGTTGTGCAATCGCACCTTTCCTCATCATTTCTGCTGGATTGCGCAGTTCTCTGAGCTGAACTGACCCTAACACAACAACAATTTTTATAGAAAATTTATAAACTTACCACCTTCCTTGTCTGTTAGTGTCTCTGTCCAATATCTTCAGAAAAAAAGGAGACAAAGTTGAACATGTAGAATAAGGAAAACTAAAACCACAAGCTTTTGTTCAAATTTTTTGGATTAATATCAGAGGCTATGATGATATTTCACTTTCAATTTGACACAGAGTATCACAGTGAATAAAAAATCATGAAATTATAGAAATATAACCTCTGCTGAATAAAAATTTCATATATACATTATATGATTTACAAAGATTCTTAATCTATGATGAAAACCACAACCAAACCATTACAAAATGTCTATGGCAGTGAAGGGATCAAACATTTTTGCAGATTACCTGTTAACACTATGGAGACTGACACAAAATCTGATGGGTCATAAAAAACAGTAAGACGACACAAGTCTTTGTAAACCTTGAATTAATCCTAGCAATTGATCAGTTGAGCCCTTCACTTTAGGAATCCAAAACTGAACAGACTGCAGGGTCCACTGGCATTACCTGTCATCCATACTGAGTCAAACTGAAACAAATCCTACTGTTCTAACTGTCACAGTTCCTGCTTGTGTAAAATAAAATGAACTTTAGAGATATTTCAGTCACCTAAAAGTGAGAGAATGTAACTTGGAATGTAAGGATAATAAAGTCATTATAGTATTCTCATCTTATACAGTTACTCGACCATTTTATATTTCTTATTCTATATTGCCATAAACTAGGTTTGCATTATTTAGTTTGATCTGACACTGCATGTTGATAACAGTGCTCTAGTTTTGTACTAGTGAAATAAATTAGTAAAATAATTGAGTTGAGTTGGATGAGTTGACCCTGTGTGGTCTTTTCCCATTACTGCATATCTCCCTCCTGTATGGAATGTTCCTCAGTTCTCTATATTTCACATTGTCAGCTTTAAATTGTTAAACTATAAATAAAAGAGCAAGTCAGCAATAGCATCAATGCTCAGTATTTCACTTACCCATTACATCTGTTTATTGCAATAGTCCCAAATATCCAGGTAAAAATTAAAATCTGTTTAATATAACCCATAGCTAACTCTTGAATAGGTGAGTTAGCTGCAAAGATGAGCAAGGAAATTGTGAGCTGAAGTTTATATAGACTTGGTTTAAGTGATTTGAACCCGTGGGTTGGAGTGGGGGTGAGGGGACAGAAAGGTGGGGTAAGAAGGCATTTTGCACTTTTCCCATATTTTGTACACTGTCACTTGTAAAACAAAATTGTAAATCAGTAACCGATAGATAAGGAAATGGGTGTGTGGCAGCTGTGAGTTATTTTGTTCCAAACACAACACTCTGTATCCATGTGTTCATAGGTGTGTCTGCATAGTTCCCAATTGCCTAACATGGACTTTTCATGTATAAAACCCATTGCGTAACAGATTTTTTTAGTTGTAAATTCTCTTAATGGGTCTTACCTGATTGGAAAATGACGGAAGTTGTATCAATTCTTGGGTGCTCCACAGTCTTTCAGTAGGTGTTGGTATGGACTTTGCTCAGGTAAACCTGAATATAGTCCTGCATTTGCAATCCAAAATGGTGAGGATGTGTAGCTGTCTAAGCGATATAGGGTAGCATTGATGCAAGTATATAGAATTAAAATGAAATTGTTCATCAAGCAAATTCATGGAGTAGAATTCTGGTGCTAAAATACCCTCAGATATTTTTAGTGCATGTCTGCAGCAAACGTGAGTTTCCTCTACAGTACAAATTTGAAATATTTATACCATTTTAACCTTGAATAGCAATTCTGCATAAACAACAAACTGAACTACGTCAATTTCTATCCTACAAATGACTTCAGTAAGCTATGACAGTTTAGGCCTTTTCCTTACCTTTTGAACATTAAGCCAAGAATATCCAATTAGTTCTCAGTAATTTTAGGTACATATATGCCAAGCAATTTTTAAAAAAATAAATAACATTTAAAAACTTTAACTGTAAAAAATACTGGTGTCCAATCCAGGTTTACCCTGCCTCATGCTGTATACCTCCAGAATAAACTCCAGACCATCATGACCCTACACTGGACAAGAAGTGGTTATTGGAAGTTTATGGCTTGAACTGTTAAAGTACTAATCCAAAAGACTTTTCACAATATTGCCTCAAAATGCTTTTTAGATGAATATGGACTTTATATTGAAAAAAAATTCCTGTATACACATTTATCCAGTGTTTTTACTTACAGGCTTATATAGGCTTTTACTTATATACATTTGACACTGTGTTACCGTAGTGAACATCACCCAGAGAAATCCATGCCCTATCACTCCAGTGTGTCCACACCTTGGTCATACCTGCTGATAAATCTTTTACAGGCCTTGCTGTGTGTGTCCCTATTACATGGGGCCATATCAGTGCCGCAACAGTACTTTCCTGCACAATATATATATATATATATATATATATGAAAATGTAAAGGATTACTCACCAGACTCTGAGTCACCAGACTCTATTACTCTTCCAGAGAGCAGGTTTTGCATTAATTACTCTACAATATACATTTTATTGCTTTGGACTCATATTACAACTGCTTTTTCTTTGTCTGTCACTTTATATATATATATATATATATATATATATATATATATATATATATATATATGTGTGTGTGTGTGTGTGTTTGTGTGTGTATTATATATACATACACACATACATATATACACACTAAACTATAAATTTTATGTTATAATGCGCATATATATAGTGCACTATACACTAGAATGTACATTATAGTCTATGTTAGACTAAAGATTATAGTCAGTATTTTGGAATGTTTAACCATTATTTTAAACGCAGTATCTGTCCATTGCTGTTGATGATGTCCAACTTAAGAACACTTTGTTTTTCCAGTTTATTTATTTGGCTTTTGGGATAATCTACTCTGTTTTGCCCGCAGCATTAAATAACATTGATATTAAATTATATCATTGAAACATATCCTTTTTCCAGTGATATTTCCAATATTTACATAGCTTTGGTAATAATTAAGTCTCCTGCAAATTGTCTTAGTGATGAAGATACCTGTGATCACCCACAGCACTGAATTATATCTAAAACTTCTCTATTTCACCTCATTAGCCATGACAGTCAGATGGTGACATAGGGTCCACGCTGGCTTGTCCTGCAGGGCTGTTAACATTGTACAGATGGGGTGGCCTTCAGTTACAGTTCATTGGGTACAGGGTACAGTAAGAATGTATTCTGCTGTAAACAACACTAACTCCTCTGCAACTAAAATTATTCAGAGAAAAATGCAAAATGTTTTGAAAAATTAGCTTCAAAAGCTGAATGTCAAAGTCACTCCCCACCCTGACATGCACAAGTGGCTCTAATCAATGGCACAGATCAGTTCAAATTATGTGAGCCATAAAGTAAGGAAATCCCTCCCCCAGTCCTGGTTAAATACAGTGGTACATGTTAGCAGCTGAGATATTTACACGTGTCATATGTTTTGGTTTGACAGGGTCATGTACAAAGGCCATCTCACCCTACTGCAGGTGTTATTAATGTCAAGTTTCACTGTCGTTAATATATAACATAAATTGCCAGTTATTCATTATGGGGACCACACCCAAACAATAAAAAATGTTTTTTTTTAAGAAGTGGGAAAGACAATATATAACTTTCCCCTAAAAACTCTTTCTTATTTGTTTTTTAATGTACTTTTTTCCTCATTTTTTTGAGGTTATGGCCAAAAAACATATAGTTTAAACTGTATATAGAGATAGTATTTTGACTGATTAGATTAATAAAATTTGTTAAAAATTCAGTCATTATATTAATACAATAATGACATAGCCAGGTTTCCAAAATTATATAACTTCCAAAACTAGAAATGATAGTTTTTAAATAAACATTAATTGAAATAAAAAATGTTTAACATCCTGCATAGAATAAAATGCTAATTCAGAGCAAAAAACTATGGGCCATCAGCAAAAGTCTATATAAAGAAGTTTATTTGAAGAAGGTAACTACTTCTAAGATACTGTGTTGTTCAAGAAAAAAACATTTTTCAGTGGCTTATTTGAAGCTTCAGTAAAACAGAAAAAGTTGCATGTAACCAGTCTCACACTCCTCTTATAGTGCTCCATCTGAGACAGCTTTACTTCACGGTTACAGTCCCCAGCTGCTATGTGCCTTCCATCTTCTGACTGCATGTCTTTGTTGTCCTCATATTTTTACTTTGTTGGGACAGAAAAGTAATTTTAATATTACATTTGTGGACATTTTTATAGAGCCGATGGATTATAAGTTGTGTTCAAGTGTATGATTCCTGATAAGTAACAGGAATTGTCACTCAAATAAATACATTTGTGCACAGTAATGTTGACAGTTCTTTTCAAAATACAAACTGTCAGAGTGAATAATGAGTAATCTCTGGTCATCGATGTGTTAATATAAAGAATACTTGCATTTGGAGTTACATTTTGTCAGAAATATATGGAATTCTCCTGAGATTTCAAATAATTTTTACTAGTATTTTAAGACTGAAACATTCCTTAATACTAAAGTGTATTTGTAGCAGAAGCTCTGCTATGCAGCTCATAGTGAATAATTGCTCTGAATGAGGCTTGAAAGGCCTGCACCAGTAAAAAGAAGGCACTGATGGATTAGATTAATGTGGGGGGTTAACAGTATTATTTGTCAGCCTACATTGGCTGATTTGAGTGAGGCTTATACCAGAGTTCTGGTGCCAGCAAACTGCTGTAAGAACACCAGTCTTTACTGCTTCACACAGACCCATCGAGTAGCAGAGCCCCACCTTCACCTTGTGTGAAGCTTGAGCCACACAGTCTGTAAGCAGTGAAGCCCTGATGGGGTTTTTTATGGGAAGCCCTGACATTTTATTGAAGTCTCTTGGGATCTACAGTATAATGCTGTTACTGCATCCTTTATGGTCCTACCATATCTTTTATGAATTTGGGAATTTTTCCCATTTATATCACTTTTTGCAACTACAGATTCCTCAGTTAAAATGTTATTTATGTGTTTTTTAAACTTTGGTTACATATGTGCATGTTTTTCATGCCAGGCATTTATTAGCCTTGTTAAATTGTGCAAAGAAGCTCACAAATTTGAAGGCCGGGAAACTTGTAAACATTGTAAGTAAAGTCCTGCATATCCTTTCTACTCCCGCAACCTCTAAAGTGAAGATTTTTTAGAGAGACTCAATAGGATACAGAAACTGTTGGTAGCTGCTGATGGGAAAGAGGGCATAGGCGTCAGCCAGTGAGGCAGAAGTAGCATGCCATATTTTTGTAATTTTGTCATAATGATCTGTTGGCATTTGTTCCAGATTTCATCCTTTGTCCTGCCCATCACAATACTTGCCCTCTTAAGTGTTTGTGCCTAAGATCAAATGTTTTGGTCCCAACATATTAATGTTCCCCTTTGACCACCCAGCAGTTTGTTGTACAATAGAGGCAAGAACCCTGACTGGGACCTTTAAGTCACCAGTAATTTAATTTTAGTCTTTGCAAGTAGCAGGATAACTGGTGATAAGCCATTTTATGGAAGAAGTCCTTGGGCCAACAGTTCTGGGAATTGCACCAAGAGGCCCTTGGCTTGGATGGGTTCACTTGCTGTGAGTCCAATGAATTGAACTTCCTAAAAAGCCTGCTGGACCAGTTCCAGGTATGAGTCAACAGTGACACAGTTGAACCCCATCCAGTTTTGATAACAACTCCATCAGTAACCATTACCAGATGCATCATTACCTGGGTGCCTGTGATCTTCATAGCTCTAATGCCCTTGGCTCAAAGAGGAGCCTGAGATGAAGCAGGGTGCTTGGAGATAATGTCACTGCCAGGAGACATGCCCTGGAGGCATCAGCGTGGAAGTCTCTGAAGTGAGGCACATGTGGCCTGCTGCTCCACCCATCAGTGCAGGTGCCTCCCACATTCTGGCATTTTTCTGGGTGGATTGAGGAAATTGAGAAGTTACGATCCATATGTCACATTTGCCTTTTTACCTACAACTCAAAGATGTGTGTTGCATTTTCAGATTAAATCAGTCCGATGTCAATTCCCAAAGTGCCAAACCTATTGCCAAATCAACATCCTAATGAAGTCTTACAGTAATATTTAGTGAAAATAACCACCTATAACATACTGTGCAATTGTGCATCACACATTAGTCTGTTTAATAGCATCTGCTAATCTTTATAGCAATGAAACTGAATCTCTGCCTGTTTGTTTGTTCATTCTTCACATATGGCTTTGTTTTTCAAGCCACAGACTTGAAATCTGGCATATAGGTACTTGTCACATAAAGTTAGGTTTCTGTGCAGTCAAATTCAGTAAACTCCAAAAAGGTTACTCACTATTTTGAAAATTCACTTTCTGACAAAAAATCTAGCTTTTTAAATTTTGTTGCCTATTTATTTGTTTATCTACTTATCATCTTCTTGACTATTATTTATCTATTTCCTGTCAGTTTGTCTGTGTCTTTTTCTGGTTTGTGTGGGTTTTGTGTTTGTTCAGTAGATTGTGTACCGTGACAGAAAGCACATTTTGTATATCTATACCACTGTAGAATGGCAATAAAGTGAACCTTGAACATTGAAATCCACTCAAATTGTAGTTGTACTTTGTTGCCCACTGATGGCTGTACTGTAGGACACACCTGAAAATTCCATTAACTTCTACCGCATCTACAGTTAAAATATCATTAAACAAAATCATATTTACTCGAAAGAATGGGGCAGTTTTGTCTAAATGTATTTAAAGTCCGATTTAAACTGATAAGGGGATAAGGGATCAAGGCATCTTTTAAAGCACTGTTTGGTCGGGGATATTACTAATATACAGTGAACACATTTAATTTAAACTGGCATAATGCACATATTATCCAATAGTAACATCAGCAGTTATGAAACTGATTCTCTAAAAGTTCCATTAGGACAAGTAAATTACAGAGTGATCAAGGATGAAAATTTGAGTACACTTCTGTTGCAAGCGCTCCATTATTATTCGGAGGTCTCTAATACTGCACGTTGTGCATCATTTATTATTGTTTTCCCCGCCTGCATTACTGATTTTAGACAGGAAAAAAAAGACAAACTTTGTCTCCTGAGTCCTCTGTTGGTAAAACAACCGAAGCGGGTCGTAAAAATATTTATTTATTTGAATATCCAGCGTGGTGTGGAGCACCAGACTGGTTAGAGACCAGTGAAGCTGTAATAATTAATTAACAGGCAAATTACTTGTTAACTTTGAGGTTTAATGGTTAACATAAATAAGACGAAGAAAGATCATTAGGGACAATTTAGTAAATTGTAGCTGTTGAACTAGACGAGACGCCTTACGCGAACATTCACCTCCAACACCGTCTCCTTGTTTTATTTATCAATTCAGCTTTCGGCAGGATAAGAAGTTCATAAAGGGAGTCTAAAGCGCTGGTTAACGGGAGCTGCGATGGCCGAGTGGTTAAGGCGTTGGACTTGAAATCCAATGGGGTCTCCCCGCGCAGGTTCGAATCCTGCTCGCAGCGACACCACTGCCCCCTGCAGCTCGTGCCCGAAATCGGTGTCACTGAGAAATCAGCAGGTGGCGAAACTACAGCGCAGGTAACCAACGGCGCGCATCTCGAAGCTCCTCAGGCCCCCCCGCGCGCGCGATAATCCTGCTCCAACGGTCCGGGTGACGTCACCGCCCTGCTTCGTCGTCTCCGTGAGAACCACTGCGTGTTAAGGTCTCGTCTGAGCAGACGCTTTTATCATATTATTATTATAATATTATTGACCCTTTTATAATGTATTATACAGGGTGATTCAAAGAACTAAACACTGTGTTGGTGAATTTGCTCCAGTAGGGTGGTAATGGCTGGAACCCCCCAGACAGGCCAGCTCTTCATTACATGCCCACCGCTCTGAATCCAGCTTGAGGATGTGATGCATAGCCACACCCCTCCCACGGCCAGCCGAATTTATTACTTCGTACTTAAGCATCATATGAACATTTAGTGAGCAGCTGTGAGGATAAAAAAGCCATTACTTTACAAATTGGTTTAGACATGTTCACATAGTGTTTAGTTACCGAGTAACATACATAATCTTTTTTAGCCCTGCTGTGTATGGTATCATAGATGCACACTTAATCCCTCTACTTAGTGTCACTGTTCCACCTTGTGTAGGCCCTGTGTTTTAGAGGGTATTATACCATATCGGGGGGGTGTGTTGAACTTACAACCTTCAGGCTGCCAGGCCACGTTTTTAGTCACAATGAAGTTAATGCTCAACACACCAGCCCCCAAACGAAAAGGTAGCCAACATCAGTGGTGTCCAGGCTGCTCCTGGGGCCTAGTTTGTGTTTGTGTCTGCAGTACATCAACAAAAGTTTTGCCATTACTCAGGGTAGGCGGTCTCGCTTCGTCCAGACCATGTGCTGCTCAGAAGGAGCCAGAAAGAGGACAGAAAGAAAAAGGGAAGTGCAAGTAAAAGCAGCATTGCTTGAGGCTGCTATAAGCTGAAGGTCCTTCCTTTGAGCTCCAGGAGATATGTTACCATACCAAAAAAAATGTAAAGATGAAAAGACATTTCTGGATAAAATGAATAACTGAAGAAAAAATAGTAATCTTAGTTTATAATTGTTTCCAATACATAATATAATGCTACCGGGCAGCCCAGCAGTACAGTATAAGCAGCATTTGCTTCTTATATAAACTTAAAAATAGTTTATTTGTTGGTAAGCCTTGTATTAAATAATACATTATTCTCTTAAGTAGAAATCAGTTCTTAATGAAACAAGTTAGTTAGTAAGTCTGTATATCTTGTTTTTCAAGGCAATAAATGGTTGTTCCGGCGACATGTATTGCAAAAAATTATATAATGTAAATGTATGCAAATTAAGAAACGAGGACGACTGTGGACAACTAACCCCCAAATATAATGTAACAGGCCACGTGAACGCCAAACTGGGAAAAAATAGCAACTGAACGGCCATTAGACGAGTTTGGTCACACAGTACGGAGCTTCCACACAGGGGAGGGCTTAGACCTCGAAGCCAGCCAATCAGCGGGGTCACTCTGCCACGGTGGGCGTAGCCGTAACCTATATATATATGTAATCAATAAAGTGTCGCTTTGCCTCGGAATTCCTTGTACATGTAGTAAGTGAGGGTCTTTTACAACTAATCCCGGATCAGAATTTTTTTTTTACAACTAATTAACGACGGTACTAGTAATAGCTACAACTTGTGTGCATCCTAAAACGTAACGCTGAATTACTTAAAATGCACTACGTTAACTTGTTTTTGTTTGACCAGCAGTAGTATAAAACTGAGCTTTTATGGCAAATCTGGCTTATTCTTATTCTGTCTGATTAGGGCGTTTTATTGTTGCGGTTCTTTTTAATCTCCGCGACTCTGGCTCTATTATCAGCGGTCAATGAGTTTATTTGGCTTTTGTTTCGAGAGCCGAAAACACGACGAGTGCAGGGGAGCGGCCGCTGTAAGCTGTAAGCTCACAGCGGCCCCTCCGGGCAGGGCGGTGTGAGTGCGCCCGTTTATTGTTTCATAAAACAGAAAAATAGTCTGGATGTTAAACGACTGATACTATGTGTGATGCTTGAATTGGGCGTGTATGCTTTTGCGACTTGCTGAAACATGCATTAAACGTCAAATTTTAAAATCGGTGCAAGTTGTAAAAACGAACATTCACTAATGCGTGCTTTCCAAAACCGTTCTACAAACAGGTTTGAAACTTCTCTGTTTATGTTTGTCAGGATGCTTTATTTAAACGTTAAACAACAATTTAAATTCAGAACACAAGTACTGTATAACTTACAAGGGCACTTTTGATAACTTGTGCAGTTTGTGTAACAAATGGTGTGAATTTAGTGTTAAAAAAATTATCAGTTTAGAGCAAGAAACGGCCGAAGTGTCTCGTGATCGTAACTGACGTAGCGATCCACCGCTCTGGCTGGAGGTTCTTCTGCAGAACCAGTTCTTCTGCGACAGTTTTCCTACGTCTCAGCGCCCTGTGGGGCACCAACGACATTGATATATTCGTTCACATAAATAGGGTTTAACACTTCGGTATGCGGTGTCTTGTATGAAGGATATGTATATTTGTAGTTTTTAAATCTAGAATGATTCGAAGTGGCGGTTTTGATGTTCACTTTCTTAATGAGATGTTTTTGGTGCGAAGCACTGCTAGTTATGGACGATAGATCAGGCCCCCACAAGTCAGCTCAGGGACATTCTTTGCGTTCCTTCTACTCTGCATTATGATGTTGGCTATGCTGGTGTAGTCATGTAGCACAGTAATTTTCTGCTTAAAGTATTTAGTCCCCCCCGTAGTGGAGTTGTTTGCACGTTGGGGACAGTGAGAAGTGTTTTGTAGCAATGGCTGTCAATTTCAGCTGTTAAGTGATTAACAGGATGCTTCTTTAGTCTGACCAGAGCAGGGCATCTCGGTTTTCTGGTTATATAGAAGCAAAGTTGTGGGGTCACATGTTCCTCTGTCTGTGCAGAGCATGTCCAGTCTGGGAAAGCTGCGTGTAGCTGTGGTGGGGGCAGGAGCAGCAGGACTCTGTGCTGCACGACACCTGCTGGCTCGACAGGACACATTCGCCCCGCCTGTGGTGTACGAACTCAGCAAGCATGTTGGGGGCACCTGGGTCTATGAGGAGCAGGTGGGGTTGCACGAGAACGGGCTCCCCATTCACAGCAGCATGTACCGGGACCTCAGGTAATTCCTTACCTCTGTAAGGGGAGCTCGGTCTTGCCTCTCCTGTTGGCAGGTACACAAATAACCAGCAAAAAAAGTCCAGATGGTGCACTCTTGGTTGACTTCAGGAAAATGATTCCTCCAGTAAATGCTATACATTTCAATTTATGGTGTAAAGAATATACAGAACAGTAGAGTATTGTATTCACTGCCATAATAGTGTTGCCCATCTTGCTCTAGAAGGTGTCTTTTTTTTTTTTTAAGAAACTGCTTTAGTTTTTCCCATTCATAAAGGAATTTCCTGTGATCTGCCACTAAAATTGAAGTTTGTTTTTGTCTTATGAACAGGACAAATATTCCCAAAGAAGTGATGTCATTCCCCGACTTCCCTTTTGACAAACGTCTTCCATCGTTTGTTCACCACACAGAGGTCCGCAAGTACTTGGAACAGTACTGCGACCACTTCCGCCTGAGGGATCACATACAGGTATTAGTATCTCCAATACACATTTTTCTGCAGGAACTTTTTGGTGTTCCATGTTTTTATTGGAAGACCAAAATGGTAAACTGAACTACATTAGCTTGCAAAGCATGCAGTGCAAAACGGTGTCTCACTTTAACTGATTATTTTCAAAAATCTGTTAATGACTTTAACTGCCCAATACAAGTAACTAACTGGTTTGAGTGGATATTGCTCCTGGTACAAACATGGGTGGTACTGGGCACCTCAACTGGTTTCCTTAGCTTTCACTGGCTTATGCTGATGTCAGCAAACTGAGACTCACTAATGCTGATGCAAACTTTATGGCAAAAGTGCTGCAACATCAACTAATGCAGATAAGAATTATCCAACTGTATAAAAATTAATTGCCCTGCGTACATAACTGTAGATTTCTTAACATTCTAAGTTGCTTTAGAGGTCATCTGATTGAATCAATGGAAATGTAGGATTTGAAAAAGCATCACCCAGGCATAAATAAACCCAGATTGTGTTAAGTTGAAACACTTCCTCCCTTCACCAAAACAATACAGTTATTTGAGTAATTTTCATAATGAATTACTGGTGCTTTTATGGAAAAGGTGTTAACATGTCAACAGTGGGAAAATTGAATGTGCTTTGTCCTGTTTTGGCCAGAGGTCTGTATTGTCTATACAGACAAATGTATCCATGGCATGTCATTTGTATCCTTCTCCATCCCACTGAATGTAGCACTTTAAAATAAAACCACATTTTTAGTCAAATTTAAAGACTGTTGTTTTTATCCCAGTCCTGTTTCATGTACATTCCACATCCCAAGCTGTATTATTAGCATATAGTCACTGGCCCTGAAATGTGCATGGGTGTACATCTGACTAGTCTTCATTTTTATTATTAACCTACATAAAAAATTAACATTTTGACAAGATTAGCTTTTTAAAAAAAAAAAAAAAAAAGCACTTGTCCTTCATTTCCTTTCTACCGTTAAGTTTGGCACCATGGTGGACCTGGTGAAACCCAAGCGGGTGAAGGATGGCTGGCGTGGGCTGGCCTGGGATGTCACCACAAGCAACAGGGTGGACCCAGGCACCAGTGTCACCGAGCAATTTGATGCAGTAATGATATGCAATGGGTGTGTATAGCCACTCTTCATAAAGTTCCATGTTTCAGTGGACATACTATACAGCGCAGGGTCTCATCCCTGGTCTCAGTGGCCTCCTGCATATGGGTTTGATGCTCAGAGTTCTTTATTTGCTATGACTTGGCTATTGATTAAGATATACAATTCAAGCTGATTTTGTAAAAGGCTGCATTTTTTCCCTATCATTGTTAAAATTGAAGCAGGTTATTCCTTTGAATTAAGTGATTAAATTGTTGATCGCATTTATGTCAAAATAAGGGTGAAGGGGATTAACGGAGAAAATAAACCATCTGTGCTTTATATTTACTGTTGCAGGTATTTCATTAATATAAATTTAGATTAAGCAAATTAAAATGGTAAGGAGTCCTCACCAGATAAGTTTGGTTTAATATTACTTGTATACAGTCCTTTCAATAAGTAGCACAATTAAATTTGACTGGAGTAAAACCCACTGTTAACACTTACCAAAGTGGGGAAAAATGTTGCCTTGCAGGATTTTGACAGTGATTCAGAAGTAAATTGTAACTTTGGCGTTATAATTCTTCTCGTTTTCTGCATTTTTCATAGTTTAGTTCCTGCCTAAACTCTCATTGTAGTGGAATTGAACGTGGACATGTAGAAAAATGTGTCTAAAATGGGTTGTTTGAATTTTCTTCACAGACATTTTTTTGATCCCTATATCCCAGCGATCCCTGGTATGGATAAATTTCCAGGTATGTTGTGGTCTCTGGTATTTTATAGGATAGTAAATTTTCACAATACAGATAAATTATCAGTTTTACGTCTGTAAATTGGTGCCTAATTTTGTGGCTAGGTATGGAAAACTAGGTATTGGAGCAACTTCAAAAGTTTTGCTTTAATCATTTTGACAGTTATATTGACAAAGTTGGTATTTATGAAATTGAAGGTTATATTAGATTTACAGTCTATGGTTAACTTTCACTTAACATGTGAACAGAATTCCTTAAAAGAATAAAACTTTGTGTGGGAGTGGGAAAAACTCTTGGTACAAAACTGGCTTAATGTTGGTAGTGCCTTTTTAAACGTTACTGGGGAAGTGTCTCGTGCAAACACTGTTGTCTCCATTCTTTTCAAAGCTGTGAACTCTGTCATCATGCCAAGGTGTGATCATAAACGACATACTGCTCCCAAAGACAACTGTTGCTTCAGTCCAAAATCTATACACTTACAAGCTGTGGGTGGTTCAAAAGATCACCTCTTGAAATAATGTAAACATGCATACAGAGGCGATCCATTTATTTAAACAGCTTAACTGCATCTAAAACTATCAATATTTGTGCCTCTGATCTTTATTTTTTCGTCATGCAAACGTTTCATGACTAGTTTGTCCAGTTCCTCATTTACCTTCTTTGGTTGTTTATTTCGTAGATGGTGACTTTCTGCAGTAAGAGATGTAATTTAATGGCAGTACTTGCAGTATCTGCTTCAAAATATTGATTCCAATGACAAAATGTACCAGTGACTCTCATGAATGAACTTATGTTACTTATCTTTATTCCATTTTGTCTTTGACCTACATAGCCCAACCTTTCCTATTGCCTCCTCAGTGCAGATGGACAGTGAGATCTGTGGCTGTGAATCTTTGTATTAAATGTTAAAATATTTATTTTATTTAAAATTCCATTTGTTAGTTGTTATGCTTACTTACGGTAGATGACTCATTCATTGTTGGGACATTTTGACTCCAAGCAACAAGATGTGGTCTACCTTTTTAGAGCACTCTTTCCAAGCATTTTTTTTTTTAAAGATTCTTTGGACGGTTAATCTTTGACCTTGTTGACTGCTTACTCTGAGCATAGTGCTTGCCTCTGACATTGCTGGTGGTCCTCACAGGGACACTGATGCACAGCCATGACTACCGCAGTGCTGAGCCTTTCGCCGGGAAGTCCGTGGTGGTGCTGGGAGCTGGGCTGTCTGGGCTAGATATTGCCATGGAGCTGTCTGGTGTTGAAGCAGAGGTTTCTGTCCTGCTGTGCTTCACATTTCTCTATGTGACTCTTTAGCAATTACTCACCCTGCTGTCCCCTCTATTTTCCCAGGTGATCCTTAGCCATGGTCAGTGTCCCCTGTCATCACCTCTGCCTCCCCGGGTTGAGCAGGCACCGCCTGTTGCACGTGTCCATGAGGACGGGACACTACAGTTCCAGGATGGCCGACAGACTCGGCCTGATGTTTTTATGCTTTGCACCGGATATAACTTCACTTTTCCGTTTCTGCACCCAGAGCTGGGCTTGAAAATCCTTGACCACTTTGTCTTCCCACTCTACAAGTTCCTCATGCCCCCTGCCTTCCCCTCCCTCTTCATTGTGGGCATCTGCAGGGCAATCTGCCCCTTCCCTCACTTTCACTGCCAGGTGAATGGTTTTGCTTTGACAGTTCTGGATTAGACAATCCAGCCAACACCGATATCCTCAATATTTAAAGGTTACCTACTCCAGATTAAGTGTTATGTAACAAGGTATTTGCCTTGAGTTGATAAATCAATAAAGTCCCTGGCAGCACAGTGGTGCATCAGGTAGCTCTGGTACCTTAAAGCCTCTGAGCTGGGAGTTTGGACATGGGTTCAAATCCAGTATGGTCTGTGTAGCTTGCATTTTGTTGTCATGTCAGTGTGAGTCACTGTAAACTGCTACTGGTACGTGACTGTGAATGAATGTGTCTCTGATTGCCATGTGATGGGCTAGTATCTTGTACAGGTTGGACTCTGCTTCACACTTTGTGCTTCTGGGATAGGTTCCAGACTGCTATGACCTTGGTACCTCAATACAGCAGTTCAGTGCTGACTGTTGGATTTGTCCCATGTCAATGTGGTTATGTCTTATCATAGTTGTGATTGAAGAGTAAGGGTCAGTTGCATCAAATGCAGTTTCCTGCATGGTGGCTTTCCACCTCCTGTGCTCCTTACCCTCCCCTCCTTTTTCCTCTGTTGTCCTCAGGCTCAGTTTGTGCTCTCAGTGCTGGATGGGACCTTCCCCTTGCCATCACAGGAGGAGATGCAGTGTGAAATGGAGGCAGATGTAGCAGCTCGCCGTGGGAGGGGCGTGGCTATGCGTCACATCCTCAAGCTGGATTCAGAGCAGTGGGCATATAATGATGAGCTGGCCTGTTTGGGGCGGTTCCAGCCTTTACCACCCTACTGGAGCAACCTGTATGAGTCCAACAAGGTGTTCCGTGCTCGAGACATGCTCAACTACAAGACATACCACTACAGTGTTTTGAACGACAAAGAGTGGGTGGTACACTCACAGCAGGGCCAGCCAATCCAGAAGCCCTTACTGCAAAACTAAAGAAGTAGCAGTAGTAGTTAATTATAATTTAAAAAACCTCTGTCTGAGACCCAACCGATTTAACAGTTCTAAAAGGATTTAGTATCCTGTGTGGTTTTCTACAATAAATTACCAATTTTAGAAAGTAGCCTACATGCCACCAGTCTATGCTCAACTTTTACTGATACTCGATTGTGGTTTTTTTTTTTTTCCCTAGAATCCCCCCCTTTTCCCTTCACCTTATAGTTTACAAGCTTGCTAATGATACTGGGGACATTAATGTAATGTGGACTCCCCCACTCCTGATTTCCTTATGGGAGTAACATTAAGAGTTTAATTCAATTGCAGTTATTTAGTCCCGTTAACAGGTCCTGTAAGCTTAGATGTAATGTGGTCTTAGGGTGGTTTAATCTGACTGTGGTGCTTTTGTACAGATAGTGATACTATGTACTTTGTATTTTTGTGCTCAATACATAAGTACATTTTTTGAAAATTGTAAAATGATTTCATTATAATTGTTTTCACCTGTTTGACTATCACAGGTGGTCTGAATCACGTGGAATGGCTAGCTACAAAATGTCTTTTACCAACCATGGTAAATAACTGGAATCCTTCAAATGTAAAGCTTTATCAAACTTGGCACATTGAGATGAACTGGAAACTCAAACCTCTGAAGGTTTTAATATTCATCTTTATACCTCAATTTTAGTGTTGAAAAACATTTTAAGTCAGCTCAGCTTTGAACAAGGTGTTTTAGTGAAGTGAAATGGTACGATTGGCCACTAAATGGAGCTGTTTTGGTACCACTATACTGAGAATTGGGGAAAAAAGTTGCTTTGGGTGATGGATTTAGGATTTAGTAAGTGAAGCTGGTAGTGACACTGAAATGCCACAAGATGGCAGTACGTGACATTGACTCCTGGCATCAACTGCAGCGAGGGGGTCAGTGTGGTTCGATCTGATAAGCTAGTTTTATTAATACATCATTCTCCTACAGCTCGTTGACTCTATTAGAACGTCTATTTCAAATAAGTATAATTTAATACTGCTGAAATTGTCATACGAAATTGATAGCTGATGGTATATATGAATCAAAGCTCAGAAATCCTTTTTGGGGGTGAACATGTTCATGTTTAGCTGTGGTGTTGATGTGGTTGTGGGATCTTTACAAAGTATATTTTTAAAGAAAAAGGCTTCTCCCCCTGTCCTCCCCCCACCTTTCTCCGTAATTATTGCTGTCTTCTCTTTATAATCAAAATTTTTTTTAGATTTGCATTGTATAAAATGTCACTGTTCATACATTCATATATAAAGTGTTGAGAGAAGCTGAACAAAGTTAATATTTCATGAGCACATGTATGTCAAACAGGTAATCCAAATTCAAAAAGTAAAATACTTTACCTTTTCAGCAGTAAATGGAATGAAATCAATGGCTGTATTTGAATTTATAGGAGTAGTTTAAAAACTTAGTGCTGTTCTCTCATCGTGCCCATCTGGTCAAGTGTGGGTTTAAATCCAGCTCAGTCTGTGTGGAGTTTGAATGTTCTCCCTGTTTCTTCTCACATGTGAGATTGTATTTAATGCACAGTGACTCCAGGATATGTTCTGTGACTTTGACCAGGAGAAGCAGTTAAAGTTGATGGGTGGATTTAAACACAGGGGAAAATGCATGCAGTAATACCTTGAATTATCGCAGTGTTCTTCTAAGGACAGAGTAGAAGAATCCATCTTTCTGTAACACATAGAACCTTTCTCCTGTTCCAAAGTTCCCAGCCTCTCATATTTGTACAAAAGCCAAGAGTGAATCAAACAAATTAATACATTCCTTCTGTAGAGCTTGTGCTCATTTAAACACAATTTACTCAGTTTGGTCACTCTTAAGTTCTTCCCACTGGCTAAGCTCTTTTTGACTGTAATCTCTCCAAATCAGACATCCTACGCTGTGGCCGACATGTGATCCCACAACATCCCTTTTGACCAATTGACCAATGACAAGAAAAAACCTTGGTTGCAACAGACGGGTTGCAATTTAAAAAACAGCTGAACAATGTCAGCTCCCAATTTGTGAACGTGTAAATAAATCATGAGGGGCCTTTTTTTTGCGCTCCTCCCATCTCACCAAGTACTGCTCTCTCATGAGTGTAGTTTGCTTTGTGCTCTACTCCAGGTCATGGTTTCTGCTGGTTTGTTCTTTTTGAATGTTTTCTGGGAGATCTCCAGCATGTTCATAGGCTATGTATAGTAACTGTGATTCACAGTATTCCTTTTTAATCTTTTCCCCAAGTTTCATTCCTCACACTGGACATGCTGAACACATTAGTGGCAACACTGAGTCATGGTTCGGAATCATAGCCCCCATTAGCCCGGCATTTCCATTTGTCACTGCCCAATTTGTTCTTATGGGAAAGCTGGGGTACATCTATATGTTTCACTTTGCTAGCTGACATAACTTTCAGAATTAGTAAGTAATTTCTTATTTTTTGTTTATAACTCTGAAAGCTTGCTGAGTTTGATTTAAAAACTTGCTGAATGCAGCCCCTGCTGATACCTTTCTCAAGGACAAATATTTCATATGCTGATAACATGTCAACCCTATGCTAGATTTTTTTCATTAAAACCTGTAATTTATCAACAGCATAAAATAGAAACAGTAGAAATGATTGTCACATGGCACATTAAAATTACCTTTTTGAAGGTTTTTATGGCTTGCCAAAGAACATGATTTTTGCAGTTTTCACTTTAGCTGCGCCACCACATTTTCTCATAGACAGGTCAAAAAAACCCAGAACCTTTAACATGTCAGTCCTAATTGTTCTGTGCGGTCTAAGGTCACAGTAGTATCTGTCTCTTTCCTGAGAAATGCACATTCATTTGCTCAATTGTGTGCTACTTTGGAGAAAAATGACTGTTTGATAAACGTGGAAATGTAATTGTTTACTTTGACAAAATGAAAATTCAACAAAAGTGAAGTTTAGATATCTGCTGAAGGAGCACATTCAGCAACACAAGTCTCAGTCTAGAGAGCTTACTTTTTAANTTGTGTGCAACTTTGGAGAAAAATGACTGTTTGATAAACGTGGAAATGTAATTGTTTACTTTGACAAAATGAAAATTCAACAAAAGTGAAGTTTAGTTTAGATATCTGCTGAAGGAGCACATTCAGCAACACAAGTCTCAGTCTAGAGAGCTTACTTTTTAAACCTCTTCATACATTTACTTTAAAAATCAGACATTCTGTTCAATATAGCTTATCTGTTTATCAAGTGGTACGTATATTAGTTTTGCAGTTTGTTAGCGTTCAGTGCAAAGGTTAGTACATTTAATTTTGGCTGGTAATGAAATAGAATTAGTGAACCATCAGGATATTAAATCGTGCTGAATAAGGTTTCCAACACTGGAAGAAAGTAAAAAGGGGGATCTAAACAACGTAAGAGGTTGGTAATGGATAGATACAAACATTTTTAGATATAGAAATGAACTGCCAGAGAAGAAACTGTATTGCAGTATTTTTGTTGTTCATGAGCTCTAAAACACACTCGTGTAACTCTCTTCCGCTTGTGACATCAGCCCGAAATTACTTGGTTGCTATATTTCCTCTGTGCTGATGTGCTGTGTGTGTCCTGTATGTCATGCATATTGATCACGTATAATATTACTGTGGTTTGACCTATTGGCTACCTTAAGTACAGAGTTCATGCCCTAGGATTGTAGCATTACCCCTTCACTTATTTTATTTTATGAATAAATAGCAATTTGTTCTTTAACCAAAACTTACAAACAATACAATTATTATACTTCTTTGGCCTTAGGCTTAAGGCCAAAAAGGTCACTGCAACCTTAACTGGACAAACAATTGCTAATCATTAATAGAATTAAGTAACCACAGCTATAGAAGTTTTATACTTTTTTGTTAATTCAGATGTATGTGGAAAAGCTTCTCTGTGTATAATCCATTTTCACACTGATAAGGGCACAAAAATGTTAAAGTTGTGGTTTGAATCGGTACTTAATAATAAAGATTGGTGTAAAGAATAGAAGTGGCTCTTGGTGAGACGGCCAACTGAGGTGTCCCCCTTCCAAAAATGCCCTTGTTGTTATAATGTGCCCTCAACTTTACATGAACTCTTGGCAACCACATATATGGAGTGCCTCCAGAATATTCTCCCACTTGTGCCTTCAGTGTTGAAACGGGAGTGTCCAATATTTCTGTGATTGAATCCATTCATCTGGCTTCTGTTTGAGACCATCTTCCTCCAAGTTTCTCAAGCATTGCAGGCCTTTGGGAAAGTCCAATCTCCTCCTGACATGTCTAAAGCACAATAACCTAAGTCTCCTCATCTGTTCTTCCTCTGACAGTTTATAGAAATCCATATTCTTCCTGTTCCAAGAGCATATCTTGTAGAATGAGCAGGAGACAAAATCTGTTTAAGGCTCATACAATAAAAATTGCTTTCCTCCTTGAAATATCTACATTTAAGTAGGCAAGCAAAACTCGTGAATACCAGGTTGCCTAAACAGTGTGTAAATTATGCCCTGGGCATTTATTGTAGACTGTAAGTGTGAATTTTAGATGAATTCAGCATCAATCAAAAGCTTTTTCTGGCTATGCTGGGTAGGTTTTTTTTTCCAGTTTGCTCTGCAAAGTCTGCAATCTCACTTGAAGGCAAACCGCTGACCACGAGAAACAGTAATACAATTTCTTTCGTACTTTCAGAATGACTCCAGTGGGCAACTGCCTGCCATGACTCAAAACCACAGGCACTAAGAGTGAATACCCATGAGTGATATCATGCATGAAAGCGCTAGAGAGCCAGTGGGTCTGCAGGCTGGTGTGTTGTATCCTTCTGAAAATCCAGATTAAAGAGGGGAAAGCCTGTCAAACAGTTGATGTGCTGCCTGTTACATCATGGGTATTATGGGTTTCCATATTCATTTTCTAAACATGAATTAAGATAGGGGCGGTTGGCTGCGGATTTGAATCCAGCTCGGTTTATGTTTGAGTTTCTTCCTATGTTTAAATAAACTTCCTCCTGGTGCTCTGGTTTCCTCCCATAGGCCAAATACATGTGTTTCAGGTCAATTAGTGACTCTAAATTGCCTTTAGAAAGAGTGTGTGTTATTGCCTTGTGATAGACTAGAATCCCAGGATATGAAAGCATATGAATGAAGAGCAGCATGCTGGTTCTGTCTGACCACAGCTCCAGGGTGTGGGCTCAAATCCAACCCCAGCTCCATTGTGTGTATCTGTATATGCTTTCCTTGTTTCCATGGGGTGCTCCTTTTTCCTCCCACACTTGCAGTTATGTTGAAAAGGGTGACTCTAAATTTCCTTTAGTGTGTGTGACGGTGGGAATGCTTGTGTGAAATGCAACAGGATGGTTCTCCATTGCAGCTTTAACCTTGCCTCACGTGTCCAGGGATTAGCTCTGAATTCCCAACACTACTTGGAGAAATACTCCCTGAAAATGTATCAGTGTGTGACAACAACCCCAGAAAATTTTAACATGCAGTCAGTGGGCCGTGGGGGCAGCTCAGTAGGGACAGCTAATACTTTCCACTCAAGGGACCTGGTTTTAACTCCCTTGAGCAAGATAACTTCCAACAAATTTCTCCAGACAAATCACCTACCTGTGTAACTTGTAAGTAGCGAGACATTTAAATCTAATACTGTAAGCTGTTTTAGAGAAAAACATCAGCTAAATAATTAAATGATGACATTGATGCTGTGGAATGATTTACTGCTGCAGAAAAAGTTCTGGATGTTATGAACACTGTGTCTTTGGAACAGCAGAACTGACAAAAAAAATGCTGTATTATGCTATATTAATCCAGTGGTTCAATGTGGAGGGTGGAAGCCCGTGTCAAGCCCTGTGCAAGAGTTTGAGTTATGTAAGAAAAAGAATGAGTAATAACCCTATAAAGACGCAGGCTGACTCCAGAGAAAAGGGTGTGACCAGATGGATGCAATAGACAGAAGGACAGTGGGGTAAGAGTTAATGCCCCCCTCAAAGTTTAATAGGAACAGGTTGCTATGGTGATGGACTCTATGCCTACAGGTCTTCAGAAGGAGGGAGGTCCTTGTGCATGACACTGCCGCTGGCAGCAAATGGGAATCTGTGGTTGAAGGTGTCTGAAGGGTGTCATAAATCTCTGTCACACAGTGAGTCATAAGTTTGGACCCCAATCTTCTACCCCGCCATGTTCTTCTGTAGAACAGAGGAAAAGAATGAGGCTGTGCTGTAGGGCAACAGGCGTCTGAGCCACGCCACACAAATTTTCCAGAACAAAGAGTATAGCAACAGCCAGGTCATTTAAGACTGAAGTGATAATAAAGCAAGGAAAGGGTCTCAGCAATTAACCTTTTGAAAGTTTCAACCTGAATGTAGTTTGTGTCCATTTGTTTTTTGAATTTTTGTGATTAGTTTTATGAACAGCACTGGGTCACAGCACCTTACAAACAGAAACCGTGCACAGAGAAACTGGAAACATGTCCATATACATAAAAACTGAACAAAAGGTGAAAAGGTCATAATACTTCACTGGTATGATCATATAGCACAATCTAAATTCCAGAAGGCCATCCATGCTGTCCAGAATACCCTTAACTTGTCATACAGATCAAATGTTAACATTTCAAAAAGAAAGAAATTAGAAACTTTGATAATCCACATATTTACAGACTTGAGGTGTAGATCAATGCAATAGAATACATTTGCAGTGTATGTAAGAGTTAATCTGCCTGTGTTGCATAACTTCACTGAAAACTTTGGGAGCTGAGTTAAGAAGAAAATATAAGGTACAGATAAAATTTGAGTTTATCTATCTGATGCTTATTTCCAAAATTCCTAGAAGTTATTCATCTACTTATAGAGCTGAGTAATTTTTACTTTTGCTAATCAAGATAAATCCCTTGAACAGGGGTTCCACAGAAGGAGGTGGGATTCAAACTTGGGATTTTGACATGTAAGGTAGTAGTTCTAATCATTATGCCGAATGCTGCTCCAAACAGTATAATCATCAAAACTTAATATACAAAACAGATTAAACTTTGTCAGCTTCTGTGCCCTTTACATAGGGTCTCCCAGCAAGTCTAATGTTTGGTGTCAAAGAGGGGACAGAGGCTGTTTTCCACCTGAGCCCTACGGGTTCTTCCACAGACAGAATTCGGAGAGCTGACTCAGCCTGAAACATTGACTCATGTTTTCTTGTGAACAAAGCAGGCCGAGGAAGCAGCTGGGTGCCAGGAGGTATGTGGGGAAAGGGCAAGAAGAGAAACGCCAAGTGAAATGTGTAAAAAAAAAAAAACACTAAAATATCTCAGAGTGTGTGAACCAATGGGACGACAGTTTATACACCACAGCGTCAGAAGTCTGCACAGGCTCCCAAAACAAAACTTCTGTTTTATGTGTCTGTTTACTTTTTCAACTGACACACTGATGTCTTAAACAGATGCTTTAGACATTTACATACCAGACATGAAGGACAGACAGTGAGACAGTTCCAGACACACATGTTTATCTAATGTAGAGGAGAGTGTGACAAAGCCTGGTAATAAACTTTCAATGTGGGCTGTAAACCTCCAAGCACATGTCAATGAAACACTGTAAACTTAAAAATAAACTGTGATCTAAACATGGTTGTACTGTAATGAACTCATGGTGGTGTCAAGTGGAACACAGATGAGGACAGATTTGGTTCAACATCAGGGGAGATTTTCTTCATTCCTCATCTCCACAGAAGACTTTTCTGTACCTTTCTACTGTCATTTCAGTTGGAACCAAACAACTTCATTCAGCTTTTATTCTTCATTCCACTAATATAGTCTGTAGCTTGACACAGCCAATAATAACTTTTCAAAAAAAATGTACACAATTGTTGGTCTACAGTATCCTGTATCATTTATAATATATGTTATTTATACAATAGATTATAATTCAGTGAAAATTTTTTTTCTTGATAAAAGAGATCTAATTTGTATCTTGAACAAAAAATCTTAAGAACCGTACTCCCTTCTCCGAACTGAAAAAAATTCTTTATATATATATATATATATATATATATATATATATATATGTACACACACACACACACATACATAGGTAACAATAAAAATTTTAGTGCCACACAAATTTTCCAGAACAATGGGTATAGCAACAGCCAGATCATTTAAGAGTAAAGTGATAAAAAAGCAAGGAAANTATATATGTACACACACACACACACACACACACACACATACATAGGTAACAATAAAAATTTTAGTGCCACACAAATTTTCCAGAACAATGGGTATAGCAACAGCCAGATCATTTAAGAGTAAAGTGATAAAAAAGCAAGGAAAAGATAAGCGTTTTGTTTCAGCAATTAACCTTTTGAATGTTTCAACTTGAATGTAGAATCTAATTTTTATTCTTCACTGCACCAACATACAAATAGATTGATATTGTCTGTAGCTTGACACAGCTGAAATAGCTTTTCAAAAAAATCATCCCTTCATCACCCCTCGAACCTATACACACGCATATATATACACATAATTATATGAGAGTTAAAATTAAAAATGTTGTTAGATCACTTTTAAAGTTATTTTCAGATTGTTTATGAAATAATAAAATCCTGTTCTGCCCTTTCTACCTTCCCAAAAGTTCACAGATATGGAAATGTTGTATCATCAGGAAATCACAGTTTTTGAGGATTCTTTTACAGTATTCCATTGCCTTCTTAGGTTATATGCGTCACAGTGTGAATATAGAAAATATGCTGGGTCATATTACTGGACTGTAAGGAGAATCCACGGTCAGAGGGGCTATCTGTCTCCCTTCCGGTATGCTGGTCTGTAAGCCTCATTTCAGTGCATGACTACAGGGGGCAGGAAATGTTTTCTTTCCTTGTGGCTTTCTTTCAACCGTCACTTCCTATTTTTATGTTGGTGCTCACCACCGTACACAAAATTAATTATTTTTTTAAAAATAGAATGCCTCTTGTTTTTGTATGTGTCTCAACCTGTTAGACAGGCAATGACGTGGGCACTTACAGCAAACCTATAAAATCTGATATACTTTATACTGTAAAATAATGATATAATAATAATTCATTTGCACATTTAGTCCTCGAGTTCAGACAGTGAAGGAAGTCCTGTGGCAGCATGCAGAGGTCTGTATCGTTCATCTCTTCCCAGCAGTCAAATTCTCATAACTCAGACCCTGTAAGAAGTCTTCCAAAGATCAATCTGGTTCCCATAACTCAGAGTCTGTTATCATTTGTGTAATTCAGACCCTGTAAAAGCTGTTCCAAAGAGCATATCTGAGTACTGTAACTCAATTCGTATAAGAGGTCTTCCAAGGAACAGTCTGACTGGAATAACTCAGAACCTATAAGAGCTCTGTCCACCATCAGTCTCGGCCTTTTTCTTCAGCCAGTACAGTTTAAGTCTGGTCAACAACGGGCTGAGTCTTGCATTTCCACCAGTATATAGTTCACCTCTTCCCAAGGGTAGGCTCAGTCCTGGCAATAACCACCCTTCTCTAGTCTGATAAACTGCACAGCATCAATGTGTAAAGCACATGCCCACAGTAAGGCCAGCTTGCCAGAGATGTTATCACAGGAGTGTAGATCACTGTGAGGCATTTAGCAACCTGTAGGTGATTTGCAAATTTGCTTTAGACCCTGGATACATCCAGAAAAGCTGAAATGAGTGCAGCCTTTTGTTCTAAGTGCAGTTAGTTACATAAGGTTGCAGTAAACAGAAAAGATAACTAAGCAACCAGTGTAACCTGCCCCAATATCTCACTGTTTATTTTATGAAAGGGAATTCACAAGCTGTCCACCAAGGAGAATACCCCTTTTCCCTTCTCATTTCCTCCCACCTTCATTTTCCCATCACTGTCCCTTGCCCTTCCAGTGATGCTCAATATTAACTTACGCCCACATATTTAGTCTACAGTCAAAACAATGAAGAAAATAGACTTTACTTGTCAACACATCTCTGTGTCCTTGACGACGGGGTAAACACATGAAGCAGAACAGCACCCTGAGCAGGTGTCGTATCCTGCAGTACTTCAGCCATTCAGACCAAATGCTGGTTTTTCGGTGGGAAACATGAAATGGGTAGTTTTAATAAAACAAACAAAATCGTGCCATATTTATTTCTAAGACAGGGACAAATCTATAACTCTTGACCTCTGGTTTTGAAGATGTGAGTATTTGACCGCAGTGATTTGTCGTGTGTTGATCACAGGCCGACGGTCACGGCTGCCATGGTGAACGAGTACATTCCATGGTGAGTTTTCAGATGCTCAGCATGTACCATCCAGCCTGAGTAACTGCTCTTGGGTTCCAGAGGTAACGGATCATCCAGTTATGTGGCAACAGATGTGAAAGTATTCCTGTGACTACAAGTGAGTGTGTTTTGCAGTACAGTTAAATTGTTATGTGATTGTAAAACAGTGCAATTTATTCTCCTCTATATCTATGGTTTTATGTGATACAGAACTCACTAGAATGTCCTTAGCATTAACACCAAAAATAAAAAACTGGAGTTACAGTTACAGTTTTACCAATGTGCTTAATCCAGAATCCCCTTCAACACCCTGTGTTTATCCTGCCTACGAAACTTTCATTGTTTTCTGGTCACCTTTAACAGGCAATACACTGGCACTTTAAATAAATATATTCAATAAATTATTTTAATGTTACTAAGCTGCAGGGAACAAAATAGTAAACTCATGAATAAATGTAAATAAGTACGAATTTGAAACAGTTGCATATGCTGGAGCAACTCACAGAATAGAGGACAGCGATGTAGCCTTACAATATTAAAGACCCATCCAAAGAGAGAGGTTCAAATCTCTCTTATTAAAGTTGTATCCTTGACTGAGGTACTTAATGTGAATTTGCTGGAGTAAAAAATAAAATTGTACCAGTTTATAAACACAGAACTGTACATTTCTGTGGGGAAATGCTGTCAGCAAAATGAGTAAATACAGCAAAATACAGACTGCACTTGCGAAAACTTGTGCTCACAGCTATATGTACATAGTCCCGGATGGCCAACAGTTTTGTCAGTCAATCCCTGAGTCATCATTCTGTGAAATGTTCCCTAACTTACAACCTGAACACAATGTTTCTGCTCAGTTTAACATGTTCAAGATGTTCCCTGTATTCTGTGTGCTACATACTATCATCAAGTAGCTCTGGAAAAGCAAAACCCTCATATTCAAGCAAAAAGTGTAATTTTAAGCATGCAAAACTCTTTCTCATTAAAAGGGAAATTTTAGTGTTGCATAAAAGTATTTTCACTCCATAGCACATTTCTACACATGTGCCTTTGAGCAACCAGGACATTCCAGCTGTAGCGATGAGCCAGTGGTGGTGATGATGCTCCCAAGGGACCCCTAAATCTTGCACTGTTCCCTGTGAAACCCCTTCCACCATGATTTGGGGAACGTGTCTGTGGAACTGCAGGGGCTGCGTGTCACAGGAACAATGGAACTTCAGTGATTCATTCCAAGCAAATGTTTTCATATTATTTTTACAGTAAGTATGTTCAAGGAAAGTACTGTTTGGTTGTAAGAGTGCTCCAAAGTATATGTGGCATGTGAAGGAACAAGCAGTGAAACACATGTGTGTTTAATAAAGCTGCACAGATGTAACCCAAGACTGGCTTGTTGGTAATTGCCTAACATGGTTATTTCCTCCACCGAGTAAATTTGGTTAAGCTTTAGAAAAAATTTTTAAAAACTAACAAAATTTTTTACAAAAGGCAAATAAAACATTGGATTCTGATATCGTATTCTTGTCATTTTCCCAGATCTTCGTCAAAATCTTCTCTCCTAGCTGCTCGCCCCAGTCATGTAATGTTGTTATGGAGATGTCTACTGGAAAATGTAGGAAGTGTTCGGTAGAAATGCTGAGCTTGTCTTAACATGCTTATTATGTCATATCTAGACTATTCATTGTTTGTTATAAAATATGTATCTTCTATGGGGATATTAGAACTTCACTGGATTGTGATCCTTCGTTCTTCATTGTTCTGGGGTGCAGGCAGACATCCTGACCAAATATGGGAACAGTGTTGACCCCCCACTGCACACTCGCGAATCCGGGGTCTCTTGGAACAGCAAGAGTGTCTGTATGAGTACTGAGACTTGGAATGCTGGAAGTAGTGCTGAGTACCACTGACTGGCTTCTGGAATGTAACCACTGTGATTTAACTGTATTACTGTATTTTCTACACTCAAAGCCCAGTTGAAATTTTTTGGTCAACCAAGGCTGCTGTTCTTCTCCTTTTTAACACTAAGCCTTTATGAAGCCTCAGCCCAAAAATAAAACTCAATTTAATTTTTTTTTTTTAAATACATGCATAAATAAATAAAGAAGGATATGGTTAAAGACGGGTGGGTCAAGGGTCTCTGTGTTTGGTCTGAATTTGGAGACGTCTGAGTCCATACATAGAAACGAGGGACGTGTGAGCATGTCTGTTTGTGTGTCTGTGAGACCAAGGTGTGAAAGGGCCCCAGACATCTCGATGACATCACACTAAGTAATAACTTCCGTTGGTGTACAATGTCTGAGGGGGTGGGGTCAGGGTGCCGCTTGCCTGTTTATAAAGGGAGTGGAGTCTAACACACACTCAGCAAACGCTGTCTGACACAGGCAACAGAGCAAGCAGAACAATACAGACAGACCTGCTGTGCATCTTCACCACCAACCTCCAGCTCCAAGGTAACTCGGCTTTCGGTTTACTACTACTTACGTTCTTCTAAGGTAAGCTTTAAAACAGCTCAGTTCAGGTCCACTTCTTTCTGATTGTTCTGTAGGGGATATATAACTCTTGCCAGAATTCAATTTCTTGTTGGCAGTTCGTGTGGAAAAATAAAGACTTGCAGTGATAACAGTTATAGAGAAACTTTAGAAGCATAATTTCTTTTTTAAAGTGTATGAAGAGTCCCATGAAGCTCAATTTGACACAAAGCATTAGGAAATGATTTGTTCTGGTTTATTAGCTATTGCCTCATCGCCCTTCATTTCACAGTACAGTTTTCTCCACAAATCTATCATGATTCGTGCAGAAATATGTTAAATTAAAACATTGTGCTTCTTTCTTTATTCAGAAACATGTTACAGAATTTTTTTAAAGGCCACCGAAGTTAGGTTTTCCAGGTTAAATTTTTCGGAAAATATAAATGGCTTTTGCTTTTTACTGTAAGTGGGTTTGTCTTTATTAAGGACCTCTGTATCTATTAGTTGCTGTGGTAAACCAATGGGAACCACTGTGGTTAGAATCACTTTCCAGAAATCTGAAATTTCATTCGGTCAAGTGGGCCAACTTATGTCATGACAGTGTGTTACATAATCAGTGTTTGAACAATGTCTTCACATCGCTGTGCTTTTCTTGTCCTCCCTCAGAATGCAGGCCTTGTACATCTTGCTGTGTTTGCACCTGTGTGCGACGGGCCTCTGCAGCCTTCTATCAGAAAAACAGACGGATTTAGGTTTGCGCATCTTCACTGAGGTTTCCCAGTCCTCCTCCAATCAAAACCTGGCATTCTCACCCTATGGCGTGACATCGATGCTGGGAATGGTGCAGCTGGGTGCTGCTGGGACTACCCTAGACACAATGGTCTCCAAAATGGGCTTCTCCCTGCAAAGTGAGTACCTGGTCCTGTCAGCTACAAAACTGTTGAAAAAAAGTCTCAAATCTTAAAACAGGCAATAATTTGTAGAGAATATATTATTACTAGAAAAGGAAATTATCCTGACTTATGTTCATATGTCTCTGTAGAGCATGGAATGCCCCGGCAAATGCGCCTCCAGCAGAGAGAGCTGTCCATGGAGGACTCATTGCAGCTGGCCAACGGCGTGATGATAAACAGGAAGCTGTTACTGGAGAAGAGCTTCAGGCGGGGGCTGGCCAAGGCTTTCCAGAGCACTCCTCATCAGATTGACTTCTTCAACACAGACAAGGCCTTGGAAGTCATCAACGCATGGGTGTCAGACAACACAGAAGGTGAGACCACACATAACATGTATGCACACACACACACACACACACACACACACACACACACACACACAGTAATGGCTCAGTTAGCTCTCTAAATGTGTTCTTTAGAAATGGAGCTTAACGAAACCATGCTATACGAGGTCATTATATTATATAAATTGACCCTGAAAACTACACATGTTCAACTTAATGAATAATAAGCACAGAAAACAATGTATTTTATTTATACGTCTTCTTTTCAGGTACGATCCCTCAGTTCCTCTCCTCTGGACTTCTGACTGAGCAAACCCGACTAGTGCTGCTGAATGCCATCCACTTCCGAGGCCTGTGGAAGGTGCCCTTCAACCCTCAGATGACCCAGGAGATGCTGTTCCACTGTGCAAATGGAAGCACTGTGCCTGTGCAGATGATGCGACTCATCAACCGCTTCAACTACGGTGAGCAGTGAACCTCTCTCACACACACACACACACACACACACACACACACACACAAACACGGCATTAAAAGCTACCATACCCCAAGTATGGCTGCTTCAATAGATAGATAGGCTGAGAAAAATAGGAAAAGATACGGAAAATAAAAGGCATGCTTATTTTTTACTTATTGTCATGTGCTTACTTATTATTAAGTATGTGCTTTTTGGATACACAGGTGAATTCATGACAGAGGATGGCGTGGAGTACGACGTTATCGAGGTTCCCTATAATGGAGACTCTATGAGCATGCTGCTCGTGTCTCCCTTCGAGGAGGACGTCCCTCTCTCTGCTCTGACCAAAAATCTGAGGGCAGAAAGGCTGAAGCAGTGGAGGAGCAAAATGAAAATGGTCAACCGGCAACTCGCTCTGCCAAGGTGGGTCTCTGGCCTGGTCAGCAGAATATGTCTCGTCTTGCATCAGGGCACTTGATGGATAATTTGACCCATTACACTCTGGGTGAAAATGGACAGGAATTATGGGATGGCGCCTCAGGCTTTTCACTGACGCTGTTTGAGTGTGTATGTGTGTGTGTGTGTGTGTGTGAGTATGAGTCAGCCCTGTCATCCATTAATTATGACGTAGGACGGCGGGAGGGCAGGTTCCACAGAAATCTGTGTCAGGGGTCTGCAGATTGCCAGGGACACGCCAGTGAAACATTCCTCACAACTCCAGCTGGCCCTCAATTGTGTGGTGCCATGAGACGCCTGGTCTAAATAGTAAACCCACCTTGGCTCGGAGTGTGTAAACAGATCACCTACCTTGCCTCTGGGGCAAAATTCATGGACAAAAATAATTTCAAAATTGAAGTGCTTTGAAAACAGCTGATGTGAGGCATGACGATAATTCTGGGTGTCTGCCATGTCAGAATGAGCTCAGCTATATTTGGCTGTCTGCTCCTTTTACATTTCTTACCCTAACCTGACCTTCAGTTTTCATACAACTTGTTGATGAATGAAAGGTCCAACAGCAGTATTCCTCTGCCTCTTTACTCTAGGTTCTCCATGGACACTCAGTTGGACCTCAAGCCTGCTCTCTACGGAATGGGACTGGGACAGCTGTTCAACCAGCAGAAGGCTGATTTCTCCGGTATCACCAGTGAGTAACGGGTCGATGCAAAACCTCACCATCGGTAGTAGAAAGTCCATGATATCTTGTGTCCTGTGGCCTTCCTGTGGCCTCACCTGCTTTGCGATGCTCCTTTCCCACAGGAGAAGAGGTGCTGTCTGTGTCGGAGGTCCTACAGAAGGTCAAGATTGAGGTGGATGAGGAAGGAACAAAAAGCTCGGCTGGCACAGGTACTAACTGCCCCACCATCTTACCTTCACCACAGCACACCTCTGCCTCACCCTACACTTCCTGCTCACTTCACCCCTTGCCAACAGTGACCTTGTCCACACTGACTGTTGTTCTTCACACAGTAAAAACACAACACAGTGGATATATAATGTACAATGTCCACATGAATAACTTTATATTCCTTTTTGTACTGCTAGCTGCCATAATTTTGTCACGCATGGCAGTGGAAGAGATCACGCTGGACCGTCCCTTCCTGTTCCTCATTCAGCACAAGCCCACAGGTCAGTGTCCAGTGATCCATCTCTCCTTTCCACCCCACATCCCCGTTTTGAACCTGGCTTCCAGTCCAGTTCCCCGTTGCCGCAGGCAATCCCGCATCACTTTGGTTGTCACAGTTCCCTTTGAGCGTTAGCGTGACTGACCTGCATGTCTCCTGGACCCCCTACAGGTGCCTTGCTCTTTATGGGGCAAGTCAACCAGCCGGAGGAACACTGAACCTGACAAGCAGCAAAGAGGACCTCTGTTCTTGCGAGACATTCCTTTGTCACATCACTCGGTCAGCAAAGCCTCTGGTTGCTCTCCTCTGATACCAGACGTTGCTGCAGGTTCTTCATTTCTAGCATCCAACATGTTCATCATCAGCATATTCCATTTCATATATTTTTTCAGTCTTTCAGTCATTTTGTCACTACTCTTGATGCACTGGATTTTTTTTAAGAAAAATTTTATATGAAAGTTCTGTTTAAATATTTTCTTATAAAAAAATGTTCTTTATACATATAATATTAATAAGGAAGTAGTTTAATTCAGGGAGAAATAATTTTAATTTTGTGAGTTATTAAATAGACCAAATGTCACCATTACCCAAATGTGAGGGCAAGTTTACAAATGAATGAAGAATAATCAGGATGGGCTATGGTGTAGGTGTATTTCAAATAGTGAAACTTTACTTAAGTCTTTGCTAAGATGAAGATGCTATATTTGCCTTTAATAATAGATGCGACTGAAAACACATTTGTCAGTGACTGGAGATTAATGCAGAAGATTCTATCAGTGGTCACAAAGTTGGAGAAACAGGAGGTCAGAGGTGTGAGACGCAGCTGTAAAAAGTGTGACTGGACTTTATCCTGTTTTAACCTGTATTCAGTGCAACAAGCAGCACATTTTCATAGTCATGCTATTTCTAGAACTTTCCCTTTGGTTCCAGAAATTCTAACCTCAGGGCATTTCTGACTTCTGCTTTGATGGCTGTAACCTGAAGGTAAAACTGAAATGTATGTATTGACTGTTTTCTTTTTTTAAATTTTCAACCCGCATTTGTGTTTTCAGAAAATATTTTTGTCGAAAGTTGTATATTTTTCGTAACAAATATATATAATTTATTGAAACTCTAATAAACTATCCATCACATTTTATGTTGTTGGTCGAGTCGTCTTTTGAATTGAAAGCTCCCCGCTGTGAAATACGTGGCCAATTATAGTTGTAATTGCGAGCAAGTCCTGCCCTCTCCTGTCCATAAGTGGAACTGCAAGGCGCCGTTTGCAACTGCCGGAAATCGCCGCATGTTTGTGAAGCGCGACAGCAGCGACGTCAGTGGAGCTTCACGATCATCCATCTTAATAAACCACCCTAATAGCCGCTCTAGAGACTCAGAAACATGATGTGTCTTAATAAAAAAACAAATGATATTCACGAAATTTTGATTTATTCCTCGCTGTCCACAGCAATATAGTTACCATGGTAACCGCCTCACCTGTCAGCTCGCCTCTACCACCTCCCGGGTGCGGAAGTGCAGAAACACCGCATACAGGTGGACACCTGGACACGAGCTGGTCTGATCTGGCGCCCTCGAGTGGCAAACTGTGGGAACAGCATCTGACAGCAGCTTCGGTCAAAGTGGCCGGAGTTGCTGCCCCCCGGGGGTCTAAATACCGAGCGGCACAAACAGTGTATAAAACATTCATAGATCGTAGACTATAAACTGAGCTGATCTCTCACTGAGAGCGACATTTACATGTGAAACTGAGGTAAAAATAAATCATTCATAGCTAACACAGAGTTGGAAATATAATTTATTCCCCTTAAACTATCACAGCTTGTACCGCGACCTGCCGTTAGACAAATGCTTATTGATAAGGACGAATGAATTAAATGAATTCTAGTGAATTTCGGGGTCCCATCTGTAATTCAGCCCAGACCGGTGGACCGCACCACTAGAGGGCGCTATCGAGCACCGTCACGTCACGGATTTATGCCATTAAGGGCGTTAATGGTCACTGTTGCTATCCCGCACTCGCACCACTAGGTGGCGATACTAGCTGCACTGTCCCCGAAGACACGGATCCCAGGTTTGGGCCACCGGGGTCCGCATCGCTGCATCAAAAGCGAAATGATTTCTGCGTTTGAAACCTAAAACTATAAACATTAATCGTTCTTTTTATATTCATTTCATTTTTAAATGAATGATTATAGAAAATGAACATGCATATTCACAGGTTCACGGAAAAACTGAATTAACGGAAAAGCTTAAACATGACCGTCCTCCCTGAGGGCCCTTTCACTGTCTCCGGAAAGTAAAGAATGACAGCAAACAGCTGCTTAACCGGCATCTTATCCTGAATACTCCTCAAATTCCTCCAAGGAATTCCTTCCTTACTAATTGATGAGTTAATTGCTTTCAGTCTAAAGGCGATATCCTGTCCTGCTTTAGACAGTCCACCCTGTCCATTCTCACACACACACACACACACACACACACACACACACACACACACACACACTCTCTCTCTCTCTCTCTCTCTCTCTCTCACTGATCTGAGAAATATCAGAAACAGCTGGGCAGAAAGTTTCCTGCTGATGATGTCCAGGGTAAATTGTTGTCAGAAATATTGTTTATGTTAAACTGAGTTGATCAGCCTGAGTGTTTGAGCTGGGTGGTTACTGCTTTGGACTTCCACCATCATGCATTATTCCATGAAGAAGCTGATTCCATTGCTGGAAATTCCAAGAAAAAAGAAGTTTGAGTAAAATTAGGATTTCAAATAAAATAAAGCATAAAATGTGGCACAAAACCAATTGAAAATCCTTTTAGTTCAGTCACACAGTTGGAAGAGTTAGTGGTGACTAATATGTTACCTCAAACATCCGAATGCTTTGGTTGCAGCCATATGGCATGAAGGTGTTGCTGGCTTTGTGAGCCAAGTTTTCACAGATCAGCATCTAAACATAAAGGTCAGAACCTTTATCCACAGGTAATAAAGTACTATTAAATCAGAAATCATAATAAAGTAGCTACATACTGATTTGAAGCTGCAACTGTTTGTGGCCACTTTACTTTATACTTTGTCATTAAGAACAGTGTTGGGATGGAGTTGGAGGAGTAAATTTAAAGGTCCTGTCTGAAAATCCATTGTTTAAATATTGAATAGCTGCAAAAATGAGAGAAAATTAGCAGTGTGCCACACTGACTCTAAGGTTTTGTGAATATGGATATTTTGTGGTGAATGTTCTCAAAATTCTAACTTTGATTTCGACCTCCATTGACTCTGGAAAAGAATGGAGCAGTAAGAAATGAAATAAGATTATCAAAATAAAAAAATATTTATGCAGTTTTGAAAAAATCCGCCGCTGTCCAGCAGATGGCAGTGTTTTGCAAGTACAGAAGGTTGAGTTAAAATATTAGATTTTGCGTATCTCTTAAGAAAAATGAGTCGGTTTTATGCTGTAACCGTATGTGAATGGAGAAATTAATTTGAAAATGAGTTTAAAAATGAGTGTAAATTATTTCGGCACGTGAGAAATGAATTTGAAATGTGTGTCAGTCCTGGGGGGGGTTCAGAGGCTTGATTTTAGTTCTCCTGTTCCATTCTCAGCGAATCTGTAGATGATCTGAAACTGAATCAGTCTTTTAAAAATACTACATTTCTAAAAATATATCATAATCTGACCTTGCTCAAACAATTTTTGTTTTCATGGCAGCCCTTTATAATGCTTACAGAAGGGAGCTGAATGCACAAATCTTGCCTTTGAAACCCCTGTCGACCATCTGGTCCAGAGGCTCCCTCATCTGCAACAGATGTCACAACCAGCTTTCTTTGATTGATCTGGCCTGGAATGACCTAACAGTGACATGACTGCTCTTCCTTTCCTGCCACTGCATGTTTTCTGTGATGTGGAGCACAAACACTTTATTAACTGCTTGTTGTTGTCCGGTTTGTGTTGGACCAGAGTCTCTTCCACAGTCACAGGGCTATAAGATGTACACCTTGAATCACACTGTAACCACACACAGTCACCAGTTAACCTGCTACACATCTTTGGACTGTGAGAAGAAACAGTAGCATCCAGAGGAAACCCATGGAGATACACTGGAACATGGAAACTAAACACTGAGCTGGATTCAAACCTACAGCTAAACAGTCCAGATACTGTGAGGCAGTACCACTACTTGCTGCTCTGCATTTGGAATAACTGAACAAATATTTGTGTCAGACTAAGAAATAAAATGCACACATAAGCAGTCCAGGTAATAAAATTTATATCGATTATATTTATAGAATATGTGCTCTTGAAATCTGTTTTGTTGTCTTTGTTTTTGTTCCATTTTCCTACTCAGAATTTCTTTGTGATGTCAGGCGAGCATTTAATCGACCCATTTCACTACAGCGCTTCCAGACTGCGAACGAGAAATGAGCTTTAACCCTATTTGTCGTCGCATGAAAGTTTTTGTCAGGGGGCTGTGGGTAGGTCTGCCCTGGGGCTCCCTCTGAGGGGGGAGCTATAGATCTGAGCAAGAGTCACGTGACTTCTGATGCCTTTCATGTTCCAGCTGAGCGTACAAACACGTATAGAGTTGATCCAGACACACTGCCTTACAGAAGCATTCTGTGGTGGGATGTCAGACTTAAATGTTTTCATTCTTCAAAGGCTGTTGCTATAGAACTCTGGGGTTCTTGTTTGCTGTGTCCTGTGATTTGGTCAGTGCACATGCACGCGCGTGCGCGCACACACACACACACACACACACACACACACACGCACACCTACAAACCACATGCTTGAATGCATGGCAACCTGAACAGGAACTGGGTTATGAGGAATGGTGTAGAATAGGAGTGTGTGACTCCAGTCCTCTAGGGCCGCAGGCTGTGCTGGTTTTCTTCCTGCTTCAGCTTTTAAGTCAGTTACTGAGGTAGGGAAATAGCATCATCTCACCTGTTTAAGTTGCCAGTCAAATGCTAATTGAAATATATTTCCCAGGACTGCAGTTGGGCAACGCTTGACTAGGTGGTGCAGGTGGGGTTGCAGCCACCGCTGTGGTAGAATGGGGGTTTTGGGGCTTTCATTGTAGAGGACTGTCATATTAGCACTTTTTTTAAGCAATGAAGACTTGTGTCCCTCAGTATCAAAAGGGCTGTTAAGTTTTTCCAGCACAGAAATGGATTCTGACAGCAGCTAATGTCTTTGATTTGCAGCACTAACTGAGACGCCTCATGTTGCGCTCTTAAGCACCATGTAGGTTTGCTAGTGCAGGTGTGTTGTGGGTTAATTGCTATTTTTTAAGCCCACCATCCAACTTTTTCCATCATCTGGTACCTTGGACAGGTATGCCAAATGCCAATCCATCTCAGGGCAGTCACACACACACACACACACACACACACACACGAAAGGGAGGTTAGTCGCCTATTAACCTGAAATACATGTCTTTGGACTGTGGGAGGAAACCCACACAAACCTAGGAGAATGGGGAAATTTCATACACTCTGAGCTGAATTTGTCAACAAATCCTGACCCACACACCGGGAGCTGTGATGCACCAGTGCCGCCCACTGTGCGTTAACATTGCTCTTGTATGTTTTCCATGCAGATGGAAAACTATATACCCTGCGATGGGCTGGCATCCCCTCCAGGGTGTACACCGACTGGTATAGTGCCCTGTGCTTTCAGGATAGGCTCCATATCAGCATGACCCTGTCTCAGATGAGCAATTGCTGAAAGTGTGAGAGTGAAAGTGACTCAGTGGTTATTGTGCAGCTGCTCAGCGCTGGGGTGCTGTAAGCCCATTAGTGCTGTTTTCTGGTGTGGGATGTAGGTGTTACTGGCATGTCTGATTCCCTGCCCTCCATGTTCCAGATGCACTTCGTGCTGCTGTTCAGCCAGCAAGGCAAGCTGAGAGCTGAACAAGAAGATGGTGTGCGAGCTGATGCAGGTGGTATCGGCTTGCAAGCCCAAGATGTGCAGCTTCCTCGAGTGGAGGGACCTGAAGACCATCTACAACAGGTAGTGCTAAGGCCCTATTGAAGATGAAAACAAGCCTGTACAGCTGCCCTGGGTACAGAGGATCAGATCTAGTTTGTTTCAAATTAGCTTTGGTTACTCAACAAGCAGTAGATGAACAACAATGCTCTTTATGCTGTTAAGAAGCAGAACATTATTTATCCTGTCTGGACAAATATCAGTACAACTATGCGCGCGTGCATGCGTGTGTGTGTGTGTGTGTGCGCACGCGTGTGTGTGTGTGTGTGCGCGCGCGTGTGTGTGTGTTTGTGTGTGTGTGTGCGCGCGCGTGTGTGTGTGTGTTTGTGGGTGTTTGTGTGTGCGGGCGCATGTGTGTGTGTGTGAGTTTGTGTGTGTGTGTGTGTGTATGNGTGTGTGTGTGTGTTTGTGTGTGTGTGTTTGTGTGTGTGTGTGTGCGCGCGCGTGTGTGTGTGCGCGCGCGTGTGTGTGTGTTTGTGTGTGTGTGTGTGTGTGTTTGTGTGTGTGTGTGTGTGTGTGCGCGCGCGTGTGTGTGTGTTTGTGTGTGTGTGTGCGCGCGCGTGTGTGTGTGTGTTTGTGGGTGTTTGTGTGTGCGGGCGCATGTGTGTGTGTGTGAGTTTGTGTGTGTGTGTGTGTGTATGTGTGTGTGCGCGCGTGTGTGTGTGTGCGCGCGTGTGTGTGTGTGTTTGTGGGTGTTTGTGTGTGTGCGGGCACGTGTGTGTGTGTGTGAGTTTGTGTGTGTGTGTGTGTGCGTATGTGTGTGTGCGCGCGTGTGTGTGTGTGCGCACGCACCCTCTCAAGCTCCAATGACTAGAGCTCTGATTCATCCTCTGAGCAAATCCCATTTAAGTTTCCCAGAAAACAAAGGAAAGGTCTTCACCGATCACCTAGCTGGTCTCTGCGACCTTGTGTAGCAGCAGATTCTCACTGTGTCAAGCTGCTGCTCCTACAGGAGCATGGAAACAGGGCAGATGTGTCATTCTTTTTGTGGTTAAGAAAATAAATGGTACTTCCACCCTTGGGTAACAGGTAATTTTACTCAGAGCAAATAATGACTTTGAAATGAATTGTTATTAAATTAATGGTGAATTCACTGCAACTGTATCAGGTGCTGAGCCCTACAGTGAGCTTTTACCCTGCTCACCCTTTGCAAGATGTGTTTCTTGGAGTCCATCGTGACACTCAATGTCAGTTGAATGGACTGAATTTACCTCCCAGTCAAGTACACCATGTGCAATCCTGGTGAGAACACAAGACCTTTTAATTTTAAAGCTAACAGGACCAACAACAGGAGTGAAGACTATGTTGATGACATTATCAAACGCTGTTAAAATGTAAATATGTGACTAAAATTTAGTTCCGTCATGTTAAACATGAAATTGTGATTATAGGAGGTGCTGAAAAATATTGGTGTCAATACACTGATGTGTGTATTATATAATTATCAGCACCATTATCCATGTAAACAGCTACTGTACCTCACTGAGAATAGTGTGTGTGTGTGTGTGTGCTGTTGACTTTATCATACTTGTGTCCATGACAACAGCCTGTGCAGTCACTGGAATGAAAGTATTGTGCTGTCACACCTGCGCAGGTATGCCAGTGTGTATTTCTGCTGTGCCGCTGAGCAGCAGAACAATGAGCTGCTCATCCTGTAGGAAGTCATCCACTGCTTTGTTGGTCTGCTGGACAAGTACTTTTGCAGTGTGAGCCTCCTGCTCTCTTCCTTGCTTATGTACCCCCCCCCCACCATTTCACTTTCGCACATGTGGTGTCAACTGTGTTAAGAGTGAACTGATCTCTCACCCTCTCTTCCTCCTGTTTCCTCACATCTAAACATCGGAGGAGGGCAGTCACCTCACCCCCACATCCCCACTTCTCACCATGAAGTTTTCCTCTCCACCTCATCACCTTTCCTCCTGCTCTGGCTGTGCGGAGTCAGTATTGATGTAACCTAGAAACACAATGAAGAAGCATTTGAGAGCACAACTCCAGCTCCTCCACTCCTCCTCCCCAGCTGTGTGAGCTGGACATCATCTTCTAACTTTGAGAAGGTTCTAATCTGTCTTGGACGAGCTCCTCGTGAGCAGTGAGATTCAGGACACCCCCAAGAAGGATGTTCTCAAGGCAATCGAGGGAGCAGACCTGTTTCAGGGGGTAACCGTGGCAACATCAGATGGAGCGCTGCAGGACACCCTGCAGTTGCTGACATCACACACAGAGCTGTGGGAAACATGTCAATGACACGGTGTGTGTTGGGTAATAATATAGGGAGGTAAAGATATTTTCACTGACATAAATGCTGTATGTTTAAATGCAGCATTTCCAGATCAGCTTTAAATAAAAATGAGTAGCAGTTCTTTCACTCTTCTTCTTAGAAAATTCAAAAGTTTATGGGAACTGACATGGTCACATGACAGTCATGTTATGCAGGTGTTAAAATTTTTGGTTGCATAACAAACCCTGGCTCTACTAGTCATATTTAGTGGTGTGTGTGCGTGTGCGTTTGTACGTGCGTGTATGAATCTTCTATGAAATGAACAATGAATGGCTGCTTTCCATTTGAGAATTCTATTACTGTTTTTAATTTTAATTTTGATGTGATCATTTTCGGTCATCTGTGGCTGCGACTCAGAATGTTGGCAGCCCGATAAAGTGTGTTTGAATGAACAGGTGATTTTATTGTTTTTCAGTGTGTGTCAGAGAAGAGACAGCAGAACCAGGAACTTATTCCCTTTTTTCTTCAAATGATGGATGTCTTTGATGGAACCCAGTCCAATAATATTGTGAAACAAAATAATATAAAAGCCTAGAGAAATGATGTAATGTTCAAGAGTGCTTCAGTGCCACTCTAATACGGTGCCGCTTCAGATGACGCACGCTATGCAGTAATTGAATGCTCTCTTGATTCAGATCTAACAGTATTCTATATATACATATGCCTTTCTTTACTGGATTTATTTTCATTTAATCTGGCCTCACAAGTCAATTTAATGGATGTGTCATATTTTCTTTTGAAGGGACTCAAATGACACGTGTAGCCATGAGCTCTGTTTTCCCCCCTCAGAACAACCCGTTTCCCCTGACTGTGCTGGAGGAGCTGGGACCATTGTAACACAGCATTTAGAAACTTCTAGAAGAAGACAGAGGACTCTGGGTACCACTGATTAAGTGGCCTTGCACGGATGTCACAAAGGGTAAAAGAAACAAGTAAATAAAAATGCTGGATTCTTCTGTTTAACTGAAGCTGAGCTCAGATTACTCATCATCTGTCTAAATCATTGCATTCTGTTTATTTTCAAGTTTTATTTCACAGCTAAAAATTCCATCTGCACTACAAATCTGGACTTCAGACAAATAAATGTTGAATCTGAGATGATGGTTAATTACTAATTTAAATTTTTCCAACTGTGGTCTCTTCCCAGTGCAAAAAAGGATATTTTGTTTTGAGTTTTCTGTCTGTTTGCTCACTTCATCTATTTAAGCAAAACACAAGTCATGCTAGATTTAAAACCCAACAAATCTCTAAATGCTATAAATGTCCACTGTCTCACTTTTTTGAAATGCTGTTTACTGAGTGCCAGACATTGATGGTCTGTGACAGGTTGACATTTAGTGGTGTTGAGCTGCTGGGCCCAGGCAGTCGTGTCGCTCTCCCTGGGAAGTCGAGTCCACCGAAACTGCACTGTGTCCGGTGACGACAACATGTTCGCAAAATTTAACAGCACTCGACATCCCCAGAGTGACCACATGCTGTTTGCACACCCACCCACCCTGACTGTGGCGTATACAAACGGCCACAAGATTCAAGCTAGTGGCTTTCATAATATTAATCTATTCCTGTACTTTTTTCTATTAACTACTGAATTTCTCTGTACATTGGCAATGATTTATACATTGATTATTTTTCTTTCTGTAAATATACATTTCTGTTTGCAAATACCTGAAGAAAGTGTGTGTTAAATTACCTTCTGCTTAGGTTAATAAACTCGCATTATATACAGGGATACTTCATTCAACCTCAATCTCTTAGTTTGAATAAAAGACATGCTACTCTGTACGATTTCATTTACTGGACTACAGTGAATGTATTTTTGTTTGAATCCAGCTAAATATGTGGAAAGTTTGCTTGTTATTTCCTTATATGCATATGATTTTCCCAGGCACTCTGGTTTCCTCCCATGGTCCAAAGATGTGTGCTTCAGGTGAATCGGTCACTCTATCTTGTCTGTAGAGTGCGAATGTGTGGGTGAATGTTTGCATGGACTGGCATCTTAGCTAAGGTGTGCCCCTCCTAGCCTGGACCCCAGTGATTCTGGCCCAGGCTCCAGACAACCACGACCCTGTCCAGACTGAGTGAGTGAGTAAAATGAGAAATGATGTAATATTCAAGAAGCAGGCTTTTTTCTAACCTAAGCACTATATCACACGTGTTTCAGCTGACACCACATTAATGTACACACATTCGTGCATTCTCCGTTTCTTGGGATCTGTTTTCTTGGCTGTTTTGCTTCAGAGGCAACTCAGTTACTCGAGGTGTGTCACAGCACTGTGTTCGTGTTGTGTGTTCTGCGGAGGTGCGCTGCCAGCCTCTTCCCGACATGTTGGAGAACGGGCGGCTGCTGGGTGAGGGGATGAGTCACCCCTTGTTCTCACAGTGGCGCAGTGAGGGTGGCAGCGGCTCGGAGGGTTTCCTCACTGTACAACTTGTCACGCTTCGTTTGATGTCCCCTCCAAGTGCCTCCCTTTGTTGTATTTGCATGTTCCTGCTCCTGGAATATGTTCAGACACTTAATGCAAATAAGTTCCTCCCTCTATCTCCCCCTTTCTGCCTTCCTGTAGCGCCTGTTGATGTGCTTTATTCACTTTTTGTTTACAAGGTGAGCTATCTAAACACTGTAGTTCCTCTTGTTAATACACACTCTGCTTAGAAGCAAAATGTCAGTATTGATTATTCAAACAAAACACAGCAGCGCAGCTGAGGTTTATGACTCTGCTCACCTTTCAGTGCTGCTTTTTTCCAAACCAAGTGATCGAACCTCAGTGTGTGATGTAACCCCTGACTTCCTGTTGCCTCTTGCTTTCATTTCTTATTTGCTTAGCAGATGTCACCTTGCAGTTATTTTCACGGGTCTCCCATTTGTACATCTGGATTTTTTCCCAAGTATCTTACGCAAAAGCTCAAGGGCCTGTCCCTGGAATAGGCAGCACGCCAGTGAGAAGCACTACATATTCATCCGTGTGGTCTTTTCAGAAGCCAGTTCACCTCCTCTGGTCCCAGTGCCCACCACACTTGAAATGTAGAACTAGGTGTGCGGTGCTGTACCCCCTGTTCCCCCTTCTGGGTTGAGGGACTGGGTAGTTGCATGTATGTGGATGATCATTAATGTAACCCCCCCCATCCCCCCACTGCTTCACCACATTTTACAGGCTGCAGCAGTGCGCAGATGCCAGTCTGGACGCAGTTTTCTCCTTGTGTTTGTGGCTGTGAATCACAGCACCATTCTGTGTGGGCGTGGCAGGCAATGCAGCGACGGTGCGGGCAGGAGCCGTGGCCGCATGATGACTCACCCCCAACCATGTGACCCATGAGTCACCACATCCCTGAGCAGAGAGGTGCTTGTCAACCCCTTACTGTTTTTTTAAAATTTCTCTCTTTCTCTCATTCTCCCCACTTCCCTCAATGTGGGGTTCTGCTTTGGGGCTTGACAGAGCAGACCTGAGCATACATAGGAGTCCTGTACTGGAAACTGCTGGAGTCAGACCATCGTGGCTATCTGTGGACTTTGTTCACGAGCTGGAGCCTCTTTACGATAGAGGGGTAATGGCTGTAATGTGCTGTGCACAGCCATAATGGATGGAATCTCCCATTAGTGCTTGGGCCCTTTTCCCAAAGGAGTGTGGCTCATCCAAATACAGACAGCACACGTGTGTAAGAGATTATAGCTGTGGGCACTGGACAGGTTAGACTGACCATTTAACTTGTACGTGTGTGGTTGTGAGTTCTGCAATATGGAATTTTCATTGGCTTCATTGAGCTTAACCAAAATAAATGTGGCAAAAAATTAGGATGCAGGCTGACTGGTGAGTGACATCGTGTCATCTACTTGTACTTACTGGTTTGTGGGAGGTGCAGTTAAGTGGCAGATGACTTCAGATGCAAATGTGGTGTCCTTCATGATGAGTGCAAGCTTAGTAAGTGTCATTCATCTCTTGTGATTTGCCACATTGTCCCTTGTTGACATGACCATTATGGTTAATAATATAGTTCAATCTATGTTATATGCAGTGTTCATTTTATGTCACTGTGGTCCTTGTTTTGCACTGGATATCCCTGTTATGAAAGTACACAAAGAAATGAGTTCACAAAGAAAGCAGATTAATTGGGTGCTTTTGGTGCAGATAAACGATTCTTTCCAAAAAGGAATTTAAAACAATATTAATAAAAAATAGTTGCTTTTATTTAGTTCTCTCTGTGTAGCAAAACTAGTCATCAACATGCGGTTATTTACATCCAGCAAACGCATGTTTATTTCTGTAAGTACAAGGTACATCTAGAAACTGCATCAACCACAAAGTTTCTTTTTACAAGACTAAACAGGTTTACTCAGGTATGCTAGTCATTGTTATTTGTTTTTTTTTCGTTTTTTAAATGCTGATAACGTCTTCAAAGAAGCGACACTTTTTAAGAGATGCAAGTACACAAAAACGTGCAGACTCAATCTTTTTTGATTCCTCTTTTCTGTACTCTCACACAACCCTTTTTCCTCTTGTAAAAAGTAGTTCTTAAGGAATGCACCATTCTCTGTTTATATTTATATCTTCCCTTGTGTGTTCCATAGCATAACAGGAAGAACCCACACCTGGGCTCTTCAGCAACACGGCTGGTAGATATGAAGAAGATTGTATGTTGGTTTTTTTGTGTCCCTCCATTAATGCTTATGGTCTCTTGTGGGATCGAAGTGATTCCAGACTCAGTTAACTGCAGTTAGAGGACACTATGAATCACGCCTTGTGTCAGCAGTTCCTTTTCGTCTTTGAGTGTGCTCAGAAGTAATAGAATTCCCATAAATGATCTGTGTGACCAGACCACGCTGTTTTTTCACTAAGTGGTGGTAAATGGCGCCGTGATAATTTACTTGCGGGCACTGCAAAATGTGACAAGTGGCCGGAGACAGAATGAAGGCATATAAGGCTAGGTCAAAGGAGACAGGAATGTTTCTTCAAAGTGGAAGATGGCAATAAGTCTCTTAAACTCTTTCACCAGGTGCAAGGTAAACCTCACGGGTTGAAAAGCGAACAGCAACGGGGAAAGGGGTTTTGATAAGGCAATCTATCTATTATACTGAATAAGAGCTGACTTACAGCCAACTTCTCCTCATATGTGCTGCGTATTTTACAGATCTAGCAATGCTTGTAAGAAAGTCACTATTACTCAGAAACACAGGATATGAGAATCGACAACTGTCTATGTAGATAACAGCTAGACCACAACAGGAGCTGCATATTTATACTCATTCATTGTACAGTATGGCAGCTAGACTACTTTTAATGCAGTTTAGAGTTCTGACTATGTATAATCAGATTTTTTTCTTGTCCCCATAGATAAACCAAAGTGTAAACACTATCCTTTGTTCTAAATCTTCACATTTATTTATTAATACCATTTTATATCTCAAATTCAGAGCTTAATAATACCTGAGGGTTAAGGGTCAATTACATATTTGGACCTGGAGCATCTGTTGCTCCACGAAGGAAATGGACAAGGTTTGCTGCTCACCCTGCCTTCAACAGCCACTGGAGGTCGGTAAGCTGTTGAGGCTCAGTGTTTAAATGTTGGATATGCAGCACAGTTTTGGATTGCAGGACTCAAATTTTTCCAGAAAAGTCAACGTCCTACTAAAATCTGATTCTGAAAAAAGACTAAACAAAAAGTTTAGGGACAAGTTTAGGGACTTGGAGGCGGTTTTTTTCTGACTAATCCTGTTATTTGGGCATAGTGTTTCCCTTTTTTTCTAATCTTCACATCTCTCAGTGAGGGGAGGTGGATTGTTATGGGGTGGCAGCTGTTATATTTTGGCTCCTCACTTTCAAAGTAGTTCAGGGGCAAACAGTCCAAAATTCCACTTAAAGAACTTGCGCGTTCTACACTCTCTGATCTAATCAAAGTGCCCAGAACCCCACTAAAGGAACTTGCACATCCTACACTCTCTGACAAAGTCAAAAAGTGGATGGGGGTATGCAGAGCTCTCCTGGTTCTGAAAAATCAAAATGGAGAAAACAGAAATGCTGTCTTTCCATGATTCTCTCTGTTTCTGACTGCCCTTCTCTGTTCTTCATGCCACCGTTCCTGCTTCACTGATCTTCATTGAAAGAGTCTGGGACGCTTCATGAAGACCTTCTCGATGAAGTTCTCCAAATCTTGGTCAGTGTTAGACTGCTGCCCCATTGGCTCAAAGTAGTCTTCATCTCGAGGCATCACAGAGGCTGCCTGGGGGTAGTAAAAGGATGGGCGCCGGCGAGGAGGTGAGCGAGGCTTTGGCATGGGCACTGGCCTGAATGTCCGTGGATTTGGGACAATGTAATTGGGAATGTAGAGATTTCGTCTGAAAGCAGGCTGGTTCCAGGGCCGGAGCCTTCGTTTAGGGGAAAAGTCAAACTCGTAATTCATGGAGTTTCCCAGTAGATCACTAAAGGAGAGTGCGGGCTTTGCATAGTAGCGAGGTTTTGGCTTAGGAGGTGGAAAATAGATGGGGTAATAACTATGGTAGGGCTTTTGATAAAATGAATAAGTAGGGTAGGTCCAAAACTGTTTCTGAGGCTTGGCCCAAAGCTCTTGCTTGTTCTGCTTGATTGGGATTTTGTCCTGGAACCATGTCTTGGAAGGCCTGGTGAACTGATTGGGCTGCTTAGGTTGGGAGTTTAGTGGGGCAGGGGCAGGTAAAGGAGGGGGGGCCAGAGGTCTGTGCCAGGGCAAATTTTCAGGGGTTTCCTTTCTCTTCTTCTTCTCCACATCACTGATGATGTCAACAACATCATCAGCAGGCAGGTGCAGCTTGCTAGAAATCTCTATCAGTTTGTCAATCGTTTGGGGATCAATGTCATCCTCATCATTGGTGTCATTCTCTTCATCTGAGCGCTTATCCTCTTCCACATTGTTCCCCAGAGACACTTTCTTGCTCTGATCCTGGTTCTGTTTCCCATCTGGTTTGATCATGTACTGCAGGAGCATGTCAGATGCAATGTCAGCCAGTTTTTCCTCTTCAGCCTTTGCTCGCTGGGCTTCTGCAGCTTGCCTTCTTACCTCCTCCTGTTCTGCCTTAGCTCGTGCCTCCTCTTCCTCAGGGCTCAGAATTTCCTCTTCTTGATATTTGTCATCATCATCATCATCATCATCTTCCTGGCTGTTAATGTCAAAGTCATCCATAAAGTTACCACCTCTGAAGAGGGGCTGTTTTTTCTTTTGTTGCTCTTCCTGCCATTTCAGCTTTTTCTTTGACAGAGCTAACTTGTACCCCTTCGGCTTTGGGATGATCTCATTGTTCAGAAAGTCTTGATCCATGCCTATATAAGATCCACGACTCTCCCTCTGGCCTGTTGAGTCCCACTCTCGCTTGGTGGCTGTGCTGTAGCGCTGTAGCTCCTCCAACATGGTCTGCAGGTTCTTCACCTCATCAGGACTTAACTGCTCTTCCTCCTCTTTCTGCTTTTCCTCTTTCAGTACCTCCTGCTCTGGATGGCTTTGCACCGGCATGGTCTGACTGGTGGTTCGGCTTTTAACCTTTTCAGTCAACCGTTCCTCCTCCTCCTCCTTCTGCTCCTTTTCTCTCTCTTGATTCTCCTTGTCCTGTGTTGCTGCAGCAGCCATCACTAGTTCCAACTCCTGCCGTCCATCTCGGTCCCTGTCTGCCCCCTGGATTTCCCTCTCTTCCTCACCCTTTACTACCTCCTCATTTTCTCCCTCTCTACTGCTTTTCTTTGCATCCTCTTGGTGGTTAAGTGCTTCCAAGAGGACTGCAGCTAGAGTTTTGGGATCTACATCTTTAAATAGCTCATCTTCTTCCTCTGAAGGTGTCTGAGGAAGCCCTACTTCTCCTTGCTCCACCACTGGTTCCTCTTTCCATTGGACCTCACTCAGTTGGGGAGCACCTGTAGGAGGTGTTGCATTGCTGGAACCACTAGTTTGTTTCTCATTGACCAGAGGACTGGCAATAGTGATCTGTGGTGTCACACAAAGAAGCAGCAGCAAGAATGTCACACTTGGGGTGTGTTGGCACTGGCTCATGGCCACACAGGGTGAGCAGCAGGGAGGAGGGTAGTGCACCTGTCAGAGAGGATGACAAAAAGGAAAACAGCTGCATTCATGAAGTAAAGGCTTCTTCAACATGTTAACGGTACCATATCAGCATTGCGTCTGGCTTCATGTTTCATTTCAGAACTATGCCTAGGGGTAGTAAAAGAATGGGCACCGGCGAGGAGGTGAGCAAGGCTTTGGCACGGGCACTGGCCTGAATGTTCGCGGACTGGGGATAATGTAATTGGGAACGTAGAGATTTCATCGGAAAGCAGGCTGGTTCCAGGGCTGGAGCCTTCATTTAGGGGAAAAGTAAAATAATATATATACAAATAATATATTTTACGTTGACATCAAATCCACATTTCTATGTGATTTTTTTCATTGTAACTGCAGAATTTGGAGGATAGGGAACAGGTCGCCATCATGTACAGCATGTCATCAAATCAAAATGGCTGAGACTTGTGTCTGATGGCAAAATAGGCAGAACATTGTGTATGCTGTAAGTTTTTACAATGATACATACCGGGGTAAATATTAAAGAAAGTGTTCAGCTCTGACAGTGTTCTACTAGGAAAGTCGTCAATGGGTAATACATTGATGGATTATTTTAATTTTATAATTTACTTTAACTGTGCTGGATAGTTTCCGTCATAGCTTTACGGCTGATTATTGTTATTGCTGTGCTATTGAAAATGTTTTCCATTCTGCTTATACATTTTATAGGACTCTTAGACGTGCAAAAAAAACAGATTTTATCTTAAGGTAACGTATCAGTGAAAATGAATGGCTTCCATTTCAGACGTATAATGTGCACAGAAACGTGATTGATAAGTCGGGGCTCCATTTTGCATGTATTTACTCCTTAGAATTCAACTTTTCGGGTTGAAATTCTAACTTTTTTTCCCATCCGAAGCATATGCGGATGTAGAACTCTTGAGGCTTTGCCCGAAACGCCCTGCGGGTTTCTCCCACGCGTCCAGTCGTCTTTGCCGCGTCCCGTTAATTGGCTCAAACGCTCGTGCTGTTCGCGCGCGCACGTGAGCTCGTGCGCACGCGGAGCCGCAGTAATAAAGAGCGAGGAAGGGCGACATCCGCAACACGGGACGGGGTACCGAGATGCCTTGGATTTGCGCGTCACCTTGGTAACTGTCTTCCTCATATGAAGTCTTATAATACGTAACAACCCGCCCGCAACAACATCGAATCGTTTGGACAGCGCATATTTAATTTCAGAGACAAAGATACAAATTTTTCTTCCATAACAAAAGCGGCCAGCAGTGACGTCAGTGGTGGAGCGAGAAAATATTGCAAATCCTCGCTGGACGTCAGGTGAGTTCAGAGTGAATGAAAGAGGAGAGACCCCTCAGGTGGCGCAGTATGGCGACAGACCCCCAACTATGCCAAAGACACCCTTCAACAGAACACGTTCATGCTTTTATTGACGGGACTCCCATAGCGCCTTATCTCTTCCAGCTCCAGATCTCTATTTTTATTATTACTATGACTATTCGGCGTCATGACCCATCCGTAAAGGTACTATACATGTTGTTCCGTGTCACTGCCTTCGCAGTAACATGAAATTAATTAAATTTATCACTCGTGGTCATAAAGTCATATGTTCTGCGATAATAACTTAAAAATGTTCTTGAAAATAACTCTGTCACTGACATCAACAAATGACCCCCCCCATGTTCAGGATGCGACCATTCAGATTCCATTTCCAGAGAAAACAGTTAGTTGGGGACAAAATATAAAAGACAAATAGTGCAACACGAGAGCTCAGCTGCTGGGTGAATCCGCCGGGTTCTCTTCCTAGCCCCCCCCCCCCCGATTGGCACCTACAGTGGCGGAGACCGAACACTTGGATCTGAGCACCAAAGAGCGCCCAGTAATCCGATTTAAGGAGCCACATCACAAGCTAATCTCCTCCAGGGGCCGAGTTATAATAAAGACATGGGAAAGCCTCGCCGTGGTTCCCACCATAAATCCACCACACAATTGCAGTTCTGGCCGCGCAGCCGACAACACAAGTAATAAGCGCCTGAAAAAGTCAACATTAAAGTTAATGCCGAACAATCAGAAAGGAACTTCGCCGACAGAGACAGTGTGAGTTTAGTGTGATCATCATATGATCGCCCAATTTCTATTCCCATATCTGCTGTTCTGATCATCGCAGTCGTCACCTTCATCATGAACATCACCGGCGCCTATCAGTAAAGTAATGATCTCCTGTGTCTGCTACCCCGCCCCTTCCCGCACTTTCCCTCTTCCTCTCTTTCTCCCCACATCTCTCTGTGTCTCTTCCATCTGGCCTCTTTTCTTCTCTTTCCGTTCCCCCAATATATTACACCTTTACCCCGTGTGGTATAAACTCATTAAAGCAAGTTACAAATACTGAGAACCCAACTCAGCGGCAAACACTTAAAATCACTGATCTGTAGACATTTATTTACATTTTAAAAACATTTTTATTAACCCAGTACAAACAATTACGGCAACTGTGTTGCGATGGACAGAAGCTCTTACTCACCTGGAGTAAGTACTGGAAAAAGCACAAATTTTCAGTATTTTTTTTTCTTGCTATGTCGATCTTCTCAGGGACAATATACAGCTACAATTCTGGCTGCAATAATACACTAATTATTAAACATGAACGTCAGCTTTATTTCACTGTAAATGTCTCTTCTGCTCCGGGCCTGCAGTCGATTTCTTCAGCGTGAGGATATTTTCAGCACCTCGGCCAGCGCCACCCGTTTTATATAGTGGAGCTGTGTGGCCACGTGACCATTGACGTAGGCTCCTCCATTGATAAGAATGGTCGTGTCGATCGAAGCCGGAGTCCTCGCTCGGCTGCAGTATTGTGATGAATGAACGGAAGCGGGATGAATGAAATTGTGTGTGTGAGTGTGTGTGCGTGTGCATGCGCGTGCGTACGTGTGTGTGTGTGTTTATTTTCTTTCCTGGGGGGAGGACGGAAGCGACATCCCACAAGGTTGCGAGCTCTTCAGCGAAAGGGAGATGCAGGCTTTTTCGGGGTTTGTGGGGATGTACATTGCGAGGTCTTGTTATTATTCTTAATAACAGTAATAAACGGTTTGTTGTCATTGTTAATGACAATCACAGTTTCCACAGGATCCACCCATGATTCCATCAATCCGCACGAACTGCGACGCCTCGTCTCGTGACTGAGGTTCCGCGGAGCTGCCGGGCGCCTGCAGTGACGTGGGCGGTTTGGTATCCGCGCGCCGTTTCCTGGATTCCCCCACCGCTCCCCCACCGCCCCCGTTTTCTTCCCTTTGTTTGTTGCGGTGTCCCGCCCTCCTCCGCATCTTCCCTGGTTCCCGTTATTGCTGTGTGATTTTAGGTAGTATTTTTACGGTTATAGTTTGAAATAAGACAATGTACGAAGTAATTGAAACGTGCATTTAAAAATATAGCCTTTGTTGCGGAAGAAGGTGATCGTCACTAGAAAATTCTGCAATTAATAAGTGCTTGGTGCTTATTAGAATGTTACAGTTAGATGGTTTTTTAAAACACATTAATTATATTGGTAACTGCATTTTGTCTTTGCCACTCGTTCTAAACCGATGTCGTGTTTATATTTTATTTAAAAAATTGATTACCTACTTGACCAGGTTAAAACGTTAAAAGACCAATACACCTACAGTATGTGATTCCTTCAGACAGCCACACACTAAGAACATGTTAACCTTCACGTGCAGAATTAAACAATACAATTAATACTACGTTACTGTATGTATGTTTGTATGGGTACACGTGTATTTTTGTATACATGTTTGTTCCTATGACGCGAAATGCTTTGTAAATGGTTTGTAATTTAATTATTTAGCAGCTGCGTTCTGTTCAATCTCAGACATTCATTCCTCTAAAAAAACAATCACAGTTTCTTTTACTGCACAGAAAAGTGGTAGTATTCGCGGTAACTTCTGCAGTGAGAATGAAATGCAGACAGTCGTACATGAAGCTGAAATAGAGTATATGCAGAAGGTGCACAACAGATGATGTAAATTCAAACAAGTTTAATTACAGTAATACAGTGCATAAGGTTCAATACTGTAATGGACTCATCTTTTTTCTCGTCCTTTATACGCATATTTTAGTTTCCCATAAATGTCAAGTATTAAGTATTAGTTTGGGGGCGAAAGAATAAATCCAATTAAAGGGTAATTGAATTCAGTCGTGGGTGGGAGTCGGGAGGCAGACTGACTGGACTCGGATGGAGAGGAAGATGCGGTCTTTTGTTCGGCTTGTGTGTAGGGGGGGTCCCGAGTGTGGGCGGGGTGGTGGTTGGGGGTGGATGGTTGGTAATCGGGTGCCAAGAGGGTGATATAACGGCTTTAGCATTATCGACTGCCATTCAGCATTACAAGGCAGTCATTGGATGACTCACCACCTCCACACGCGCTCGGCCACTTAGAAAACTTTGCTGTATATTTGCTAAAACTTTTATTTAAAAGAGCAAAACCCTGTACACCATTTTACCTCGTATCAAATATGCAATTCACAGTAAGAATAAAGCATAAAGCCCACGAGGGGATAATGACTGGATAGTACTAGGCCTGCATTAACAATTATTTAAAATACCGTTGTCTTGCAGTCTGTGTCGCACACAGAGCACAACGTTTAAACGCACAAATATGCAAAATTAAATGTAATATAGCAATAATTGAAAAGACTGATGTGAGAAACGGCTCATGGTGGGCATCATGTATCATGTATCCCTTACATAAAATGTGCATTTTGCATAAATATAAACACACGCATATAAACACAGGTAACCTTTATTTTAAATATATCAGGCCAGTTCATTTAACAGTTTAGAGATGTGTGTAAATGGTGAAACAGGTCTGGGGGTTGGAGGGGGTGGTGCGGAACGGAGGGACGTGTGTAGTCTGTATGCAAAGGTTGTGTAGATACCCTGTGAGTAATGGGTTACTGGGTTAGTCCGTGTGTGCATTTTGAGGCTCATGAAAAGAAACAAAGCAATATTTTAGACTCTGTAGGTCTTATTTTTGTCACTTCTCACTACCGTGGACAAAAAAAGAGGAATATAATAGAAAATAAAAACCTTTCTACCCACGATCCGGAGTGTTGATGTGAATCAGGTGTTCGTCATTTCTCACGTGCAAAAATGAATGAATTTTCAAGTCGGAAATGGAAATTTGCATCTGAATCTGAAAACCTTTCAGCGCTGCGCTGCGCTGTGCGATCGGGATGCGGGAAATACCTCCGGTCTTGATGGCTCCGCGGCTTCATTCACAAAAACTACCGGCAAGAGAATGACGAGGGAGGGGCCACCGGGAGCGCTCGCGGGGGGTTGGGGGTTATTACGTCATACTTTACGGACCGCACTGTCTAAGCTGTACTGTAACAGTGGAACAAAACCCATTGCATTGCACTGAAAGAAAACATTTATAAGAACTGCAAGACACTGCGTAATACTGCGATTCTCCACAGCGCATCGATAACCGCGTGTTCCTATAAGACTTTCTGTCTCATGTTACAATGAGGACACTAATGTGTATTGTGTTAACAATGTAATAAATCATCCATTGTGTAATGATTTCAAAAACGATGGACTCTTTGCCAGTGCTTATTTTTTGTAAACAATATTTTAATATTGTTTACAAATATAACGAAATAATACATTTTCGTTCAGGTCTGGGGCAGTTTTCTTTTGTAACTGCAGTCCTGAGGGCTCAGTGTTGTTAACGGTTTCCGTCGCCAAATACTTCCCAAAATGACATCACGTGAAGGAATCAACAAGGCATAGGAATCTTGCCATATAGAATTTAGGGAAACAACTGTTTTATTTCTACATGAATGGCTTCTGAGCTTTTGCCGGCAGAAAACAGTCTGCAGAGCAAAAAAACAGCGCGCTACTGTGAGATCAGTTGTGTTGCAACGAACCCACCGGGGTCCTCGAGGGACTAAAAACAACAGGTTTCATATTTTATGCATATTCTGTACATGTGCTGAAAGTTTATAATATCTAAGAATAAAAGACTTAGTAGGTACACAAGTAACACACATTCTTGTACAGTTTCTTTCTCACACACAGGGGCTGTGGGAGGAAACCCACGTGAATACGGGGACATCATGTAAACTCCGCAAGGAGCGGGATTCGTACCTACGCCCGCTGCGCCACCGCGCAGACTGATTCATTAACAAGTAAATAAAATAAAAAAGGAAAACACCGCGCACAATTTAAAACTAACAAGACGCACACGATAAAAAGTAAGAAAAGTTTCGCGGGACTTAGGTTTGTCTTATTATTTTGGTTTTGCTGAAATAATGCTTTTATTCAAGGTGACCTGCAATAGTCTGACATAATAGTACCGTTGGAAATTTTCATCAGGGTACATTACTGTCGGTTCACGGGTACTAAGTCTTACAACACAGTAGGGCTTGGAACCAGCAGCCTTTCATTTATAAATTATAACCACCAACTTATCTTGTACGGACATTCCATAAAAGGGCTTGTCTTCTTAATTTAAACTGATTTAATTTTACATTTTTATTGTTGAAGCTTCAGCCAGTCTTGGGCAACCTGCCTCCAGTGTCTTATTTATGAGATATACATCCTTGGATTTGGATCTGCCTTCATGTGATGTTACTTCAGATTGTGCTTGTCAGTCCCTGACATATGAGGGCTGGAAGGTGGGCTGTTTTTCCCTGATCTTCAGTTCCCATTCATTCACCTGAAGTAGGTATCTAGTGCAAGTCACAGCACCTGGTGCTTCTAATTTAAATTGGGTTAATTAAAATGTTTGCTTACTAAAATGTTTTGTAAGAGCTCTACAGTAACAGTTTGTGGGTGTTGCACCACCAAGACTAAATGAAGCTGCCTTTGACCAACTGTAATTTTGCCAAATCTTTAAAAACTTATACAACTGTAACTCTTTTACTCAGCATTTGTGTTTTTTCTACCTGTACTGTTAACTGCCCTCCTTTGTGCTCCACCTCCAGATAGACACTGATTTGTCTACCAGCTGACCAAGGTAAACATATATGTCTAATTAAATATATTTTAGAGTACATTATTTTTCATTGCAAGCTTTATGCTTGACCAGACTCTTGAGGACCACAGTTACCTGCCCCTGATTTACATCAGTTTATTTCCAGGTCATTAAACCTGGATCTTGTCATGATTTTTATACATCAAAGAGAAAACCAGCACAATATGAGGAGCTGTTTCTCAGCAAGTATAAGGAATCACAGTTGATAATTCTTCACTGGGAACTGTACTTCAAGACTTTATATTTAGTTACTGTGTTTAATTGTTTTCCATAGAGTTTCTAGTTCTTTCTGTTCTTTTTGTCTTTCTTGGCTTTGTGTTAATAAGCAATTTGCCAAACTGAAGTTTATAAGATCATCTTTAGGTTTCTTTTAAACCAGTTGCAATGGTTATTTCACACTTTATTTTACCTTTCCAGTGACTGAACCAGATCAATTCCTATTGGAGAGACACCTGTACAAAAGGAGACAGGTTAAGTCAAAAGCACAGTCCACAGATGAGTGGTTTCCTCCAGTTTACCTCAGTTTTAATGATCATACCAATGATGACTGTTCAGCAAGTTTGTAAACACATGTGGTATTCAATGTGATAGTTTATTTTTTTCCAGTATTTATACCAGTTGTATTGGAAACAGCACTTTTCTGTAACAATATAGACTTGTAAAAAATTTATTCAAGTTGTAGACAAAAGAAATTTCAGCTATAATGTAAAATACCACCTGTTAAGTGTAGAATACACTGTTTAAGTGTAGAATAAGCAATGAAGGTGTTAATAAAGACTGTCGTCTTCAAAAGATTTAACTCTACAGGAAACGCAGTAAGGTAGTCTACGGGCACCGATTGTTTTTTTTCAGATTTTGCAGTGGGTATCATCCTGTTAAGGACATGGAGTTTTTACTTGAAAGTTGATCATTCTAGGTCCATTCAAAGGCTTCCTGTTGATGTATTTCATGGAAGCTGCTCAAGTGAATCAGAGGCTTAAATGGAAGATCACGTGAAACAGAGGTCTTTGGACTATGGGAGGAAACAGGAGCACCCTCAAGGCAACTATTTAAAGTTATTCATGAACAAAATCAGCCAAGCATCATCCTATCAATAAGCATCGTGGGGAGGTGGGGGCACCGCCAGTGTTCTATTGATCCTAATCTCCCCCATCTATATTTATGTACAACTCAACTGAGTAGTATTACTGATATTATTTGACCCCCTCAACGACAGATTATTACGACAAATCCATCCGTACTCACCACTGCATCCAACCGGGCGGTGGTCCAGAGTCCATCCCTGAATCTCTGCGTGCCATGCCTACTAAATTATATTCTGGATGAAACACCAGTCCATCGAAGTAGGACAGTTCCAATAACAATTTTAATGTACAGCCATGAATGCCATTGGGCTGCATGTTGCAAAAATCACCTGAATGTAGAGCTGATTATGTAAAACTATCTCAATGATAACTTTTCTTTTTTTAGCTTCTTTCACTCTAATTAAATTCTAAAGTTAAAGGGAAAGAGCTTGTTTCCGTGACATGTTTTAATTCATTATTTCCACTAACCAGTCAGTTGTATTTATTATTATTCATTTTTAATAGGGGCGGCACGATAACTGTTCTGTCATCGGTTCCAGTCCGGCTTAATCTGTGTGGCATTTGCAGGTTCTCCTCTTGTCTGCGTGGGTTTCCTCCGGCTGCTTCGGTTTATTCCCAAAGTCCAAACACCTGTGTTTCTGCCTAATTGGACACTTTCAATTGCCTGTAGTGTGTGACCATGTGTTTGAATGTGTGTGGCCCCCCTGCGACGGTCTGCTGGCTCAGTGTCCACTTGTGCCACGACCCCAAACAAGACAAGCGATTAAGGATAGTGGATGGACGGGATGCACGATTTTCAGAACAAAAACAGTGAGAAAATACGTTTGGGAGCTGGAGGAGACCAAGGAACTCGAGAAGAACTAACTTTTTAGTGCTGAAAAGTCACTGTAGAGTCCCACAAAGAACCTGTGTCCAATGTTTCTAGAAAGATCAAATGATGCAGAATGCACAGGACTGATCAGATCATCTTGACAGAAAACACACCTCTTGGCCAATAAAACCGTTTATGGAGGAGGGTTGAGCTCCATCCATCCATCCATCTGGTGCTTTGCTGGGGGTAATGAGTGACAGACAGATCCTCTTCCAGCAAGCGCACCCGTCGTCTTCCTCATCTTCACCTCATTATTCCTCCGACGCGCTAATTAACAGCGTCATTATGCTGACAATCAGTTATTGTTATGGTGACAACACCAAGCCTTATTTATGATTTGCAGCACCCCGAAAACTGAAGAACAATTTATCAATCCATAATGGAAAGCTGATGGTTAGACTTTTGTTTTTCTCAAAGGTTATAGAAGTTATTTAGCCGACTTAACTATATTATTACTTTTGATATAGTTTAGTTATTGTTTATAGTAATAAAGTTACGTAGTCTACTTTGCATGTACCCACTTATTGGTTGTAGCGTGTGCAAACAGTCCACAAATGTAATATGCCACCTTTGTTCCTTGTCTAATAACATATTGATGGGGTCTGTTTAAAAGTTCCAGGTCTTTCTCTGCTTTAGAATATAATTTCATCTACATGTGCAAGAAATGGGGGGGGTGCAAATCTTTCTTCCCCCTCATTCAAATAACTTCCGAACCAATTTTTAAGTTCCAGCCAAAAAGGATGACTGGGTCGACGGTGTGATGTGTTCATTCGAAGACTAACTGGCACACACCTATAAGGGAGCACTATAGTCCTCCAAAACTCTATGTTTAAATTAAATCCCTATCTGTTATCAGCAGAGCAATTGACTGCAAGGAAGTAATTTAAAAGGCTCTTTATTCTGGGTAATTTTCCTGCGTGACTCATCACAACAGTGGCTGCCTCCTGCAAGAAGCACAGTGGGGAGGGGGCAGCTACGCCTCCCTGGTGGGGTGTAGTGTTGGAAAACAAACTTGTAGCACTTTTCAGCGTTTTCCTAGCCAGTCAAACCACAAACACAAACTTAGAAATTTGTTAACATCTGGTTTTACTCGTTCTGTTTCTGTATGCTGATTGCTGTGTGACTGTATTGGTCTCGCTGTCAAGGGTAAACAAGAGTGTTCGGCTGGGGATAGGTTGTTGGGTAGAGGAAGGTTCGGCATCGGTTGAGCTGAATGCTTTGGGATGAGGGGTTTATAGGGAAGGGCAGGTGGTGAGCAGTCTGAAACAAAGTAGTTTGCACAAACACACACTTTATGGTGTCTGCTGGTTCAGAAATATAAGAGAGGAAGCAGGAACTGTCACAATAAGTCCCTTCAGTAGCTGTCCCTCCTCTGACATCACCACCAGGTGTAATCTTGTCCACATCTAAATTTTATGTTTGGATTGGTTATTGTGATTGAAAAAGTACAGTCTCTACAAATGTCATTTATGGTTCTTCTGGTTTTGTATTTGTACCAAGAACATTTCCAAACCTCAAATGATATAGGTACATTTGGAAGATAAATGCAGAATTAAAGAAGGTAGCTGTTGCAGTACCTGAGAATGCGTTTGGGGGCAGGACTGAGCACAGCCTTGCACAGCACAACCCCAGTCTGTAAGGTATTGCCTCAGTAGCTTTGTTATGTCCAAACTCACCCTGCCTAGACACTGTAATGTATCTGAAAGCTCCGTGACAACAGAACATAAGAATTTTGCTGAAGGAATAACGAAGAAAAACAAAATAAATTGTGTTTCTATTGTACTAATACATCGACTGCTCTCCTAAAATTAAGCTCTGCTCACATAATAGATCTCCATCTTAATTTGAAAGCACATATATAGGTGGCTTAAAGCCAAACAGATTAAGTTAAGTACCATGCTCGAGGGTACTACAGCATAACCCCTTGTGGGCTTTGAACAAGCAGTCTTAACAATATAATTTAGTGTCCTTAACTGTTTGGTTTATTAATGAATTAATTTATCTGAGGGGAATTCTGCTGTAGAGTAACAAAATGCAAATTACATATGGACAGTGAATCACTGGAGAGTGTGTATACATTTCAAGTAAAAGAATAGTTTTATCTCATTATGTTGATCACATTTCTGCATTATACATTTTTGATGAACAGTGAGTTTGGAGACTTAATAGGGGTATGTCAATATGGTGCCAGCAGTACTGTATATATCACTGTGTGTGTGTGTGTGTGTGTGTGTGTGTGCATGTGTATCTGTAAAACTAGATAGATAGATAGATAGATAGATAGATAGATAGATATTACATAAAGTTGAACATATATTACATCTCTATAAAGTTCAAACTCTGTCTGCCTGTCTGTCTTTGTTTATTTGTCTGTGAGATTTTTGTGTAGTCAAGCATGCACATACATACACATATGATGCTACACACATTAGTGATGTGCCTCCAGGCAGTTCCCAGCAAATTTGTCAAGATGCAGACAAATGGGCCATTGCAGGAATGATCTGAATTGGTGATGGAGGGATAAGAAATTATACATGACACACACATATGGAGTGCTGCATACATTACTAATGTAAAGGTAATAAATTTTGGTGATTTCTAGAATATTTTATTATTTTTCTGTTTCTTTGCACCCTTCCAGTGGACTATAATTGATGTACTCTACATATGCTTATAATAAAAATTTCTTGCTGTGATTTTAAAGGGTTATTGCTGTACACATAGAAACAGACCTCTGTCTTCTGTCCAGTGGTCAGACAAAATACCTTCTGTTTTACTAATATTTAACTGCAAAATGGTAAGAAATGAGAAAATTGGAACTGCATTTAACAATTGACAGCATGACTGAACATGACTTGAGCAGTACTGTTTGGAGGAGGATTAGTCGAAAAACGTTAGCCTACGTCAGATCATTAGTGTGCTATTTGAGGCCATTGTTATCAGTAAGTGGTGGCATTAGGGGGTGGAATTGCTTAGGTAGGGACACATCACATGCGTAACAAGAGCGAGAGTTGGGGTTGGTGGCTTTTCAGTGGAAATCGGATGGTGGGAAATCCATTCTGCAACACTGCTTCTGGTGAGGGGCAAGGTTGGCAAGAAAACAGGGCAAGGCTGTACCTGGAAATCAGATTAAAATCCCAAACTGGCAAATCCAGACTTTGTCACTAGTTCAGTGTCCAGCTGTACAAATGTCAGCTATCAAAATGTGGCCTTTAACATAGCAGTGGATGTTTCTGAGCTGCAGATGTTGCAGACCCAGTATGAGGAAGGGTTATATGTGAATGAAGAAGTTCTTCAGCTGTTTAATGATTAAGCGTAGGAAGCGCAAGTCATTATCGTAGGCTAATGAGCAGCTTGCAATTAAAGCACTAAATAATTTAACCAAGCTGTTTCCAAAACTGATGTCTGATTAGAAATGCCAAATTAGACCTGAATGTATGTTACACACGTAGGAATGACACACAGTGCCTGTTTTTAACTTGCTTATCGTCCTGATACGCAAGGTACTCCATTTCTACGATTCCTCCTGTAGCTTGAGTGACACCATCTGGTTGTGTGTGTTTCCTTGGACCCCCAAAATGCTGCTATGCTTTGTCTCCTAAGAATGCCATCGGCATGGTGTATGCCAGCAAAGACTCCCGTTACAGTTGTTTCTATTATAAATCCTGCAACAAAAAAGGCAGATTTAATTTGTGCTTTTTGTTGCTTACAGCTCCTGTCGTGATAAACCAGTGAAGGCCACCAGAGTTTACTGCTTACAGCCTTTGGTAGTGATGTACTGCAAGAGGATAAAGTGAAATGAAGAGCTGAAATTGAAAATTCGCCCCGCAGTTCCAAGGATGAACGAGAACGACAGTAATGCCAGGAATCCTGTGGGGTGTGACGGGGATATGAGTGGGTTGTGGAGGAGGGGTGGGGGGTATTGGCAGAAGGGTGGCAATGATGAATGGGAACAAAAGTATCGTTCAGCACAAAAACGAACGCAACACAACACCCATGCGCCCACCCACCTGCCAACGATTACTGCAGGACTCTGGGCCCATTGTTTGACTTATACTGCTAAGTATTCACAAAAAAGTTTTTCTTATGCATTCCTGGGCATCACTAATTGATTTATTTTAACAAAGGCACAACTGGCAGGACTGTTGCCTTAGATCCTGGGATTGGGCATGGGTTCTAATTGGGCTCACTCTGTGCAGAATTCATGTTCTACAAGGGTTTCCTCCCAGAGTCCAGAGACATATTTAAAGTGAACTGGTGTCTTTAAGTTGCCCTGTGTGTGTGGTTGCTTTGCAGGGAACTGGCATCCTACCTAAGGTGTACCCCACTGTACACATTACACTTCTGGGACTGACTCCAGACCATTGTGAACCTGCATTAGGACAAGCAGTTACTGTTAATGGACATATGGATGGATACATAACATCATACACCATCCCTTTTAAAACTGCTGTTAAGCAATAAATTATAAAGTCCAGCAGGATTTATTGTCAGCAACTCAAATTAGTGTAATAGTGTCTGGAGTAGTAAAAATAGACATAAAGACACTATTAGATTTATTAACACAATTTGAGCCTTTTCAATACAAAATGGAAATGTAGCATATTCACATTTTAATATTACATGATACTGAATTTGATCTGCCCTCCAATACAAATGATTAATGTCTACTGATATTTTGTTTTGAATTCAGAAGCACTGAAATTAACAACTGAGTTCTGATGCATTAAAAGTACTTTCTAAGTTTAACAACCAGAGAATTCAGATATCAAATTACTATCCTCTTCGTGTGACACTTCTATGGAGTTGGCAAGGAAACACATCATGTTGCTATGGAGACGGGTCACGTTAGTGCACGGTTTGTTGTAGTTGGCTGAGAATCAGCGCACACCAGTCTTGAGTTTTAACAAAAACGTCAAAAGGAGTTGGTGCTTGACTGAAAATGTTTACTTATACATGCCAACAAACAAAATGAACATAACTTGTTTGCACCCCTAGGCAAAGTCTAAAAATGTAATAACAGCTTTTACTTTGTCATTGTAAAATGATTCATGAATTATGTAAGTGCGCATATTTTTGTCCCTTAGATCAGTTTCTGGGTTAATGTCTGTCTGCCAGATTGATCTTTTGTGAAATTTTCAGAAGATGTGTCGCAGAAGCAAAGGTCACAACTGAAGGAATAGCATTCAGACATCAAATGTGTTGAAGAGGTGGCTGAGAAACTATTGTTTTTCTCGTTGTTGGTGATATGCTGAGTGATGCTGAAATAAGAACAAAGCAATGTGGGAAAATAATAAAGTAGGAGGCAAAGTCACGGAGCAGCTCAGCTGAGCAATGGAGTCGGAGAGGTGTGGGTGAGTGGGTGGAGGTGGCAGGGAGACATGTACATAGGGGGGTCTGCGTCCAGAGAAGAGAGGCCTGATGCATGGTCCACATCCCCATGCCCACTCACACACCAGTCTCCCTGACTGCTTGTTTGAACAGTTCAGCAGTCAAGTTCAGGTTAATAAGCAAGATGTGTCCCCACTGGCTTCAGGTGAGCCGTGCAGGGTGGATGTGTATTGGGAGCTGATGTACTCTCAGTTTTTGAGGCTGATGTTTGTGGACCAGCCCATGTTCTGCTGCAGCTGGTATCCTGCCTCCCACGCAGCCCCCCCCCCCCCCCCCCCCCCCCCCCCCCCCCCACTTCTGGCTGCCGCTCCTCCCCTGCGTAGGAGGAGGGAGGAGAACCCGCTGTGGTGGGGGTTTCCACGTCTAGTTGCTGTCACGCTCCTCCAGAAGATCTGCGGGGGGGGTTGTTACAGGACACTGATGCTGAAGCGGTCAGCAGATCAGCAACACTGGTCTTTATGTACCATGGCTTGCTTTACTTTTACTGCATTCCACAAAATGCTGAAAGAACATCTTCTAACCAGTGCAGTGTACATGATATTTTACCAGCACCTGCCAAAATCCTTTACTGTGTTTAATTATCTCTTCATTTCTTTAGTTGTGCTCAGAAAGCTGAGATTTTTAAGATTTACTATTTATGCACCACTCAGAGTACAAAAGAGTCAGCGATAACTTGTTATGATTGGCAAAGTATGTGAAGTGATATTAAAACCCTTTTTTAAGGACTGAGAAGTTGAGGCAAGCTGTTGATATTTAGTCTACTCCTTTAAGACCTGTAGAGGGAAAGCAAGTAAGTAATAGAAAACAAGAGATGTTGCAGGGGTCCATGGGGGGGTGTCTGTATGTCTGTCTGCAACACTAGACTCAAGGGACCTATCTGTCCACCCTAGGCTGGGGTCCACTTTTTGCTTAGAGAAATGTTGAGAGGCAGCAGCTGAGGAGCAAAGGAGTGAGAGAGGGAAAGAGGAGAAGGAGGGGAGGGTGCTGATCCCCGGAGGATGGTGACTCACTCTCCTGCAGCCGGATTGTGCGTCACTGCCGCACGGCTGGAGGGGGAGATAGCGGAGAGGTCTCTGCATTTAATTACTGCCTGTCTGTAGCAACACAAGCACCCTTACACACACTGTAGCGATCCCCATACACACACACAAACTCAGCAACCATCCCCACACTGTTGCATTGCATATATGCATAGCCCATCACACACACACACACACACACACACACAGAGTAACAGATACTTTAGTTATCGACACATTCAACCCCTTCAGTGTGTGTTTTTTTTTTTTCTCCAGCAGCTCTCATACACTTGCAATCACACATATGCCAATACATCTCCTCTGGGTGCCTCCCACATTGTGCAGATATGCTGTTCACCTGAATTAATCGTTTAAATTGTACTTTGTGTGTGTGTGTGTGTGTGTGTGTGTGCGCGCGCGCACATGTGTGGGGGGGCACATTCTTGTCTAGTCACTACGATTTCTGTGATAAAGCAAGATAGCAGTGACTTTAAATAGCAAAACTTTAGCCGACTACGGCTTATTTATATGTTTTGGTTGTTACAGCTGTCATTGACACCCCTTCCAAAGTCTCACAATGGTACATGAACAATTCAACAAATGTCAGGTATTTCCTTCTCTCACATTTCTCTGTTTGCCTGACAAGAGGACATGTGATTCCCTGTAAATCAGATGTATTAAGTCCACTTCTGGTGCCGTCAGCCATCATCTGCACAAACCGTGATGATAATGAGAAATACTTATAGCAAACACCTGACCACCTTCCATCACCATCTGAAAATACCACACCACACTAATTTATTATTCATTTGCTTAAAAGTGCACATTCCTTCACATTCAATAATTACTTTTTGTTGTGTATTGCAAACAATAATAGTGCTGAATATAAGATTTAACCTTTCGAAATCCATTGCTTTATTAGTAAATACAATGTTTCAGAAATTTCATATATGAATTTAGCATTTGTCTTGTTCTGACATTTTCCTTTGTTTCTAGTATACATTCTAAACTTATAAATATTCTAAAATTAAAGCAGTTTTATTTCTATGAGAATGTAACAGATTAAACTGGCTGTCCAGCAACATGTCCACTGGGAGGCACTGCAAAGAGGACAAACTGTGTCCAACCACTGATTGTGGTTGAGACTCCTTTTTCTTTTCCTGTTATTTATCGTTGCTGCGGAGGGTTATCAAGGCTCCCTTTCGCACTAGAAGAGACTCCATTAAATCTCTGCTTGACAAGACCCCCCCCACACCACCCCCCTTCAGTCTTTAATGAAGTTTCGTGCCTGCAGTCCGTTTTGTTCAGCCGACCATGAGGACAGGATGGGGGGGTGGCAAGATGGAGAGGGAGAGTGAGAGTGAGAAGGCAGGGTGGAGCTGTGCGGGTGAAAGATGTTGGAGGTAGAGTGGGTGTAAAGCAGGCAGTGGCAGAAAGTGATGTGAAAGGAAAAGAAGGGCTGGGAAAAAAGAGGAGAGGCAGAAAAATGAAAGAGCCTTTGTGTGTCGGAGGGGGGATTCCTGTGCTGGATGTTAGCTGCTCTGTTCCTGATATTATGAAAGATAGAAATGGGGAGATTCTGCAGTATGTGCCCCCCCCACACACAGACAATCACACCGAACTTCAATGCCTTCTGTTGCCACTGCTCTGGATTTGGCTACACCTACCTCAATTCAGGGGGGAGTCTGTAAACTTATGGGCATCTGCAGCCCATGAGTCATGTTTTACATTACAGAGAGTGACATGTGAACAATGTGGGGGGTGGCGGTGAGCCTGATACTCCTTCTGAGTCAAGATCGGTCTCTAAATGAACCTTTTAAACTTTCCAACTTCACAGTGTGATTTTATGGTAGAAATAGCTTTAATTAACATTGTCTGATATGTAGATACTCTGGAATAAAAAATATTAAGTTAGAACATGAATGTGTTTACATGATAAACAGGCGGGAATTTGACTTTAGCTGTTCTATGTCTCACTGGTTGGGATTCTGTGTTTGCTTTGTCAGCCCCTCTTTTTTGTCCCAGTCCTTTACTGCTACACTGGTATGAGCCAGCAGGTGGCAGAGTGGTTACAGTCATCACTTTGCAACCCAAGCACTAAGGATTGAATCTCTGCTCCTGCCGTGTTACCCTTCAGGAAAGTACGTGAATTCTGAATTGCATTAGTTCCAATTACACCTCGTGGAGCTTAATAAATGTTTATTCTACCCTACTGCATAAATAGATATATTGCTTCAAAGTAGCTCTGTAGGAAAAGTTATGATATTTCTGGATAAGTCGCTTCAGATAAATCATCAAGATATACTTTGGAACAGATGAAATAAAGACAAAACCACCAGCGATTAAAAACTCATGGAGGAAAATATGGTAAATGTCAGACAGAAAACAGAAGGCTTCAACTGTAAAGGTCAGGCTGGAGTAACGAATAAAGGATGGAGGAATCAGGGGCTGGAAAGACGAGCTGTGTGTGGTTTTGCCGCGATTGGAGCTGCCCCTCACTCCAGGCTGATGGACATTCATGGTTCGCTGCCAGGAGGTACCTCTGTGTCCCACGATGCCTGATGGACACCTGCAGAGGCAGTGAGCAGATGATGCCTCATAACCTACATTTTTCCTTTAAACTTCTCAGTTACCGTGTTGAAAGGAAAGGTGACCGCAGACTCTCAGGTGACTGCACTGACCCTCTCAGGCTGGCTGTGTGGGCTGAAATATCCACTGTGACAATAGAGCCTGCTGTTGGTGCTGCAAAATGACAGGGGTTTATTATAGAAAATGGTACCATAACCAGGGTGATGGTGACTCTTTTTCAGTTACATTTTGACATAATTCCAAAACACCTTTGATTCCAGTTTCTCATAGTTCCAGAACACCTGAATCATATCCTTCTGATGACTGGAGCAATTTTCATCTGTTCTCTGACAGACCTCAAACTGTGATGTAGAGTTGTGTAGTTCTGGTTGTGAGATGTACTTTTTTCATTGTGCTACTGCACTGAAAGAGTTGGTTCAGGTTCCACTGCCTGCTTACTGAATATACTTTGAGAGTTGTGAAGATTCATTATCTTGCTGCACTGAAGCGAGGTTGCTGTTCCTGTAAATGTGATATGTGGTTGTCTATATATTCTGCCCCAGTCAGATCACCGGACTGTGGGTTCAGGCAGGGGTTACAACTTGGTTCAGACTTTGCATGATGTCCTTGTGTTTGTTTGACTTTCTTCCTGATGGTCCAGTTTGCACCCACGGTCCAAAGACATGTCAGCTGGTGACTGTAAATTGCAGTGTGTGTGTGTTTGTGTGTGTGTGTGTGTGTGTGTGTGTGTGTGTGTGTGAAGTGAGAGCATCAGTCAGCCTATGTGCACTCTGCGTGTGAGGTTACAACGTGCTGCACCTGAAATCACTGTTCCTGCTTCTTAAAGCCTTGTCGAAGACTGAGTTTAAAAATTTCAAAATAGGAAGCAGTCTTTTTAGAGTTTAATGAACTTGACTGCGCAAAAACATCACTTGGTGTGAGAGGCACCTGTGTGATAAATTTCAAGTCCATGGACAAACAGAAAGCTATTGAGCTTTATAGATATAGAGATGAAATACTGTTCATTTGCTTTTATATGATTCATCTGTTTTGTATTACGCGTATGCAGTTTTCAAGCATTTATTCAATTTACTGTATTAATGACCTCTTCATTAACTGCTTTTTCTTAAGAACATATCTAGAGGTCTAACAGAAGTATTACTGTATTTTGACAAACATAACTGGTCAGCAAACTGCAGCATGTACTACATTCTATTCTCTTATGTAAAACTGTGCGGCTCAGATTTGAGGCATTAGATGTTATGTGATGCTGAAGTGCCAACCCTGAAGCATTTCCACCCTGGGGTTCTTCATCCTGGACACCTCTTCTCGTTCCAGTTAGTGAGACGTGACCAAATGACCCACCCCAGGTTTGATTCATAGCCCCCCAACAGCATTTCCCATCCAGCGCCCATGTCAAACTCTCCCTCTCAGTGATCTAGTGACGCTGCATTGGCGTAATTTAATGTTTCTCTAATGGCCCCGGCACGCAATGGCATTCACTCCGTTCCTCCTCTTGTTTCCTGTAATTACCTTCCCCACCACTGCTGCCATTGTTTGTGCAGAACCCTTATTTTTGCAATTAGACCCTTCCTCTCGCTCTGCGCCCGGTGATCAGCATTCGCAGGCAGGAAGTGGGACGTCTCGCCCGGGTTGTCGTGCGTTGCTCTAACATGGAAGGATGCCAGAGGCCAAAAGTGGGTGCAAAACCAGCTCTGCAGCCAGAGGGGTTGAGGGGTAGTGTGAGCCAATGGAGAATGTCTGGAGAACGAGGGGCTACGGTCTGTTCCTTCCTTTTGTCACTCTGGCAGTTCATTTCCATCCCAGTGCAAATTTGTGGACACAGCGAAGCCCAGCTGGTTAGGGGCTGGCAGGAATGACATTGAAGCAGCTGGGCTAAGACGACAATTCAAGCAGCAGAAATGACAGTAGGCGCCCACAAGATGTAGGCTTTTGTTTCTCCAAGATCACTTTATGTTCCTTTTTTTTGTCAATTTGCATCCAAGGGCCAGTTTTCATTTCCAAAATTTTGAAAAGCCTTTGTTCTCTGGGGGTTGTGATCCTTGTTTTTGTCCGGTTTCTTCAGCAACCTTATCCCCACATCTTCTCTTGGGTAGTTGTAGCTGCCTGTGTTTTCACTTCAGAAATATGCTGGCTCTAAACTGGTTGAAAGATGGACTGAAAATAAAATCTGGGGGAAACTCTCCAAGTAAACTGGTAATTATCTATAAAAACAGTTTTGTTTCCAGATCAGTGTTGGTAACATGTCTGTACTTACAGCAAGTCCAGATGATCTTTTTTATCTTCTTTACGGTTAACCAGTACACTGCAGGTGAGAAGCAAAGCTGACCCTGGCACTTTCAGTATTTTATAATTTCTCCACTCTTCCCTCTAGGTTCTTTCCTTGATATCCTTTTACATCACGATGTTTTTCTATTAGACAATGAAACAGTCGCTCTGGACAGCAGTCGCACAAATGTGCAGGCGTAGTCATGGGGGAGTGGTACACCATCCAATGGAGCAATTCCAGGTGATATGTGACATTTACCAGAATTTGGAGTGACTAAACCCTAACAACAGGGCCCTGGTGGTAGGACACCCAGGCTGCTGTTGAGCGAGCAAATTTGGGGCGCAGAAGGAAGCTGGTTATTATGCTCATCAGAACCATTTGAGTGAGCCTCATAACTGCTTGTCACTATCCCTGGGAATGAGACATCAGGTTTGAACCCAACCAGGCTAGGAAGCCAGCTCACAGCATGAAACAAAAACTGTTGAATCACCCTGACCTTCTCTGAGCCCCTTGTGCCAGACCCACCTCCTCACCAAAGCACCATTCCATGCTCCACACGTAACATTAGTCCTGGTTAACAGCGCAAAAGTGTAACCTCTCGCTTCTGCAAATCTTCCACAATTTAAAAACGTTTATTATTTTCCATTATGTTATCCTCAGCACTTAATGCAGCCCTCTGCCTCCGCCCCCACACACTAATGCATACAGCTCTCAGTAAGTTTTATTCTTATGACTCAGCCACAGTTTAAGTTCTGACGCAAAGAGGTGGCCCTCTGCTGCCATCAAGTGGAACCACTGTAAGTGTTTTCTCAAAATGCATCATTCTCAAGGAGGTCTGTTTCTGTAGAATACTCGACGCAACCAGCAAAAAGGGTGAAAAAGATACATACTGAGTGTATGACGCCATTTTAAAGAGTTTTTAAAATACAGCAGATTAAATCGGTGTCACCTAAGTTTGGTGCATTTAACACAGCTGCGGTTTGGTGCCATTGTCTCAAGGGAACAGGTGGAATGGTCCTGCATGCTGCTTGCCAAAATACTGTTACTTTTCAGCAGTTGCATTCAAACAACTAGCTAAACCACCTCATAAAATTTCTAAGTTACAGATACAGCAACAAGAGACCCAGCCTCAGCCCTGGGAAGAGGTGGATCTTCTTCTTTAACAAGATCCATGAATCTACAAGGCTGTCTACTCTCCTCATGACCAGGACAAGTAGGAATCCTCAAGGCAACAGCAGTAAAGGCTGGCCCAGAAACACCTCGAGAGCTTGAGGCAGCTACCAAAAGGATGGGATACGCTTGGAATCAGTTGGAAAGAATAACCCTGAAGGAAGATGGTTGGAGGATGCTTGTCAGCATAGGTATGTATGTCAGGCTGTGGATTCACCATCAGTTTTTGGAATGGTGCTTTGTCAGGGTGACTCTAAAATTTCTGTTCAGTTCAGTCCTCTATCTTAACAGCATTAAAATGCACTTGACAGTGAGAAATGCCCGCAAAACAAACGTGCACAACAGTTATTACAAGCAATTCAAAATAAGAGCAGAAAGAAAGCTAGAAGGTTGCTTAACTGGTTGCTCAGGCCTCCAGAATGGAAAGAAGTTCATGTTAGATAATGAGCAGTCAGGAGGTCAAGCAGACACCTTGAAATGTACAACAACAAATCATTTGCTGCAAGGTTTTACTGCATGGCTGTATTCCTGACAGCTTCCTCTCAAATAGAATATAAAATTTTTTCCCATTAACTCAGTGTTGTAGATTGTGAAATTTTAATGACAAGGCCAGTTTTGAGATGAGAAACTCATTGTGACATCCTTTATTTTGCCAGCATGTGTGAACGCAGAACACCTTGGTTTATGATGCTATTTCTCCACATGCTTGGCAAATTTTGTATCAAACACAGAAATTCTGTGGATTACAGTTATGAACAAAACTGGAAAAATGGGGCATGGTATATAAAGATTGTTGTGATAGCAGATTTAAACTGTCCAAATTTGTTTGAAAAATGATTTATCTGACAGGAAATTACGAGAACAGAGTGGAGTTCTCTTTAGTGTTTGTGACACATTCTTCAGTCAGGTTGATATGATAAGGCTGCGTTACTATTTTAACCATTACTTAGCTCGTACTTTTCTCCAAGTTAACTTGCTCTAATAACATTTTGCATAATAAGCTACTTACAAAAATGTACCCATGCAAAGCTGTGATGAGCTCGTGGCTACTTCAGAAGGAGTGGGGACTTGAATCCATCTCCTTTGAAGGAAAGGCAAGGCAAGGGCTCTAACCACATCGCTTCCTGCTGCCCCCACCTAGCAGGTCGATGTGGTTGTTTTCATATGCATGAACAGTTGTCTTTGAACATGGACATTTTCAGCAACATAGGTAACAAATAATGAAAAATGTCTCAATTGATTAAGGAATGGAACCAAATTAGCATAAAACATTATAAAAGAGCAGGGGAATTAGCTTGTAACACAGTCGTTCTCTTGAACAAAAACACTTTTCATACATGCATTGATAAATGTAAAGTTCCATTTCTAACACATCCAGGGATGACTGATTTCACCGTTTCAGTGCTTTAGAGATTATGTACTACAAGGAGCTGTGGGTCAAATTTTAAAGATCCACTTAATTTGACTCATGATACCTCAAATTATACTGTGTTGTTAAAAATGAAAAGAAAAATCCAGTGTCACCATTTGTACTGTTATATTGTATTGTTAATCTAAGGTATAGCAACATGTGTTTTTGTCTCTTTTGAAATAAAACTGAATCAAACTTTGTGCAATAAATGCATTAAATATGGTAGCATCTGTTACTCTAGGGCTCCCCTGAGGAGTAGGTAGTAGGTGTTGGAAACTGGACTGTAAAAACTGGTAATGTTAACCTGCATAGTGGGAGTGGTTGTGTGTTTGGTTGTAGATACTGGAGTTGTGCCAGTTGTGTGTCTGAACTTTATTGAAATGATTTTGCAAAATGTTTTTTTTGACTGTTTATTTTAGGGGTTTGGTAAGTCCATTCTGATCAGTTAGAAAATTTTATTTTATTTACAGGAATGTGGGACAGTGTTTATTTTCCACCATTTTAATGTTAATGTAATTTCAATTTAATAGGAGTAAAATTAAACATTGTTGAAACTATTTGTACTTACTGTAGCTTTATTCAAAACATTTACAGAACCTTGACCGGAAATAGATCGAGGGGCATCTCGGTTTATTAAGCTTTTCTTTTATTGATTACATAGATGCTAAATGGAAACTGAGACACATTAGCATGTTGTATGAGATAAATTGGACAGTGACATTAAATGGGGGTTACACTAATGTATTTTTCCCCTTTTATTAATTTTAAAAGATTTTTAATTTAATTTTTTTATTTTAAAGTTATGCTACATGTATCCTGCCTCATAGAGCATTGTTACCAGGAACTACCCTGATGTGAAGAGACTTCTGGTCCAGCCCATATTCATAAATTGAGAACTCAGTACTGGGACAACACCTCCTCCTACCTTGACATGGCAGTTCATACTGTTTCTTTGTGATATCTTAATTTCGCAGCTGTATCCCTTGTTTATTTAGCGTGTGAATTCTCTTACCCACCTTTCTTTTTGTTAAACCACTTTCTGACTCTTTCTGGTCTCGCCTATTGCTCATTATTGCCTTTAAAGGTAAAACAACAAGCATATGTCATACAAAACAATATACAATTTCCTTAATGATTTGAGGAAGCATTGAGTAGCATTTAATGACATTTCAATTTTCTTTTTCAAAAAATCAAAGTACCTTGAAAATTAAAAAATAATAGTGCTGTAAGGGCGTTATTATATAAGTAAAGTTCATTTAAAAAGAAACCCGTTTTTCTGCTTTAGAGAAATATATAATTTCATTTATCATTTATCATAAGGTCAAATAGACATGACAATGAGATATATTACTATATAGCTGGAGCACTTTAATACTTTCTGCTCATCCCTGTGTTCAGTTGCTAAAGTGAGCTGTGCTTAGCTGATATCCAGTTACTCTGCTTATTCATAGTCCACTGTTCCAATGAAAATAACCTTTAGACTGGAAATGTAAATTCAGTTCTGGAGACAGTTTGTTAAATCAATACTGCAAATTAACTTGTCCATTTGAATAACAATGTGGGAACCCCGGCTGGAACGCTGAGGGTGGAAACGATTGATGTCCTTAATTTCTCATCAGTTTCAGTGTCCTTCTTCCACTGAACTACACTGGCAGCCACTGAGGTGCCACTGAAATGGTGTGGTCCTGCTGCCACAGATGTTTTCATGTTCTAACAATGAATTTAACAGTTAAATAAAAGGAAATGCTCCACACAGTGATTGATCACATAACAGGGTTTATTTGTTCTGTCAAATCACATCACTAGGCCACAGCAAACTTCTTTTGAATTAAAATATGAAAAAAGTATTTCTGTGCATTACTATGACCACATCAGTTTTTTAAAAATATTTGTAACTAAATAGCTTCTACTGTCAGATTTTATTCATTCATTATCAATACCTGATTATACACTGCAGAGTTCCCCAACCAGAGTCTATCCTCGCAGTACAGTGTGTGAGGCAGGACATAACTGGAGAAGTTTTAACCTCTTCACATGTTTTTATGATGTAAAAGAATAAAGTTCACAAGGACACTACCTACATGTTCAAAAGCACACAGACGTAACATGGTAAATGCTAACAGAATTTGATCCATTCTTATGGCACCGTAAGAGTGCTGTATGCCACCTCCTCTGGTGAACTGCTCATCCACCTCAAAAGGATTGTAAAATGTTAATCCCATAGTCTTGTTCCCAGTGTGGTGGAAACAATTCCTCCATTCCCTCAGGAAGTACTGAATTCCTTCCAGTCTTCAAAAAGTGAGTGAAAACCACTTTCGAGTTTGAATAAAATTTACACTAAATTCAGGTAATGCTAAATGAAATGAAGCAGAAGTCCTAGAGCTGAGGACAACAAAAAAATCTTTAGGGATTCGACACCATCTGACTGCCTCCTTATCTAAAACATGCCAATACCACCAAATACAGTAAGGTGCTCAATGAGCCAGTTCTTGAATTAGCAGGTGATCTTACAAATGTCCACATAGGAAATCTCTGCAACAAGGTGTTACTATCAAAATTGAAATATACTGTATGTTCTGGCAATGTCAAAACCAAAAGGTACAGCTCAACTGAAAGGTTTTGTGCAATAAAAATCTATATAAAACTACTTATACATAATAAAGAAATATGTATTGTAAATACTGTACTGTATGTGAATATTATAACATTTGCATATTTTAAATATTGATTTTTTACTTTTTTCCAAATCTACAAAGAACTACAAAAAAAGTTTAAGAACAAGTTTTGTTTTATTTGTGATTTTTTTCCACCCCATTTTCCATACAGCCCTTTGCATCTTATTAAAACATAGCTGAGGCACTGTACTCCATCAAACCCTAACCCTTTGCACCACTTGCCTGCCAGTGGACTGCTGAAGCCCATAGTGTTTAGAAATTGGTTTGTAACCTTTTCCACCCTGATGAGCATCTACATCTCTTTTTCTGAGACCCTTAGGAATCTCCTTTGACTGAGGAATTGCATGTGTTCACAAACCTGTGTGGTGAAGGCAAGACTTTGGTAGTGAAGACTCAGGTTTATGTTGGTTAAATATACATCACACCTAATTTTCATACCATTGATTCACTGTCCCAACTCTAATAATCACACTAACTTCACTGATAAAACACCCACCATCATCACTGAGGTCAAGCAGTTCTGTAAGGAGAAATGGGCCAAAATTCAAAATTCAATTAACATTTCAAGTACATAAAATGGCACAATACTGGCATCCCATTGAGAGAGGACATCCTCCTGGCCTTCTGATTCTGGCATAAGCTCCTAATCAATGTGACCCAGAACAAGTGGGTTTTTTTTAAAAAAAAATAACTGCAAATGCAGTTAATTTCAAAGGTGGATAGTTTAATACTAGAGTCTGAGAGGATACTTACATCTAGCCACAACCAAATTCTAACCTTGTTGTTTTATGCTGAAGTCCTGCAAGTATCAAAAAGCATAAAATCTCTGTATGGCCAGTTACTGCCTGGACCAGACGTGCCTCTGTCTGTCCAGTAGGGTTCTGGTAGTTCTGCACCATTGTGACAACCATTCTGTGAATATTCCACCTTTCTGTGGTCTAATGGGACAACATGGCAGCTTAGCAAGTAATACTGTTGCCTCATAGTTCCTAGACCGGTTGTGGATGTGAATGTACCTTTGTTTGTGTGGAATTTGCATTTTCTCCTTTCACCTTTCTGTGTGGATTTTGGGTGCTCTGGGTTCCACTCACAGTCCAAAGACATGCATTTCAGGCTCATCAGTTCTAAATTAAATCTAAATTATCCATAGTGTGTGAATGCGTGTTACCGTGTGAATGTGCAGCTACCCTGCCATGGACTGGCATCCCATCCAGGGATTGTTTCATATCTTACTATCCAAAGATTCAGAACTGCTGCAACCCTGACCAGGACAAAACAGTTGATGAATGAAAATAAAACAAAAAATCAGACTCATTCGGTATCCATCATTTAGGTTAACAAGTGTAACCATGTCAAATAAAGGACTTGTAGGACATCTGCAAGACTTGCAGTTGGTGGAAGAAGCTCCGCTTCTAATCTGGCCACCCAGCTGAAACTAGACTGGGGCAGACTGTTTTAAACTAAATCCAAGTCCTGGTTTATCTGTGGTTCATCCTACTGCTTCTTGGCCTTCTGCCTACAATACAAGTGTGGATGTACCACCAGAGGGCCCTAGAAGAGCATTTGGAACCTTTTTATAGGTTGCACTGAGGCATGCTGAGCACATCCCAGAAGTTGCTGACCAGAGAGATCCTGTACAGACACAAACTTTCCAGGAATCTACATTATCTGCAAGCGCTGTGGTGGGAGCAAAACAATCATACACACTTTTTGTGACTGCAGGCACGTGTAGGAGGTCTGCTGTTAGGTCATTCGCTCTGTGCACAGAGATTGATCTGCAGTTTGTATTGATGTATAGCAAAGTCTTAAGGGCATGGGACCCTGGTGCTCAGAAGGCTGTAACCACCTGGACATGGATGGTGTCCAACATTACCAAGCCAGTGCTTTGAAACTCAAGAACCTAGCTGGTTCAAACAAGGGCAGACTTGGGCATCCAGGGTGTCCACCTCAAAATCCGTGCCAACCTCATGTTTAGGATGAAGGAGGATGTCACACAATGGGGCTACTTGGTGGCTAAGGAGAGTTGGATTGGCCCTCTTTTGATGGGAGTCCTCAGCAGATAAATAGATAAAAAGGAGATGAATAGATAAATAATGTAAATAGATAAGAAAAGAGGATTGGTGCAAACAAGGTCAGGAGTGATCATGGCAATGGTAGAATGGGAGGTGGTCAGTGATGGACCCTCAGGCACCCTCTGTATAATGTTGTAATGTGTAACTTTGCAATGACAAATTTTATTCCCTCTTTTGCTATATTTCTTGTTTTCACTTCTGTTTTTTCATATGAGAGTGATCAATCCTGCCAAGTGTGTGAGTTCTCCTCCCAGCCTCCCATCTACCCTGGTTAACCATCCAGCTCTGGTAATGGTGGGGTAGGTACTCATCACTTGGCATGTTGTCTGAGATGCCCATCACTTCCTCATAACACTCTGGGTGTCAGTCCCTCTCTGCCCTCCCTCTGACTTCTTGTCCTCCATTCCTCAATAAACCTTTCAGGATTGAATAATAAACTCAGGAGAAAAAAACAACCTTCAATTTCACTGACAAAAATAACTTTAATACCATATTTCTGTTTTTTCCTTTCTCAAATTTTACTTCTACAATTTGTTGGGGAAAAAAACAGAAACCTGGTATGTTGCATTTTCATATAACCAGTAAACCAGTTTTTCACACCAAATTTTTATTGCAGAATATTATTCCTGTAGCCCTGCATGCTTCTTTCATAGCAATAATTTACACCTGGGATTACTTAGAATTGAGACTTGAATTTTAATCCTGGTTCACAAAACCCAGGCCCTGAGACCAATATAAAGTTCCAGTTTTTCTACAAAACTTAAATACATACAAAAAGACAAATAAAGATATAGCTATAAATATACTGCATTAAAATGTACTTGAATATTTTTCACCCACTTCTGCATAAATATGACGTTGTTGTCCTTTCCAGAAAGAATGATATAAATGTGGCAGCCCATCACATAGGGAATAATAAAATGAATATTTACTTGAGTATGATACATATAGACTTTGTTTTTATTGATATTTGGTGAAAAGGTATAAAAACAGTTGAACTGTGGTAATTTCTGTGTCAAACTTTTAAATCAGATGAAAACTAACCTATAATAGTTTTCTTTCCTTATTAACAATTTCCTTCAGTAACTGAACGACACCTGCCTGATTATTATCCACCGATCCATCCATCATTCTTACACCCTGGAGGGGACACCTGTCCATCACAGGGTGGCCATACACAGTCACACACACATAGACACATAGAAATTCACACCATGGGTGATTCAAAGTGACCACTTAGCTTGAAAGGCATGTCTGTGAGGAGAAGTCAAAAACTCCACACCAACCGAGCTGGATTCAAGCCCATTCTTGAGAAGTCCAGGTACTCTGAGCCACCTTGCAGCTTCAGATTATTATTATTATTATTATTATTAGTAGTAGTAGTAGTAGTAGTAGTGTCTTCATGTTGTCTTCTGGGTTCTATATCAGCGCCAGTCTGGTTATTTGCTGCCTTTCAAAGTTTATACTGATTTATCCCCATTTTCTTTCCTTGATCTCTTTTTGATGTGGTACAGAACATGAAAAGTGCTGCCATTCTTTATTAACAGAGCAGGTAAAAAGGATATGAGACATAATGAAGCTACAGAAATTTAGAAAAAAAATGTTCTAAGGTAGTTATTTGACATTTCCTAAATGTTCGTTTAGTTTCCACATGCCCGTGCTCTGATATCGTGTGTGTGCTCTTTTGAAAAAATCTGATCACACCTTCTAAAATAACTTTCAGTGGTTGGAAAATGTGAAGAATTCAGAATACACCTTCTTGACGAACTCCACAAATGACACGGTGACAACAGAATCATCAGACAAATATTGCAAAACTTTTGCAACTGTATGACTGATCACCAGAAGGGAGCTGCATAGCTGTGGAATCCAGTCATTTAAGTAGGTTCTGTGCTGCTGTCACAGTGAAATTCAAACCCCAGTCTTCCATACCCCACAGGACAATACAGACTACAACACAAATAGGCTCCTTTTTCCACTGTCAAAATATCTCCAGCGCTGGAGACCTAGACACAGTAAGGATGGGGCTAATGGGGGGGTTTCATTAATGCTCCTGAGCTGCTGGCCTGGCCAAAGGGATAGTCAGAGGGTTAAAAGGGGTAATTTAAAGACAAGAGTTTAAGGCATGACTGCAGTCAGTCACAACATGTCCTCGCCATTCGCCATTGAGGCTTACTTTTGTTCAGCTGCCCAAAAGACACAAATTCTCAAGTAAGAGTTTGACATGCATGACATCTGCTTCACGCCAGAGAGATTCTGATGTCTCAGTAGGTTATATCATTTGCATGTGCTGCCCTATCTTTAAAAAAAGCGTAACTTCCTGAGGCACAGGAAACCAGTACTGTTTGAACTCGGGGAACATGTAAGTGCTCACTTGCGCAAAATTATGTTTTTTCTGTCCAGCAGAGTTATTTATACCTTGGTGAACAGTTAACCTGGTGTGTTTCAAAAATCCAAATCATGTTGAAGGCTTAAGGTCAACAGAGTAGTTCCGAAATATAAAATACTTCGTTCACCTTGGTCTATTTTATGTTATACATTTTGTGCCAATAAGTTTTTTTGGTTTGCTGCTCCAAGAAGAGGAGGATGGATGAAAAAGAACAGTGCACTTGGTCAAAGGGCCCAGTGACTCAGGTTGACATCATTACCTCCATCCTGATAATAGTGGTAGTGCAGGAACTGACATCATTTATGTACAGTGTTAGTTGCAGATTTATTATGCATTTTTGATGAGAAATTACAAATATGAAATACAATTTTTGTATCCCTTCAGTTGTAATGAAAAAATAAAAATATAAAGGTTTAATAAAGCTAGCTCTCCTTTTTCTAGAGTAAAAGTATTATCAACCACTTTTACATGTCTTTACTGTAACCTCTAGTATAGCCTTGTCATTTTGCAACAAATATATGTTTATTATATATGAACGTAAGCAAAAGTCCATATATATTAAAGGTGGTTATAAATTCCACCTACAGTCTATGCCCACAGGTCCCCTTGGAGAGAGAGACCTCAGGTTTGCAGAAGATCTTCATCATCATTTTGTTGAGCTTTGTGCTCTCCTAGGAGGTAGTAGATCCGGCGGGTTCCAGCCTGGACCAGGGGGGACCAACCATGACTAGTGGCCTGGCAGGCCTTCCACAGCCTTTCATAGTATCGGTCGATCTTTACGTGGGCATATAGTTTGGAGAGGTCTATACCTGGGGCTTGTTCTGTTTGGGAGTGTGGCTGTGGGGACCCTTCTGTAGACTCCTGATGACAGAAAGATGATGAGTAAGATGATGGTGAGAAGGCTGATAAAGGGAGGAGGACAGAAGGCGTATTCACTGGACAAATTTGACATTTGTTGCTGATCTGGCGTGTTATTTCCTGCACCAGTTTTTGTTATCGCTCATGTGTGAAACAGTGAGATTATGTTCAGGAAATCACATTTCACAGTGCAAGGAAACCGCAGTTGTTGCTTGTTTAAAGGAAGGTGAAAGGAATCTTTGCCCTGTCCACCATCTCAACGCACCACAATCAACAGGAAGCACAGGCAACTGTTGTTTCATGAGAATGTGCATGTGTTGTTCATCTGAATGTTTTTTAACAACAAAATATGGGTTCCGTGGTCATATGCAACGCTTTCTCTGTCAGGATGTCAACTTTTTTATGACTGTAACAGAATGACTAATGTTATTTTCAAAGGCAACTGTTTTGAAAGATGCTTATATGCAACACAGCTAACAGTTTATCTGTATTAAGCAAGCGGCTGATGTTGATCATGTCACCAGTCTGTCTAATACCACAGTACCGGGTGAAAAGGGTGACAACATATTGAGCTCACCTCTGTGTCCATCTGTGCATCCGTTATGCTCACCCTCTGTACCTCAAACACTCGCCGTCTGAAAACGTGCGTAAGACAGACAGACACGATATATGCTGCACCACATTACACCACATACTTAATTATGTTAAATATATTAACTGCACATAAAAATGTTCAGCAAGAAGGTTAAAGGTAACAAATAATTCTAATCGTAGCATGTGAAATGTTTCCATATTTAATGTTTAAACACATTAACACCTCCTGCAGTACCATGTTTGAAAAAATGTAAGGGATATCATGTGTGGTAGGTATTAAATTTTCAGGAAAGAAATCAAATAAATAATACCCATTAGATATAAAAAGGCCTAACGGTTTTTGCTTCAGCACTGGAGCAAATAATGAAAAAAGTTTCTGATGTACTTACTCAGTCAGCAGAAAACATTACTATGTATGAAGCAGGAACAAGTTCTTTGCCTTGTCTCATAATAATACTGCACTCACTTTTTTGTGTGAGTGGTTAAATTATCACCATATCAGTTTTGTGAAAAAAGGTTTGTGTCTTCTAACTGGGCCAGGAGATGGTTGTGATATTAACAAAGTCGTTCCACTTTTCTGAGAATTGTACTGCTGACCTGATGTGGATTTTTACATGGCCTCAAACTGTATGTTACTGAGGTGGTGGTGATGTCAGCAACAATGCTGCACAGAGTGTTATAAATGCAGAGTTGTAGTTTTGGACTAAACAGAGTTCTAGAAAGCAAGGCGTTTGCTGCCTGCAGCGTAGTGTGTTTGGGAGAGAGAGAGAGCAGTTGTCAGATAGTGCGGTATTTGTGTGAGCGAGGTGACCCCTAGCAGTACTGTGTGTGTGAGGTGAACAACTGTCTGTGAAAAACGAGGGGGAGGTGTGAACCATTACAATCTAGTCAGCATGTCTATGGTGAAGGACAGCTATTAGACAGAGCAGTGCACCTGACCTTCCAGACATCCATCTAACAACAGCAGGTGGCAGAGCTTCCAGCTACTGGGCACCTGAACTATAGAATGTACTGCCTTCACCTGTGAAAGATGCACCCTGTGTTGTTGTTTTCAAATATAAAGTAAAAACCCCATTCTTTGCTGTAGCTTCCCAGTAGTTTTCCATCAGCACTATGCACACTGCTTGTTCTGTCTCTTTGTATGTTTCTTGGTGGGTCATGACATGCTTGGGAAGACCTGAGCCACCTGAGAAGCTTGTGTTGGTCTTTAGCTGTAGACATATCCACACAGGTCCTCAGTGAACACATTAGAATATCCAGGAGGGGTGGGCTGCCACTGGCACTTGGACATCCAGAAGTTTATTTTTCCCTTCTTCATCTTTTTTCTTTTCCTCCCCTTAGATTCTAGCTGGCTTACTTGTTCAGCTCTACTATAGATTATCCCTGTTCTGTCACTGTCCAGCTTATATCTGTTGTATATTGCTCTACAACACACTGCAAGAAAATCGCTCTAATGAACTGAATTGAACTGAACTGAAATGAATGTGGAACAGGAATAGACAGGACAGGGGATTCTGCACAGAAATTCACAAACTGTGAGACAGTGCAGTGTGTGAGGGTTGTGCTCTGGTTTAGTGCAGTGTGTCATAATGCTGCATCTAGACAATGCAGTGTGTCCATGAGACAGTGAGCAACATACCTGCTGAGGAAATGCTGCCAGACAAAGTACAGCATGACTGTGATGGTGATGATGGGGATGATGAAGACCACCAGTAGAAGGGTTTCTGCCGTTTGCAGGGAACTATATTTTTCTGTTGTGTAATGAACAGACAGAAACATGCATCACACAACAAGCACGTGCAAATAACACACAGCACACCGCGTGCAGACGGACAGTTGGATATAACAACCAAACACAGGAACACACACCCACATGAAGGACAGTTTAGTGCAGTTGTAAAATATGGGTAAAATTGGGCAGAATTACTCTAATAAATCAAACAATGCAATCATTTATTCGTTTGGCAAGGTTTTTTTCTTCAAAGCTGCTTACAATTGGCTCCACCTACAATTTATTATTAATTTACCTGATCCATTTCTCCAGCGCAAATTAGTGTTTTTTATTTTATTTTTTTATTTTTCTTTATTTAATAAGCCATTTGAAATTCTTTATATTTTTATGGGTAAGTAAGCAGCTTTGAAGAAAAAAACTTTGTCAAATGAATAAATGATTGCATTGTTTGATTTTTTAGAGTAGTTCTGCCCAATTTTACCCATATTTTACAACTGCACTAAACTGTCCTTCCTGTTGGTGTGTGTTCCTATATATATATTTCCATTTATACAGCTGTTTAATATTCACTGGATTAATTCAGGTAACTTTGTTGTTAAAGGGAGCTACAGCAGGAGCAGGATTTCAGATTTGGGTCTTTCATTCATGATATGATGCCTCAAATGACCTACTAACTTTAGTTCATTCAACAATGAATGAAGGGTGTAGAGATCCATCACAGAAATCAAAACTGCGGTTACTTTTTGTTATCACGGTTGTGCTGATACCCATTACTATTATTAATACCAAACAGAATTAAGTGGATTTAAAAGCAAGTTAGACTTCATTCAGGAGACAATTTGTACCATGCAATACAGTGAGTCCTGATCCCCGATGATAGTGATGAGATTTTTTTTTTACCTTTAGCTACTGTACTGCCAGCCTCTGTGCAGCCTTGCATTGTCCCAGAGGGGAAGGCAATAAACGTGCAGCAATACCAGGTGCCATTGCTGACGTCTGGCTCCATCAGGATTATAGAGGTAGTGCGGGAGTTGGAGTGGCCCTCAATCTTTGTGCTACCTTTAAGCTCCTCAGAGATGTAAGTGCCATGTTTTGGGTTGAAGATACCCAGTGTGGTGGCATTGTCCCCTCTTTTGCTCTCCCAGTTGATCTGGGACACATTGTCATCTCCCATAAGGTTACAGGACACAGTCAGTTTGTTGTGCTCTCGCTTTTGAAAGATGGATATCCTGTTGTTGGTTCTACCTGTGTGAGGGAAAGACGAAGACTGAGGAAGATGGCAGACAGCCAAGCCAGGTGTAGTCAAGTTCCCACTGCAACTCAATCCACTTGTTACCAGCTGATCTGTACTAACTGCTATGCACCCAAGAGTGCAGGACTAAATGAAGATGGTACCGTGGTTCTTGTACACAAAGCTTGGATATTTCACTGGAGACTTTCTGTAACTGATCTGCTGCTTTTGGCTGCCAGATGGAAGAGCAATTTGTACTACAGGGTTAGTCCCAGAGGGGTATATTTTTCTTTCACCCTTGTTGCAGCTGGTTCAGTGTCAGCTAGTTTGCTGAAGCAAGAAAAAGCAGGAGGAAGCAAGTTTTGAGGTTACCTGTTTGCAGGAAGGCCAGGATGAGCATGACACAGGCAGAATGTTTTCCCATTGCTGCCGTAGGGCCTCAAGTTGCCTCCACTTCCTTTGCCTCCTTTTGTCTCTCCACAGCCCAGAAAGTTCACCTCTTTGTTCTACCTTTTCATTCAGGCCACCCCCCACCTCAAAATGTTATTCCAAATGAGAAAGCCTCTTTCCAGACCCACAGCACAGCACCTTCACCATGTCACGATCCACCTCCCTCTGACAAAGGTTGGGGTTACATACAGTTTCATTTCTCTGTCTTAGTGCGGAAGTCAGGACTCTGCTGTGGCATTTTTGCAAGATGTGAAAACAGTTTCCACTGTGCTTGCAAGTTCAGAAGAAACCACACACAGTAGGACACATAGACTTACCGTCACACTGACGCACAGAATCACTGAGATGTTCTCTCTCTCTCTCTCTCTCTCTCTCTCTCTCTCTCACACACACACACACACACACACACACACACACACACACACACACACACAGTAACATATGTGTAGCCACAGATTCATGCACTTAGACACAGACATTACTCCTAGTACAAGCACATACATATTAACATTTACATATATATTTATTAACCTTAAAATGATTTACCCATTTCAACAGCTGGCTAACTTTTACTAGAGCAGTTTAAGGATAAAATCCTTGCATATGGTTACAACAATAGTAGGTGTAATGTTGCCCCACAGATCACCACTTGCACTTTCTTTCCAAGCTGGGTTAACTTAGACACATTTTTGCAACTGTTACACACGTAAGTATCCATTTCTGTGTGCGTGCGAGACAGAAAGACAGTGCATGAATGTAAATACTTTGGCACACTGGGGAGACAAAATAAACCACTGTACTAGTACACCATTACATACAATAGTACATTTTATGAATGCAAGGGCAAAGAAAGACAGTACACAATGAGCGGTAATAATATGCACCCACTCAGATGGAATATCAACCTGGGGCATCACACAAGACCTCTGGCCTCTGTGTGTCCCCACAATCTCTGCGTCCGGATGCGCTGAGCTCACTGCTTCCCGCCGCACTGCATTGCTGTGGCGAGACAGGACTGCACTACCACATACAACCGTAAGGTGGCCAGATTTCTGCAGCACAGGGCAGCTGGGAGAATCAGTGGAAATACAGTGAGATTATTTTTAGCTTTGCTGCAGATGCCTACGCACATTGTGGCAACATGGCCTACTTTTGCTCTGCTTCCAGATTGATCTTGATGGAATTGCAGGACATTGTTAAGTTCAATCCAAGTGTGTGTGCGTGCGCATGAGTGTGTAGACATGTGTGTATTTCTGTGTTCTCTGTTCTGCTCATTCAGTGTACCCGTAGTTGGGGGAATGTTAACCTCAAGGTCACAGACAGGGTTTGACTCTTTAAAAGAGGGTTTACTGTGACTACATAATAGACAGTGGTCTATTAGGTTTTCTTTTCCTCTACAGATCCAGCAAATTTTGTGATCACACTTTCTGCTACCACAGGAGCATCTTTATCCTTTTTACAGGTATCCCTAGATTTAGTGGCCCTGGCTTTGGTGCATGAGTACAGGCACACAACTGGCCGGCGGGTACAGGTATTTGTTATGACCCCTGCCTCAGGGGGTCTTCAGACATTCTGTAGACCCTTAAAACATATGATTTATCAAGGTCTTTTCTTTTCCTTCTGAGATCCATAGAAAAAAGCCTTTGGACATATTTAAGATTTAGAGGAAGTTGGTTAAAACCTGGTACTACAAAGTGCCCTTTAAAGAAATAGAATGTCTTGCATATTGTGCTTTAGGACTCAGTCTTGTAACATGTACAGTTTGAGATACAATTAAAATTATATGTCCTCTGGTGTGAGCCATATTTAATAGCAAGGTCTCAGGAGGTTATACTCATTATTGCTCCCATTATTCCACCTTTTGTTCAATATAGTAATATTTGCCAATTCAACCAAAGCGCACCAACAACTAGCCACTGAAGTAGCCTGATGTTAAAATTTCTGAGAAAAATATATATTGTTTTAATATATTTTCTATTGTATTAGATTATATATTTTTAGATATATTTTGTTTCTGTGATGCTTCGTACCATGTACAGTGCATTTCCCGCTTCATGCCATACTATTTTGGGATAAACTCTGGACAAAATCACAGCCCTGAATTTGGCAAGCAATTGCTGATGACCAAGTTAATCAATAAATGGATGAGTGAATTAATATTCTCAATAACAACTAAACCACTGAGCATGTTTTACTTCCAATAAACATTCAACTTGGATGTCCCCGTCCCAGTTTCCCTGAACCCCTTTTCTACCCCTCTGTCCACTTCACTCTTCTCCTCCTTCCCTGCCCCCTCCCATGTTATTGTATTTTCCAAATCAGTGACCTCTGGCATCTGTAATGGTTCTGCAGTGAATCCCGGGAATTATTTCAGCTCAGTGGAAACTATATTTTCCTTTTACACCCCCTACATGCACACAAATGAGTTCAGACACACCCACTCAATCGTGGTGTTTTTTTTAGAGCGGTTCTGATCCCAGGCTGAACACTGTATTGAGAAAGGCATGTTTAATTAGACACGTCGCATATTTTTAAAGGTGCACTTGTGTTGGTGTGGAAAAGCGAGGGGCATTTTTGGGTCATGTCTCAGTGACTGAAATTATCTTTTGTGTGAAGGTGTCTTTCTATGTGTTGTTTTCCAGTGCTGTACTTTTGGGAAACACTGTGAATCCCAGTAGGCTCAGGATTGCCATGATCCTGTTCAGGGTTAAATGGTTAACCAAAATATACAAATGGATGGATGTGAATACTAGGCCTATACAGTCGGTGCTGGTCTCTGTTCCTCCTGTGTGTGTTTGTTCATGTTCATATTGTTGCCTGTCCTGCTTCGGGTCTATTGACAATGGTGGTCTTCCTCATCCGACTGTCTTCTGTCTGCACGATGCTTTGAGAGCGGGGGCATGGTTATGTAAGCCCTTGTCAGCTGGCATCTTCTCTCTCCTCTCAGATGTGTTGGCATGTGGTTGGCACGGCTGCCCTGGGCACAGACAAAGCTGCCAGCTGGCTTCACTGTGTCAGCCTGCCTTGTGTTGCCATCCCCCCTCCCTCATTCGAACAGTCAGCACATGCTCAAGAACGGTGCAAGAGAGGAAAATTCCACTGTGATTTTGGTGGCTCCTATACCCCGGAATGAGCACCGTGGAAACAGTACCTTCTGAATTGTTTAAGATTGTTTGTGCAGTGATGCTTGAATTTTTAAGTAAAAAACAGGTATGATTCCCAAAGTAGACACAATAGCTGGAGGGAAATTTTTGATGCTATCAGAATTATCCTGTTAAAATCATTACTTTTGCAATAAATTAATGCCTACTGTTACTTAGTACTCTACATGCATTCTTGAAAAATTGAACCGTTACTGAAACAGTGCTATTAGGGATCATTAATGCAATATATGCTGCATAAAATGCCCTTGAAAACTGTGCATCATCATACAGAATAGATTAGTTATGCTTTTAATAATAATGAATAAACTCAGAGAAGTCTACTTTATGGATAATTTAAATGTTTTACATGATTAAAATGTTTATTGAAATTAAAAAAAAATGTAAATCAGACAGAGAGCCTATGTTACTAATGTCTGTCTGTGAAATGTTACGCATTAGCAGACATCTGAAAAAAAACATTCTAATGAAAAAAATGAAGACATACATTTAATTTACCTTTTCTCCAGAGTAGCTTAGAGTCTTAGGTTTTTATAATGAAATGCTATTACTTACCTTTTTAAAAAGCTGGGTATCATTTTAACTGGAATGATTCCAGGGCAAGTGCCTTGCTCAGGAGTAATGGAGTGGGAATTTGAACCCAGAAATTCGAACAGCTACCTGAAGCTCTGCAATGTTTGCAAATTTAGAAGCATGCAATGTTACTAAAACCACTCTGAAACGTGGGGGAGGCAAATGTAGTCTTGTCTGAGCAGGTGATTTCAGGTTTGCCACCCAAATAACATCATGAATTATTCAGGATGGAGCTAGTTGGAGATCACACGACTCTGGTATCTGATATTATGTAAAGTGGCATCTCTACATCTTTAAAGCTCCATATGTGTCTATTTGTTTGTCTTTTTTGTCTTTATGCACAGCTTTGTTTTTCAAGCTACACACACACAACGCTACACACTTTAGTGGAGTGTGCCTACAAGTAGTTCCCAGCTAATTTGTTAAGATAAAGACAAACCGGCCACTTCACATAGAGACACACATACAGACAAACACACAGATATGCACACACACGCATGCTGTCACAGTCAGACCTGTGAACTAATGTAAGGGTAGTACAGTTTGGTGATTATATAATGTGTTATTACTATTTACTTTTCCACTTTCTGACCTTGGCTGCACTGGGTAACTCAGCTAGTGTCCCTATAAATCAGAATCAATTGTTGTTTATGGCTTTCCTTGATGTAATCCAAGCAGTAGAGGTTCCACTTTGACCCTGAGAAACCCCTGCATCTCTCGTTGTTCATGTTATCTCTAACTGGACCATATTTCGCCTGGTGTTAAATAAATCGTGTGGCAACACATGGAAACTCTTATATGGGACACTGAAATATTTATGCAAATGAGGAAAAAATAACTGCAAAACAGGTATGGGGACAGGAGGGTTCTGTAGCCATATTGTTACTCTCAGAAATTCAATACAGAGCATTTTCTGTTTAAGGTTAAATGCCTACCTGGGTGTCTGCTCCACAATTGTTTTAAACATTACTCTAATACCGCAAGCTCAAGTCTCTCAGCTACTCTCCATTTCTGATCCTCATTTTGACTTTTCAGTTCAGTTTTAATGTCTGAGTCTAAAATAAATCCAAGCATTACTTGCAATTATGCAAGTCTGCTTTTTCTACCACATGGCACCAGTGTACAAGTACATGACAAGTAGGTGGTCCTTTTACAACATCCAGCACTCTAAGTTGTGAAAGTTGCTTTTCTTAACAGTATTTCATTCCTGGCTGACATAGTTATGAGGGTACCAGAAATGTCTCTGGTAACTTCTAGCAAAATCTGTAACCCCTTGAAGGTCCTCAGTCACCATTATTTACAGCAGCTTTCTTGTGTGTGTAACTCTGAACAGTTTCTTCTCAGGTATGTGAAATGCCAGGAGAGTTTAACCTTCATTTTATTTTTATATCATTAACTGATTACTGTCCAGACTTCCTCTAACAGATGTGTTCAGTTTACTTGTGATCTTATGTTTGAAAATGTTGTAGGTATATATGTTGTCTTTAAAGCAAAATATTTGACAAGTGTTCCTGCTGTGAAATGATATTAATCATACCAAGAAAATTTAGTCATAATAATCATTTGTTGTGTACACACATTGCAAAAACAGCTGAGAAAAATCTCTGATCCCCCTTTAAATTCAGATTCATGAGCTCCAAGGATGCCCCAGCATCAGACCCTGTGTTTAGCCTCAGGCCTCAGCTGACAAAGGACTTTGTGTCTTCTTTGGAAAACTTGTTCAAGCCTGCTTACTGAGTGAAGCCAAACCACTCGTTTGTCACCTTTACTCGGTGAAGCACAGTCCCCACCTGGACTTGGCATCACACACTGTGCCACCTGAGGGGCTTTCGCATTTCCCACCGTTAGCGCAACACCTGTGAACCCTCCTTCATCCAATTCCCTCCAAAACCCCACTGCTGGGTCACTCACCTGTCCTATCTACATACTGTTCTGAATCAAAAAAGTAAAAAAAAAAAAAAACAGGTTCTGGCACTCCAAATATAAATTCAAAGCCAGTCTGGAACCATGTTCAAATCTGAAACAAAGTGACAACTCAAAAAATATAGCTTAAATTTTTTATACTGCTTAACTCATAAGAAAGTTAAAATATCAGAGGCTATGCATAAATGTATGTGTGTGAGTGATCTGCACTCACAGACACATCAAAATGGAAGGAAGCCCTTTTCAAAAGAAAACCCATGATTTGTTCCAAAAATATGTTTCTGTATTAGGTTAAAGAAGAATAAACTAAATCTTTGATTCTGAGTTTTGATTCTGTGGCACATTATCTGGTTTGTTTAGTTTTACGTTATAATAGAAACGGGTGAACTTTTCTGCATTGAACACACATACAGGGATGTAAACAGGAGTCTCACAAGAATAAAAGGAAAAAGTAAAGAAATAACAGGTTGGCAAAATAGGGAAAGGCCAGCAGTTTGAACATAGACATATATATACTATACTCACTGGATTAGGTTATTTCACACAGATCCACACTATCAGTAAAAAACTGGAATAATTTTTTTGCTTGTGTTTTGGGTGTTATTTTTTCTTTTTTTTTTTCTTGCTTGTTTATTAAGCGGACCGGTACAAAGCACAAATTTATACACTTAGGTATTAATTTGTCTCTAAAGGCTCCATCCTATGAACCAATTCTAGGCAGACAAGAAATGCACCATGTTTGCACATTAACAAAGTGTTTGCAGGACTCCATAATCCACCAGTCACCAACATGGCTGTTGACCATTGTGCCACAAGGCAATGGGAGAGAGGAGAAGAGGACAATCTATGATCCCCTTTGTATCAAACTCTTTGCAATAAGCCACACTGCCGGTTTATGGTACAGCGCCCAATTTGACTGCTGTATGTTAACCGGAGGCATTACTTTTAAATGTATGGTTGTATGTTTGGTAGACATTTGTGACAGTGTGTTTGTGTTCATGTGGAGCTGTAGCACTTTTGAGGGTTTTGTGCCTGACACTGTTTACGTTTCTGTTTCAATCTGTGTCAGTTCTCTGAACACTCTCTCTACAGCATTTGCGGCTCTCTTGCCATTTGTCTTTACTATTGTGCCGCCATTGATCAGTACTTCAACACTACTGTTTTTCTTTTTCATTCAACACCATTAAACAGTTTTGCAACACTTTAACACATTATGCATGCAGAAAAATTGTATTTCTCACCTATTTCATTGCAAGTTTCAAATCAGAAATGCATCTACATCTGTCTGTGTGCGCTGTTGAATTATGACTTAAAAACACTCACATTGCTGTGACATTTTTAACTTATTTGTTAAAATACAAAAATATCGCCATCCCGCATTTTATTATTTTCCTTTTTTTCTGTTTTTTTTTTCCTCTGTAAATCTAGCACAAATCTTTCTTGATGATATAGAACAGCCAGACAGTATTGCATGCATTTTTCTATTTTTCTTTCCTGCTGGAGTCCTAACAAAATCAAAAATCTAAACAGACACGTTGAAAAAGGAAGGAAAAAACCAACAACCAAGAACTTCTAAAAACAAACTTGTCAGCATCTGATTGCTGAGTTTTAAATCTAACATTTTTGTTTCTGCCTTTATCTTAACTGTTTGTTAATTCTATGAAAACACAGCTATATAATACACAATAAAACTTAGTATTAGAATGACTTCACAATGCACTAAAGATACACACACTTTGTCCTAATTTTGGAAGATTAGTCTTCACACAACTTTTAACAACGTTTGCATACATTATATTTAAACATTAGTATTTGTGAAATGACTATTTCTAGGCTACTTAATCTATGAAGAAAAAGAGGTATGTTAAAACTCACACAGTTACAGTTCTATTACAGTATTAGCATAGCGCAAACAAAATATAATAAACCCAGGAATAAATGGCATAGATATCAGTCTTTCTGTCCTTGTAGAACAGCCTTCTGTTTTATATTATACAGCTTTTAAAATCTTATTTTCGGCTAGGTTTACAACAAGACTTTTTTCTCCCTGCATTTGTTCCTCCTTTCTACCTCAAATAACTTAACATCTCGGGGTCTACCTCTGTAACAGCTACGCAGTAAATTGGACAAAGAAAATGGCCAATGGAAATTATAATGTACAGCAGATTTTACAGATGGTTTCCTTCTGCTCGTTGTAAACCTAGCCGTGCCCTTGTTTTCCATCCCACCCCCCTTCTTCATGCAACCTGCTGTATCCAGCAGAAACAAAAGAACACATCCTATGCACCTCTCAAGGACTGTGGTTTTTCAAATTACTGTATTTAAAATTGTTTATGCATCTTGCACAATTTGAAAATAAATAAAAACAACAACATTGTACCATATAAAATTTCAATTAATTGCTTCAGAATAAACAATGGAGGTTGGGTATAAAAAAAAAGAAAGGAAAACCAAAGCATTTTCAACACAGCTAGACCACCTTAGAATGGTATTAAAATAATTAAAATAATCTCTTCAACAGGCAATGAACTATGAGTTCTTTAAAGAAGTCTCATCTCTCACTCCTGTGGCCCCTGTTCCTGTCTTGACAGAGACTAATACTGCACGCCAGCCTGATTTTAAAAAAACTCATTATCATTCATTTTAATCCAAACACACCAAGGCATTAATACAAAATGGCTTCAGAGTGTATCTGAGACTCTTTGTGGAACTCAACAGCTAAGGCTGCCATCAGGGAATAATGTGAACCACCGGGAAAAGGGACCGTGTGCAGCAGCAAGGGCCTTTGCATGTGCTGTCGGGGCCTGGACTTTCCCACTCGTCTGTCTGGAAAACGACTTTCATAGCTTCCTCACTCAGCCGGGTTACAAAACAAAGATGCTACAGCAAATGAAATAGTCGGCTGTCATGTAGAAGCAAGCAAGGCTATTTCTCAGCCAGGTACTGAGTAAGAATACCCTCCAGCAAATGCTGTTTTCTTGGACAAAATTTAGGTTAGAAATGAAGCCATGATCATTCCTACACTTTGGAACTCATTGCTATTTGTGTTCTTAAAGCAGCCCATTGCTGGACATTTAATATAAACAGGACAACAGTGTGTGGGCTTTTGCCATTTCCAGCACAATAATGTTCAAGCCTTAACAGCAAGCAAGACAGTAGAGCACTGAAGGCTTTACATTCAGCACTCAGCACTTCAAACAGGCATGTCCTGCTTAATAGTATAATACAGTTTAATGTAGTGTAGTTATCGTTCTTTATAGTATAGTTTGATAGTCCTGTTTAATAGCATGGACCTTTGCTCCAAACAAAACACTACTGCCTAGAAAAGTGCCATGTTACTGGACACTAATACATGGACGAGAACTTGGAAAGAACAGAAAACTAGAGCATGGAGGAGACCATTGTGGTGTTTTAGTGAGACAGGACAAGGGAAGTCATTGCCACCACAGCACCCAGGAGGCCCTCACTCACAACGCATCCATTTTAGGTGTAGGATCAGTTACAGCAGGGCATTTCTTCAGGTAGTTCTGTAACCCCTTTGAGTGGCTGTCTAGTGCAGCACAGATACAGAAAGTCATTACTACACCTTCCCATTTCTGGCTGCACCTTGGTCACATCTGGCGATTCCTTTTCAAAGTGTAAACAGCATTTAAGACCTGTAACACTCTGTGGAATATACAGTGTACTATGTGCTGCCTGTAGTTCTGCCATTGACAAGCTTGAGGTTATATGAAAAGTATAAGGCAAAATACACACGACAATCCTATATGGATCATATGGAACACACAGCGAAGCTCAAAAACCATAAGAACCATCTCATGCAGAATATCCAGTTGCATTTCACCCTCACTACCATCATGTACACAAAACTGCTACAAGAGTTAATTGATCATTTATAATAAGGAAGCAGAATGACTTTTACAGTTTAAGCAAAACCTTGGAAAGTTTTCACAAATGTCTTTCTGAGTCTAAATTCCAAAAGAATCAAAAAAGTTAAAAAAAAAACAGGTTCTGGCACCTCATATATAAATTCAAGTTCAAATGCAGGTTGTTCCCAAACTCAGTCTCAGACTTCAGGTAACACTTTAAAATTACACATATTTTTGTTCTTTGATCATTAATCCAGCTGTGGTGTGTTTATGTGTATGTTTGCCAATTTCAAACATATATGAAGAATACATCAATATACTGTATATTCATGGACATTAGATGTCAGTTTAATTCATGTATTTGTGCAACCATTTTATCTGTTGAGGGATTTAAACCTGTATTTTTTCCTTTAATCATTTAATCAATTCCTTCTATAGTTTTGATCATATAGAAGGCAACTAGACAAACAACAAATCAATGTGCATACATCACTTATACCTAAAAAAACAGAGAAAAGCAGGAAATAAATATACAAAAAGAAAAACAAATGAAGAAATTATGGGAAAAAAGTCCCTAGCTTCAAAAATTATATTATGCAACATTAAAGTATATTTTATTATATAATTAGACTTCTGTTAAACACAGTAGAGTAACAACTGGATATTTTGAATCTTACAACAGCAAGAGGCAGAAATCCTTCGGTGCGTTACCCTAAACTGGACAAATTTAATCAAAAAGTATGAATAAATGTCAAACTGTAGACCAAAAACAAAGTTTTTACCCAGTGAAGGCCAAATAAAAAATGAACTCTGAACATGTTAAGCATGATCAGTCTCAGAACATTAATATAAAATGTAAACTTCAAAAATAACACAGGTTGGGTTAATATGTTGGACTGTAGACTCCAGTTCTGGGCTCTGCCTAAGTTAAATAAGTCAGCCTCATGTTATTAGAGGTCTGCTCTACATGCTTTTCCAGGTGAAGCCAATGAGCATCCTGTCAATCATGCTACGGTGGCTAGGCTGCTGTGCCAACGCACCTTGGGTGCCTCATTTCCCTGCAAGCAGACACCGGTGGGGTGATGCTGGTGTGGGTTTCACACTAAAGTAAGGCCTGAAACTGAACCTGCACTGCAGTGTTGCAGCACCTCTCTGGGTTCCAATGGTAGCGGTTGCCTGTGTGCATCTGTCGAATGCCTAATAATAAATCAAGCACCGATGGATCTCGACTCAATCCATTGTGCTCTTCATATAAATATATTTTTTATACACTCAGGTCCCCATAGGGGAGCAAGTGAACTTTTAATTTAGTTCAAAGGACATGTTGCAGGCCAACAATCCCAGCAAGCTGCCATCGATCTCCCTTCGGCTGCCTTTCCTACACACACTGCAGACATCAGTGTAAACCTATCAAAAGCATGCATGCGTAAACTTGTGGACTCGCACACATGGGAACAAAAACACCTGACATTTCACAGGAAAGAATGTCCATGCAGTGGAACTGGCTCACAAGCTTATCTCAAAAGTTTTCATTGCAGCATTGTTGGAAACAGTGCATTCTCTCCAGCAGAAATACACACATCTCCACACTCATGACTACTATCTTGTTGGGGAAATAAGCATTTCCTGGCTGCAATGGCAACAGTGGCTTCTGTAGACCAAAAGGACGTCTCTCATTTTGTTGTACTGCAGCAACTGTACCGTCCATTTAGTTTAATAAAAGAACAGGACCTTTGTAGCTATAATGTTGTACTTTGGCAGTTGAAATGCTTTGGTTATTTCTGGACACAATTAGGGTCAAATACTAAATTGTAATAATTTCTAATTTCTGAATGCTTTGTATTTGTGCAGTTACTGCAAACACATAGCCTTCAGAACAAAAATATTGCTGTTGTAATACAACAGAATGCTATTGTGGATGTTGTTTCAAAATGTTACAGTTTAGTTGTTTGATACTGGTACAGTTGTGGTGGGAAATTAAATGACTGAAAGTTTGAATATTGTGGCCTTATTTTGCTAAAAAAAAACCTGACGCTGGGCCTGATAGCTCAACAGATGTTTAGGGTTACACTAATTTAACTAATTTAATGCTTATTCAATATAGTTTTTCATCTGGCATTTACAACATGCAGGGATCACTGGAAATTCAAATGTCCTTAAATATGACCAGTCTTAGGATGAATACCATGCTCACTCCACACTATATCCTACTCCTTAAGGTCAAAGAGACAGAAAAGCATTTTTTATGTTTTTAAAATAATTCAGCAGTGCCTAAAATACATAAAATTGCCCCAACAGAGAAATGCCACAAACTGAGCAAGTGCCTGATTGTTGAGCTGCTGTGGAGCTTCAGCTCCAGGGTCTGGACATGTTGCAGATCCTGGGAGGGAAGTTCTAAAGATATATGTTCATTGGGCTCTTTAGGACTTCTTTATATAGCTGTACAATGCTGAGGGACTCCCCCAAGCCCGAACCCTCCACTGCACCTCTGTCTCATTTTCAGAAAGGTAATCCATCCAGAGTGTGATAAACTCCTGCTACTCAGCTCACGCTACATCATGACCCAACCTTGCTTCCCTCACCCATCTTTATTTCCAGTCTCAGGGGGAAAAAAAAGTGAAAATGTATCCCTTAAATGAAAGAGGCGAGCTCAGTTTATGTGTCGCTTTGGGACTAGCTTCTCGATTTTTTGCCCTGCAGGTCTAAGTGTAGCTTGTGCTTCCATAACCTGCTAAAGCTCCAGTGTCATGCGAATGCCACAAAATACAATGGCTTTCTTTACCACTTAGTTCTTGAAAGTTCATAGTTCAGTGTGTGGGCCTTTTCGTGGGGAATTCTGGAAATAAAGCAAAATGATAAAATAGAGCAATGCAGTAATGTAAAGGATGCAAGGGAACAAGAAAGAGAAAAGGCAAGCAAAAGGCAAAGTGGAAAAACTAAAAGAGGAAAATGGAAAAAAGTTAACATTTAAAACTGCTGTGACTCAATTCACAGAATATTTTCACACAAGTTTTGCAAAGATTCATCTGCTAAATTTGAATCAGTCAGCCTACACAAAAAAGAATAAAGCTACATGGTTATGATGTACTGTCAGGCAATGTAACTAATCTGAATTTGGACTCATATAGCAATAATAATAGAATACTGTAAAAATTATAACGCAAGGATTGTCTGCGGTGCCCTGTGACACGTATTCTGTGAGCATTTCCTCTGACAAATCCTGAAAATCAGTTAGTCCACATCAGTGATTTAGCATCTGATTGATGAAGTGGGAGCAGAGGAAATACAAACAGCAAGGCTGACTGAACCAAACCACAAAATAAAACATGGAACAAACCATTATCACACCTGGCAAATGCGTAACTTAAGCCAACAATCAGAAAAAAATCAAATGGGAGGTCCAAAAATCTGAAGTCTAAATATTAATACATTTTTATAACGGTTGATGTTTATGTCTTATCTTTTAATAATCATATCATAAGTGAATGTTTAAGTGCACAGTTCATCCATCCACTGGCAACTCTTGTTCTTGTGGTGTAGTGGTTGGCCATTGATGCTACATATAAAATGGTTTAACTTCTATAATTAATTTTCTCAATTTTATTGTTTTTAGCTCTGGTAAAGGTTGTGTGAACCTTTAACAACGCCTACACAGCATTTCCCAGTATTACTCAACAATATGCACATAGCAAAACAGAAGTAATGCACATTGGTCGTTGTGTTTTATTCTGTTCTGCCACAGCAAACAAACCCAAAGCCAATATGGCCACTGGTGACATGAAAAAACCCACAACCTGCAGCACTGATGTCTGGATCTTTTCTTAAAACACGTCTGAGATTATAATTTTACAAATATAGTAGAGAATTTAAATGGTTCTGAGTCATGAGAATCATCTATATGTCTTCTACATTTACCCTTTTTGTCACCCTTTGTTACTTTATATGCTGCTTTGTTTGCAGGGTTTTCCAAACAACTGCATGGATATTTTATCCTGGTCTTTTGAAGTAAAAAGAAAACCATAGGAAAAAATTAGGACACCAACAAGCAGTCCATTTGAAGAAGAAAACAGAGTGACTGAAATCCTTCCGCTTGCTTGGTTAGCAGTTTGTGAAGTACCCTGGAAAGGTACCACATGACACTGTTTCATATGAATCTGTTGGCATAACCTTTGATATGAAAATTTGCCAGGCAGTGTGTGGTATGAGAGTGGGAGCGGGTAGCAGACGGACCCCATGAGGACAGGGCTTTTCATCTCCTGGAAGCGCTTCAAGAATTGTAATCCATTTTGGCCATAAGATGAACTTTCTTAAATACGACAAAACACATTAAAAAAATGGAATCAGCTGTTCAAAGTTACAAAGCTATCAGGACATCACTGTGTGATGGTGATGTGTTCTCCAGATATCAGCTGTTTCCCACAGTGCTCTTCACAGTCAACTTTCCGCTTTTTCATTTTAATGAGACAATAAAATAAAATATCCAGACATCTTTTTTCCTTTTGCCAGCTGCAAGGATATGTAAGTTGAATATCCGATTTAAAAACTGCAATTGTAAACACAATGACATCTAATTTTCAGAACACATTTTCAGTTCACGTTGCTCAGATTGGCAGCAGACCTTATACCAGAACTGGGTCACAGCTGACATCATAAACGTCATCTCTTTTAAAACTCATCTGGCCAGAATGGATTCCAAAGTGAGCATTTGCTACCTTTTATGCATTTTCAAAATGCAATGACTGATCAGTTACTCCACAAGGATGGTCTGCAGGGATACAGAGAGATAAAAAATAGATTAAATATGATACATGACATTCAGAATTAGAGCTTAGCCCAGTTGTTCAGAGAAACCTTAACTCAGAGGTAGGGATTTTTTAGTTTAATGGGGAGTTTTTTTCCCATCTGTTTTTTTCTGGCTTATGTGGGCTAAAACAGAGTGGGTTGTAAGACAGGAGCATGAAATGAGTTGGAGACTGCAGGTAGAGTTCTCACATCCGCTCACGTGCAGGCCGGATCACATCCCTTTGTCACCGGAGCCTATAGGAGTCTTCTGTTGTCTTGCTGATTTCTTCTTCTTCATTGAATTATTAAAACGTAATAAATTCTCTCCACTTACAACACTTTAAGGAAAAAGAGCTTTTGTTGAGTCTTGTGGAATGAGGGCTCTGGCCAGTTGGAGGGGTCAACACTGGTTCTGTAAGTGTACTGGATTCAGTCAGATCTGCTTATCATTGCCTTACATGTACCCAAAAGGGCAGAGAATAGTGTAAAAGACGGTGATGCTTTTAAAGGGGCATCAGGTTAAATGACCTGCTTTCTGTCCCAATTTCTGTTCTCCACAGTGAGCCAACACTCTGACGCAAGCATTGAGGCTTATTGGCTTATTTGAGGTTAAACATTTAGTGACATCATTGTGGAGTTTTTCTCAGCCTCTTCCTCACATGCTCTGGGCCGGGTGGCTGCTCAGTCCTGATGGTGACTCCATTTGTTCCATCAGTCTTTAGGAAAACACAGGGGGAAGGTGGTAATGGGCACTTTTTTCTGTATCAGTCCAGTCAGCCTGTCGACTTCCACACCTCTGTTCCTCTGTTTGACATTTCAGCAACGTCCAACAGTCATTGTGAAATTATGCCCCCCACTTCAAGCTGGGTAGCACTTGCACTTAATGAAAAAGTGAAAAAATATATATTCTATTTTGGATCACTAATACTTTAAGAAAATATTAGTTTTTTGACAAAATGGTTATCATCATCTTAATAACAAAATGTAATATTAGTAACGGCAGGTCTATTGTTTTTTTTTTTTTTACTGACGTGTACCTCAGTATATGTATGGCACATTTATGTTGCCTTTTACAGCTGTTATTTTTCCTTTCTTCTTTTGCACTCTGAGCTTTAGATGAATTTGTCTTTTGCATTAGTGTTCAGTTATTTTTGGTAAGGCATCAAATGTGAACCAGACTAAATCTAAATCTATCGGCAGCATGCAAACCCCTTCTTTACAAATAAACAAGTGGAACAGCTTTCACTTCCTCCTGTGTGTGTGGGGGGTAGTTGGAACTGTATGTTGCATGTCTTTCTACTCTCAAAACACAAATAAATAATTTCTTAGACGTTTTTTTCCTGCAGAAAGTTTGAAAGAATTTACACTGGTCTTTTCTATGTTTTGCCTGGTTATATCAGCTCCTCTACAGAAAAAACACAGTGAAGAAAAGTTAAAAGTGCTTTTGGCCAAATTCTACAAAGCAACAATTACCTGACCTACCCTAACCCAATGTCACTGGGTCACACATTAATTACTATTTACACATAAATTATAAAGTGCCTTGAGAGCTGTGCAGACCTGTATGCTCTTCAGCCTGTGGATGTACCATACGTATTCAAAAGAAATAAACAAAAATAATAATCTATGCGGATTTAATTAAGTTCATTTTAGTACACTATTTTTTTCAGAGTATCTTCCATTTTCTTGATCTGTTTCTTTTTACAATAAAGTCATATTTTTAGATTTTTAGCCTTGTTTTTAGCTTTTTTTGCAATTAGAATTCCAAGTTTTTTAAATATTTGTTTTATACCTAAAATGAATTTGACATTTTGTGCGTTAGTCTTCTCAGGGAACTACACAGAGGTGTGTAGAAGGTAACAGATAGCAACCTAAAGTCCAGGCTTCCTCTTTGCATGGGATGTTTCTCTGAGTGAAGGCCTTTCGAGGGCAGCGTGTTCTTCTGGGGGGATCTGGGATTCCATATTCCGTCACTCTTTCACCACTACATAAGGTCAGACTCCACCACGCACTGCTCAGTGTAGCCCTTCACCAACTCCACACCCAGTGTGTTGCGACAAAACTCAGCCAGCAGTTCCCAAAGGGCCGGATCCAGGAAGACCTGGCACATGACATAGCCCTTCAGGGTGGCAGTGTGGCGCCGCAGGTGTGCTAGGAACTGCTGCTGCACCAGCTCCAGGTCCTTCCCGAAGATGTCGATGTTAAGGTAGTACCAGTCATCACCGATGGGCACGCGGAAGGGGAAGGTGCAGAGGCTGGCTACCGTGGGGCACCTAGCATCATCCACCATCCAGTCGATGTTCTTCTTTGCCAGGATAGCCATGTTGCTGGCCAGCGGCTTGAATGGCTGCCAGTCTTGGACAATAGTGGCATTGGGTAGGACATCCCGCATCACAACAGAGGACAGGAACAGCCTGTGGGCATCATTGGGGTCCAGCAGTGCTGCTTCAGCAGCATTTTCAGATATACTCAACTCTGCCAGGCACAGCTTCATATCTTCAGCTCTGAAACGAACCAGGAGGATGCCCTGGAAGGACAGTTAGCGTCGTGTTCTTCCTGTTAGTGTCAGCCTGTTATAGTTACCACCCAGCTCACAGAGTAAGAGTCAAGAAATAGGTAATATAGTTGTCTAAATATTTCCTTTTAAATTCACTATTTTTTTTTAGCTCAAATGAAAAACATGCCTTAATATTAATTTACTGATTCTAGCAATTACTAAAAATTTGAAAATATATTTCAACCACTCCACTATCATACTTCTCTGTAATATCTCTACTTTGGAACAAATATATTTGTCATCCAAACTTTTACTAGTAAAAATATTTATGATTTAAACAAATGGGTATATTAATTGTATGACATGATTTGCCAATAACCCTGTTTGGTGAATATAGCCTTTAACACTCTCTACCTGCTTGGTGATGAGCCGATACTTCTGGAAATCCTTTGGTCCCAGCTGATCGTCACGGGTCAGACGGCTCACCTTCACCTTGGGGAATCTGGCCTTGACTAGTTGGGAGCAGAAGCGAAGGAGGACACCAGCTACACCCTTGCCCCGTTCTTGGGGGGCAACACGCAGCCCCTCTACCAAAACGGTCTCACCATCATCAATCACGCACACAGACTCCAGTGCAATCTGAAAGAAGGGAGATCTCACATGAAAAGTGCTGTCTGATGATTGCGATCCAAAGGCTAGTAATGTTTGGTAGCATCCTTAGATGCTATATGTAAAGGCACTGAATAAAGCTGAGTCAAATATGAAAATGACTAAGCCTGGAGTGAACAAACAGGGAAATCAAAGCAAAAATAGATGTAAAACATCATACAACAGTCAGACTGAATGTCAGACTGAAACTGTGATTCATTTCCATTTACCACTTTGCCTTGCTTCCTTGCCAGGATGACCATGCGATGGGGTTCCTGCAGCCAAGTGCTGTAGCGAGTGGGAAGGTAGTCCAAGCCACCATAGATGTCTTGGCTCATAGCCATGATCTCTTCAAAATCTTCCTCTGTTGCCATGGTGAACTGTAGCCCCATCTGAGGTGGGGACTCAGGGAGTGTGGGGGATGACAAGCCACTGTCGATCTTCATCTTGTGGTCTGTTGAAAAGGTGAAAATGAACAACTGTTAGCAATGGGCTAGAAGCCCATTGAGGGCTATAAGGTCTGAAGAGAACAGAAGTAGCTCCTCAAGGTCTAAACACAGATCCTAACCAATGTTGCACCCATGGCTAACAACCTCTTGCTGACATCACACACGGTCAACATGGAATGAATCCTGGAAAGGTGAGAATAAGACTCCACTGTACCCATAAATAACTGCTGTTTGTGAAGTTTGTTTGTTCTAATGTAATCTGGGAACAATGCAGTGTTATATGGATTTTTCCTCTACAAAGCAATTTTATAGCCAAAATTTAGACCGGTGGTCTGGAATTACAAAGAGCATTGAGACTGATAAATACGTATTGCTCTAATGTTATTAATAGCCTCAAGTGCATTGCTACTCTAGTGTACTCTTCTGCACTGATTTGGGAGCTGCAGTACATTGTTCATTTTATATCGCTAACTGTATCAGAATTACCTTGTTTTGCACAAAATGGACTTTACCAAACAGTCTTTCTACATGAGGGTATGCTTTGATCCTGCAGCTTTTTCGTGATGTTAAATGCACAACTGGAAAAATAATTTTTTTCTAAAAAACACTGACCTAGATCTCTTGTCAACAGCTTACAGCAGCAAAACAGACACAAATCTGTACATTGCTGTTTCATTCCACCAAAGAAGAATGAGTACAAAACTGGTTATGGGAACTGCCCTTGTGACCAAAGACTGGCAGTTTTAAGGGCCAGAGGAGCATTGCTGTTGTCCAACTGCAAATCAGAACTTTTGTGAGATATGCAAGTCTTTAAGGATTAGGAAGCCTCCTTAAAAATAATACCATAAGATTAACTAAACCTGCCCCTTTGACGCAAAAGCTGCTGGGAGTGCTGTTCCTTTATATGGCCATGCAACGTCCATCCACCTTTCCCATGGTGCCCTCCTCAGGCCTTGGGTACCTTCCCTACCATTTTGGTCTGTTCCCCAGCTCTTTGGCACCCTTACTCAGCCCCCTGGCTGCTTTCCCCAGACCTCTGGGCTCTGATGCCAGCCGTAATCCCTGAGTATTGCACATGGGACTATCTTGCCCCGCTCCCACAGAAAACAAACACATTCCAGCTGGGATAGAAAAGGGAAACAAGCACGCATTTGGGCTGTGGAGAATGGAGAGAAACAAACCCTTAGCCAGGACCAGTGAGTGCAGGGGGGCTAAAATAAATCCACCCATGCATGGCAGGTGCACTGGGTGTTGAGACACTGAAAGCACAGGGGCTTCTGGGTCTGTGCCTGTGAACCATGGTAGCTAATCTCTATGCTTATCTGATGCGTTTCCATCAGTAGACATTAGCATTCTCATTCCTGTTTGCACAAGTTGCATGGTTATCTTTTGCATTCCAAAGGAATCCTCAAAGGTTGCAAAATATATCTATCAATATTTTATACAAATATTTTCTCAAACATGCACACACCACTTCGTCATTTTGTGTTGGAAAATTGAAAAGAAACTATTCCACTTGATGGAGCTTGTAGTCCAGTTCGGTTTATATCCAAGACCTCCACACATAACCACTATTAGACCAGATCAATGTCTATCTGGCTCACTCAGCCATATACAATCAAAATATTTGATCTGTTTCATGTTTCTTTTGTCAGATATGTCAGATAAAATTAAATATCAGCCAAGAAATAAATTCCCCAAATGTGAATAAGTAACTGGGTAAGAAAGGCTTACTCTGGAATAACCGTGTTGTTACATTTTCATTTTGTCTGTGAATCAGATACGGTACTTGTTGTATCACCTTTTTCACCAACCATTATATGTAGCAGCTACAGATACCAAAATACTTTAGGTGGGTGGTATTTGTGTCTATCCTTTAACACGCTTTAACACCTCCTGTATTACCCCAAACTACAGCAATTTCAACAACACACACACACACACACACACACACACACACACACACACACACTGTCAGTAGCCCTCATGGTCAGGCAGCTGCTGCTCCTGATGATGATGATGATGATGACGTTGAGTAAGAGATGTGTGTGAAGAGGACAACTGATTCTATTAATACCACAATCACACTATAACTGGGGCAACTTGGAACACATTATCAGGTCTTTACAACCAGATGCAGCATCACTATGTGGTACCTTTAAGTTAACTTAAGTTTTAACAAATGCGCTTCTTTTTCCTATAGATTTTGCAGGAAGGATTTGCAAGACTAAGAAAACTATAATAATCACAAGGTCTTTGGTGAAGCTGTATTGTCACAGAAGGTTATTACACCTGATTCCCACTGTCCACACCTGTCACTACACAGTACTTTGCCAATTACACCTCACCGAATCCTTTATCTGGAATGAGGTGATTCTGTAATGTCTGCATGAACTCAGACTTGAATTTGCACTTTTGGTACAGCCTGTCTAAAGTCACTAGGCCTACAGGTTTAAATACAATTTCAAAATGACTGCTTATTAGAGTCTCTAAATACAGTACATATCATTTGAATCCGGACATTTTCAAGGTTAAATGCCACCTGCAGTTCAGTATGATTTTTAAAAAGTTTTGTAGATGACAGTGTTGTGTTCTGTCAGAGAAAAGAGTTTAACAGTTTAACACACACTGTAAAACTGCACATCCATGTGGGCATGTGCTGCAGAAGTTGAGACAATTTCCATTTCCATATACTTGCTGTCATGTGATGCTGTTTGGCACAGTTCATCTTTACTGAAGGAGATGGGACTTACAGCAGTGCAGTGAAACCAAATAGTATTATTATTATTATTATTATTATTATCATTATTATTATTATTATTATTATTATTATTATTGTGCCAGCAAGTAGCATAATAGGTTCTCTAGGGTATCACCCTTGGCATCGTTGGCAAGGTGTCTATCCTAAACTGCCCCAGTTAAATTTACCCAGCTATATAAATGGATNTTATTATTGTGCCAGCAAGTAGAATAATAGGTTCTCTAGGGTATCACCCTTGGCATCGTTGGCAAGGTGTCTATCCTAAACTGCCCCAGTTAAATTTACCCAGCTATATAAATGGATAAATTTTTGAGTCACTTTGGATAATCTAAATAAATGTAAATATGAACACGATTAATGGCTCTTCATCTTTCATACCTGACAGCNTTATTATTGTGCCAGCAAGTAGCATAATAGGTTCTCTAGGGTATCACCCTTGGCATCGTTGGCAAGGTGTCTATCCTAAACTGCCCCAGTTAAATTTACCCAGCTATATAAATGGATAAATTTTTGAGTCACTTTGGATAATCTAAATAAATGTAAATATGAACACGATTAATGGCTCTTCATCTTTCATACCTGACAGCTCAAGGTAATGAAGACCAGCTTCTGAGGACCAGCTGAGGTCCTACTCATAGGAAACAACTGAGGAAATTAATCTGAGGACTTGACAGAGTCTTTTGGAGAGTAAAACAAAAGCAGGAAGGCTTGCTGTAGTTGTCCAGATAACTGACAACTCACCTCAGTTCACCAAAATTTTCTTCTGTACCATTTGTAATTTGGCATGACCTTATTCTCCTTCACTAGTGACATTAACCATACCTATTTACAAAGGTAACACTATTATTTATACTTATTTATACTAAAGTCAGTGTTCAGATGCACAATTTACCAAGTCCATTCCATTACACTTTCAGATGTGCTCAGTGTCCTGCTTCAATTGGCTTTAAATGTTTAAAATTCCCTTAGAAATATTCCTAGAAATACCTGAATGATGCATTTGAGATCATGTGAAACTTTCATCAGGGATGAGAATTCTACTAAGAAGCATTTCAGAGGAAATCTAAATGCATTACAATAATTAGCCATTCATCCATCCATCCATCCAAGATCTTTAAACACTTGTCTGCATCAGGGTTGTGATGGTCTACAGTCTCAGACACTCTGGGCACCAGACTTGTGAAACTACACTCTAGATGGGTCAACTACACTTTAGATGGGTAAACAGTCTATCACAGAATACAGTATATAGATTTTAAATTTATAAAAATGGAGCCAAGGATTCTCTTTGTATATGAGCCTATGTGATTTAAATGAGGGAACCAAATTACCATAGTTCATCATTGTTCTCAATCTATAGATTTATCATTGCTCTAATGTATATCAAACTGGAAACTTAATTTTGGAAATTAGATTTCAAATACTTGAGTACAACTATGCACAGAAAGCTTCTATTCTTCACTAGTTGTCACAGAGCTCACTGGGATTTGCTGCTTAGAGTGTCCTTCAGTACAGACTAAAGGTCAAAGAAATGTTCCCATTTGGGATCTCTGCTACAATATTTGGCAAGACCAGCTGGTCAATGCTCAGTCGATGGAGGATTTAACATGGAACATTCAATCTTTCATGTGACCCTGTGTTATTATGATGTAACATATGATCTGCTTAATGAGACTGTGATATAATGGATAAAGCTGGTGCTGGGGCTGGGCTGCAGCTGGGTGAACCTGATGTGTCTCAACATGTCCTTCAGCCTGACTGCAGTACTATAGTGGGAATGGTTGCCACAAATAGGTGACACACGTGGGTGACAGAAATCCCACCTTTCCTTCTCTAAATGGCTTTGTGGCAACCAGACATGCGTCAAAGCAGGACACTTTAATAAGGAACCTGATGCAAAGCAACGCCACAGGAACACACACCTCATGCTGTACTTTTACACCCACAAGACTTGAACATGCTGACCCATGCTAATAACTGCACTTATCTCATATGAGATATGAGACTTACATCTCATATTAATACCTTTTTTATGAGAAGAAATTAATGTAAAGAGCTCCCATGGTGGGGGAATGAAGAACCACAAGGTGACTCAGACCAAAGTGCAACCATCTAAAATTAAAGTGTAAAGAAATGGGTCAGATGATGTTGATGGAAAACGGACTGGAGAAATGTCTTTCTCTTATTTTTAAATATCCTTGATGCAGCTGATTATGTGACTGATAATGTGTAGCTTAACACAGGAGCTCGGATTGAATCCAGTCCCAGAGCCCAACCCATGTGATAGATATAGTCCTCATTTTGTTAGAATCCTAAGACACACGCTCTCTCGCACATGTACTGACACTATAGAGACAAAAGAGATGCAGGTTCCCACATGCAACATGTCACTTCTGTATCCAAACAACTGGTGCATGCTAATATGAAAATATAAACTTCCTGTTCATATATGAAGAATTTGTAAGGCACCCACTTAACTATCATCTAGTACCATCTAGTACTCAGCAGTATTATTCATATGTTGGCTATCAAGATTTCTTAAGTTAAAAAACGTTCTTAATGCTTTATAATGGACTGTGACATCGTCTGCCCAGGTTTATTAACTGGTTCCTATGACCCGTCCCTATAGTTAAGCAATGAGCCAACACAACATTGGGTGCCTCTTTATGGAAGTACACGTGAAAGTAGTGTTTGGGCATATCTGTACAGTATTTCACTGTGCTGCACTTGCCTGTCTGTTCTAGCTGTACAGATAAATGGCAATGGTAAAAATCTCTGTTAAAAACCTAGAAAGCCGTTTTTCTATCCGGGAGTTGACACCACATTAGTGCTGAAATTTCTACTGACAACATACGACGGGTAAGGAGAGAACCTTAACGTGCAATTTCGTTAAAACACATATAACAACGGAAATGTTAAGCGTTAGTGCCCTTCGAAGCTGCCGTAACGTTTTATTTACGTTAAATGGTCCCGCTGAGTCGCGCGCGCGCACGCGCACAATGACGCGCCAGCCAAGATGCTGAGCCGCCGAGCATCTTTCACCGGCTCTGGGGCAAAAACTGCACCTCGCCGCGGAGCACAGAAAATGGCCGATAGGAGAGAGAGCCGGAGGGGGATGGGATCGCACTGGGGGTGGGGATGTAGGGGGGTGAGATGACTGAAAAAAGGGGAGATGTTGAGAAAAAGAAAAGAATGATAGTGTCGAGCAACGATAACAAATGAAAATATGGATGTAAGACATACTTGATAAAGAATGCACAGGTTTCACTAAAATCATTTTCAGAAAGGGTGAAGCCACAATAAGAAATACATATCTGATGTTTTAGAAAAATCAAAATAATGCTACCAGTGTTGGCCGGTGGATAAAACAGGATTGCGGGGTTACGCGGAGACATGCGGGCTCACCGTTCGCAGGAAGCGGGTGATCACGGCGGTGCGGCCGGTAGGCAGGTGGGCGCTCGTGCGGCGGCAATGAAGATGGCGAAGCTGCGCGGCGGGAAGGGGGAAGTTAAAGCTCCGGTTCGGTCGGTTGCCTGCTCCTTCTTTCCATATAAGAGATTATTTCTGTGCCCCTCCTACATCCATCTTCCCCCGCCCCCACTTATCCCCCTCCCCTCTGCCGCCACACGTGAGCGCGCGCGCACACAGCCACTGTCGGGCATCGCAACAGTCGCCCCCCTTGAGCGCGCGCTCGTGACCCAACACTCATTTTTTTCACCTTGCTCTCATGTCCTGCATCTGTTCTGCTCGTGGCGTCTAAGAAGATAAAGGAGTCTTGATCTAATCCCAACCCTAAAACCAAGTTACACAGGTTACAAAACCTGCTGCTGCATCCATTTCAATCTTGAACATTTAGTTCATATCCTGCCTTTTGGTGCTGTCACAAGGACACAGCTGACTATGATTTATTTTAATTAATTCAGTCTTTGAAACATGTCCTCACTGCTAGTCAGACCATCCTTAGATACCTCCATTCTCCAATGGTCCCCACATTCTCTCTGGGCATTTCACAGCTCTACTTTGTCCAGACCGACATTCCTCTTTCCTTGGTCAGGCTCTGTAGCTCTTTATATTATTAACACTTTAACAATCATTTAAACATATTGCACACAAACCTCTGCCCTTGCTCTGCCACAAAAGGTACTGACCACAAAGCTTAAATCTTGCTTATTTTGTGTGTTTTTTTCAAATGAAGATCAACAGGACTGCATTTTTCATTTGCCTCAGTGATGTCAGGGACATACTTTATGATTATAATAAACGTACAGTGTTTTTGAGGAAGCCAGCCTGACGGACTGGAGTAGAAGAGGAGCTGTCTACCAAGATAGTGCTGAACCTCCAGCCTTCTCTACACATGAGTTCCCAGGAAAAAACAGCTGAGGTGCAGAAGAGGACTGCGACTTTAAAAACATTTGAAATAACCTTTTATATTTTATATTTCCATACCAACATTTTTTAGCTGATCCTTTCTGTCAAAGCAACGTACCAATTTGCACAGTTGGGCCATTTTTATTGGAGCAGTTTCAGGTAAGTACTTTTCTTAAGGGTTCTACAGCAGGAGGATATTTTAATATGTTTCCTTCGAGTTCAAAGGGACTGGCTCTCACCACTAAACCACCTGCTGGTGTTTATTTTCCATTCCATTCCAACATTCTATATCAGATGTTTAAGACATTTATGGCTCAATTATTAAATGCCTTGTTCTGATTTGATACTCTGAAACCCATGTGAAGAAGATGGCAAGGAAGAGAGGTATATGAGGGGACCTTCCTTGTGGCTCGATGATTCTTCTTGGCCATTGTGAAGATCACAGCTGCCGGTAATATACAGTACTATGCAAAAGTGTTAGTCATGCAACTTGAATGTGTGTTGAGAAGTACAGGTAGATTCTTATCCACCATCAGAGAGGTTTCTGATTGGTCCTAAATTCATTCTGCAGCCTGAGAATGACCTCAAAAACCCAATCTCAGTCATACACAACTATCTTCAGCAAAAAGAAGGAATCCTGCAACACATGGTATGGTCCCCACAGAGCCCTGATCGCAAGATGATCAAGTCAGTCTGGGAGGACATGCAGAGACAGTCAAAGTCTGCAGAAGAACTGTGGCCAGTTCCTTAAAATGTTTGGAAGAACCTACCAACCTCTACCTTAAACTGCATGCAAGTTTGCATAAGAGAATTGATGCTGTTTTAAAGGCAAAGGGTGGTCCCCCCAAATATTGATTTGACTGAGGTTTTTTGTCTACTGCACTTTTTAGAAGGTTTATTGATTAATAAGTATTCATGGCATTATTTTTGGAACCATCCTCACTTCGTAGCATTTTTCCCACAGGTACCTAAGACTTTTGCACAGTACTGTATGTGTATGCTGAATAATTTCACTAATCTCTTTAGCTTTGGAGCTTTGGGTTTTAATAATCCACCTCAGAAAAATAATCATGACCTAACAGGAAATGTTTCCTTATATAGGCTATGACACTCTTATGAAGATTTTCTATTGACTTTCAAGTTTTAAAAGACCAGCAAATGATCTCCCACAGTCAATGTCAGGGTTTTACTCGGTCAACTTAGCGTGACAGGTTCATGAATTATTTAAGATCATCGTGACCTATTTTCCTTATAGCTCAGATATCCAATTTGAATGTCTCCTGCCAGGTATACTTTTTCCACTGTTTACTCAAAGCATGTTTTATTTAGATGGGTGCATTTAAAGGTGTGTGGATGTATGTGTTTATGTGTGTGTGAATGCAAAGTTTGATTTTATTGGTCTTGGTCCTTCCCAGTGATCAAGCGCACCTTATCAGTCTTTTGGTATTTGTGTATATCTCATCAATCTACTACTACTAATGTTTTAGCCCCCCTAAGGCTTGATAAGCTGATATACCCCTGGTCTCATCTATATTAAATCGTAGTGTACAGCTGAACAGGAGCCACTACACTTTCCCCTCATGCAACTTCCATTGTTTGCTGAGGTTTAGCATTTTACTTCAGATTTTGCCCAATCTATTTTTCAGTCATATTTCCATGATATATTTTCCTTTAATGTAACCTTTAGATACCTAATAAAATGTAGCTCATCTGTTTGTGGTACCTTGAGTGAAGACATGAGAATAAAACCTAAATTTCCAAAGACAAGGGAGCATTGTAAATCTTTTTACTTTTAATGTTAGGCTTCGGACTGTTCCAACTCCACTTAGGATGAAGTGGCTAATGATAGTGGATGGATGGATATTTGGTTATGGCTTTGCAACAAAAGATAGCAAATTAAATGAAAACATAGGCCTATATATATTTTTCAAAAATCTAACTAGAACATGGCAGAGGCACACAAACAATTGTGTTATTTCAGTTTATTTCTCTCTTCGCCATAGGAAGTAACACATAGGTATTCATATTGACTAAAGGGCACATGATAACATGCAAATAGTACAGTTTGGTGTTTTAATTACCAGCAATTATTTTGAATAAATTATTACTTTGTGTGAAAGAAAATATGTTAAATATATAACTCTTTATGTTACTCAGACCCAGTCACTTACTGATTGAATATCAGTAACCACTTGTCCAAGTCAGGATCACAGTGGTCCAGAGCCCATCTCAGAAAAACAGGGTGTCAGACTAATCAGATACAGTACTGTGCAAAAGTGTTAGGCATGCAACTTCAATGTCTGTTAAGAAGTACAGGTAGATTCTTATCTACCATCAGGTAGAACTGTGGCCAGTTCCTTAAAATGTTTGGAAGAACCTACCAACCTCTACCTTAAACTGCATGCAAGTTTGCATAAGAGAATTGATGTTGTTTTAAAGGCAAAGGGTGGTCCCACCAAATATTGATTTGACTGAGGTTTTTTGTCTACTGCACTTTTTAGAAGGTTTATTGATTAATAAGTATTCATGGCATTATTTTTGGAACCATCCTCGCTTCATAGCATTTTTCCCACAGGTACCTAAGACTTTTGCACAGTACTGTATACCTTGGACGAGACTGTAGTTCTTTGTAGGGTTTAATACTCAGCCAGAATTTAAACATGTGGTCACATTTTGCTAACTTCTGTCAAGGCACAAAGTGTATTCTGAGTTTAAGTTATTGTTTGCTGTGACAAACCCACCTCCTTCTGACATACTTGACCCTGGAACACCTGTTGGTATAGCTGAGAACAGTAGTCAAAAACAGTATTTAAGTCCGGCTACTTAACTTTACTAAAACATTAGTAAAGGATGTATATTTTTTTAAAAATCCCCCCAAAATTTACATTACATTTTTTTTAAAGGATCACACCAGAGGGGGGAAAAGTCCAAAGATTCAAGTTATTTAGATTCAGATTAAATATTTTTAAATGTTCTGATTAGCCAGAAATATTAGCAAGTTTAAAAGCCTTGTTGGGTTAGCGTACGGGCATTATAAGAAATTTTGGATGATTCGGTCCTATCATAGGTGGACATACAGACTGTACACAAGTTTCAGATGAATTAGAAGTTAGACCTGCCACGTTCCGCTTGAGGAACCGAAATTCACGTAAGTAATGTCCGTGACTTCTGACAGTGAGTAAAAGCTTTGTCTAAAAATTATTAATCTATAAAACGCTGGACCAGGAGCGATGAATCCTTGTGCGTCGGAGTTCAGATAAGGTGAAGGAGTTTCCAGTACAATACAGGGGCACTAGCAACAGCTGAGTGTTTGTTGTATCGCTTCGTTTATGATTCGATTAAAAAAGTCATTTCTTTTTCTGCACGTTGTCGGAGTCCGGTTCACTCCGCCGATGAGAGGAACAACATCGCAGGAGACATTGACGAGTTCACACACTTATGCTTTATTTTCTGCTTACAACTGAAGCTTCAGGAGAGCCGTTCTCTCACGCAGGAGAAGAACGAGTCTGTCTCGTCGTCTTCTGATCCCTGGGTCCCTTTTCCCCTGCGTGCGAAGCTAAGCCACCTGTTTTGATAAGATGTTCTGCTTTTGCTTATGCCTGCGGGTTGTGCTAGCTCTATCTGGACTCCCCACCCCTCCTTTTTCACCCCAGTTTCGAGGCCGTCGGGTGGGAGAGGTCGCTACGCTGTCTTGTTTTGCACGCACAGCCTTGCTCAAAGCTTGCAGTTACTCCTCCTTTTCCCACCATAAGCCCGTTTCACTTGGGAGTCGCCCCCCCCCTTTGCTGTTCACTCGTCTGAGCCCCTCCGCTACTTCCCTGTACCAAACTTACGCTCTCCCAGTACTACTAGTTCTACTATTGATAGTTTTACTTCATTCACAACGTCTAAGTTCAGTTGTCATCTATCAATAACTGCAGTGCATAATATGCATATTTTCCCCATGAAACAGTTTTCTTTGAACGCATACTTTTAAAATTGCTCAATTTAACATGCTTTGATCCCAATAAATTAGGATTCAGACAATTGTGGCTTATAACCTTACTTTTTCAAGTGAACTATTGCAGTTTACTGTGTACTGGTAGCGTGGCCGAGCGGTCTAAGGCGCTGGATTAAGGCTCCAGTCTCTTCGGGGGCGTGGGTTCGAATCCCACCGCTGCCACATAGTTATTTTCGTAGTTTTGCTTTAAAAAATAAAGTGTGACTTTTGGATTCCAATATATAAACTAATCATAACCCCACATATGCGTTTTACATGCGTTTTACCCCACATATAATATATTTATAATGTTTTAAATCCACTTCAATGGGAAAAACGCGATTCGTATATTGTGAGAATTTTTGGACCTTCGGCTACCCGTACGTTACTTGTTACTGTTTCAAACCTGCGTTTCGTCAACGTTATGAGGAACTGGACTAAGTGGGTAGGAATGTTTGACTGCTCTCTTTAAATTAAAACAAGGTGACCAGTTTGCTTAGGTTTAATTGTTTTAAGAATGAATATGTGCATACAGTCTTATTGATATAATGTAATGCATGGTTGGTTAACGCTACTCGGTATTTAGAAGACTTTAAATAACCTGCCACACGTACGTACACGCACCTAACCTGTTTATGTATGTTAACTGTCTGGTTTTTGGTTTGATAAGTTAGTTAATCTTGTCCAAGTATCAGCTGGCGAGGGAGGTACTTGCTTAGTACACGAAAGGCCTGTTAGCTTGTTAGCTTAGTCAACTAGACAACCAAACATGTTTGTCTGCAAAATGAAATCATAAACTGGCTTACAACTATTGGTACATCTTTTTTTTTTTCTTATTCAATAATAAATGAAAGTCATTTGATTTTTACTTTCTAAATTTATGGCGCCTGTGACTTCATAACCGAATCCTGCATTTGCATGTTGTTCATCAGTGAAGAATATGTAACTGAAAAGATTTCGGTAGCATGTAGAATTATGGGAGAGCAACGTATTTTCCATTTCTGTTCACAATAGTTTTTCCTCAGTTATAAAACGTGCAGCAAGAGTTCCAGGTAACTTTCTCGCATGGGGATATGTTATCTACGTTTGGACCCCTGCGAACTACGTGCGAGTTCACGTGTTTAAACTGCAGCGTCGCTGAATACGCATAATGCCTACTGCTGTTGGTTGACTGTTGCAGTTTTATTCACCGCTCTCCTCCGTCTCCACCAATCAGCTGCCTCCGCGATGAAACCGCCCAAACGCCAGCGAACCGCTCCGCAACGCTTCATCACCAAGCAGACGGAGCAGAGGCGACAGCCGCGTGTGCGGAGCCTGTGGAGCAGCTGGAGCGCCACCGAGCGGCGTCACCTGCTGGCGGGACTTAGAAAGCAGGCAAGCAGGACCGAGGTGGACCTTGATGCACTGAAGAAGAAACTTCCCAAGCGCTCACTTCAGGAGGTGTGTGGTTTGAAACATGAGCTTAGTTGAGCTCAATCTTCAGAGATCCTGAGTTCCTTTTATGCTGAGCTTCCGTGCGTGTAGTTGGAGTGCAAGCAGGAGAGGACGGAAACACAGGGAGCGCACACAAACTCTACACAGAGCTGAACTCAAGCCCAAGTCCAACACTGCAGCCCAGGAACTTTGAGGAATCAGTGCAAGCCACTGTGCCGCACATAGAATTAGGGTAATGGATAAAAAATTCCCAGTTAGTGTCAGGAACTACACTTCTGCACCCTTCAGAACCACTCTGCGCCTCACTTCCATGCAGTGTGTGACCCTTTATAGAGCTGTAAATTTTACCAGAGCAGTTTAAGTTGAGTTCCTTGATTAATGGGACATCACTAGAACCCTTACTGGCACTCAAGTGCAAGAAGAGACCTTTACAAGTGTACAAGTGTAGGTTGTATTTTATTTTGTTTTCTGTAAATTATGCAGGTTGCTTTGGACAAAGTTGTCTGCTGGACAGTAGAATTATCAACCAAGAGTAATGGTGTGCCAAAGTATGCAGCAGTTCAAGGTGATTTTGAAGTTTCTTCCCAATGGTTTGGTTTCAGATTTTCAGCTTCCTGGACTTCCTTAAGGGTCGTGTGAGAAGATGTGTGGTCCACCAGGTTCAGTCATGGAGGAGAGAGGAGCGCAGGCAGACAGTGCCCATCCAGTTGTGGTCAGAGCTGGCAAAAAACATGGTGGGGTCGCTGGAAGAGACCATCTCTTCAGCTTTCTCACAGGTCAGTGGGGGTGCATAGATGAAAAAAGGCTGGGTTGGTGTACATATCATAGTTGCATTTGCTTCAGACACATCTGCATATTAAATGCTGTTTTATTTTATAATATTGCTTAATTGTGTAATTGCAATTAAGAGCAGAGTGGATAGAGTGAGTGTGTGTGTGTGTGCGTGTGTATATGTGTATGCATATATATATATATATATATAGAGAGAGAGAGAGAGAGAGAGAGAGAGAGAGAGCTGGCAAAAACAGGTAGTTATTACCTGAAACTGGATTTAACCTAGGTTTGCCTCAAACTTCCTACTATTCCAACTTTGAGCAAGATTAAGCACCTTAAATTTGCTCTAGTAAAAATTACCTATCTGTATAAAACCATAAGCTGTTGTAACAGACAAATTACTCAAAAAGCCAGCCACACCCTACCATGTACCTTCTCCACCCAGTGTGTGAGACAGCAGAAGTGCAATTGTTAAGTGTGTGAAATTATAAAAGCCACACACCCATTAGGTATTTTTAACAAATATACACAGGTGTAAACATTAAAACAGTGCACTAACAGTGAGTGCCACAGTCTTGGGTTGTAGTTTACTAGTTAGTTACTGCAGTACTGTATAAATGGGTCAACATCTTCTGTTTCATAATTACTTTCTGGTTACAGATGTTACAGTAGCATAATTAAAACAATGTATACAGGAAAATTGATTAAATCTTGTGCGTTAAACAGAAACATCGTAACATAACACTGAGAAAGTAAAAGTAGCACATGAAGATAAAGGTGAATCTTCTCTTGCTTCTAGATACTGGTGATTGGTGCCACGGAACCCTGCAGCCTCCTGCACTCTGACCCCCCTCATCACATCAGCATGCAGGAGCTTACACAGTGTGGCCTGCGCACCATTTTCCCAAAACCCACAATTGCATTCACATCTACTCCTTCTATTAGGCCAAGAACTGTAGGCAATGCAAAGGGGGTTGAAACTCCACCCACAGATCAGCTCCAGGGGACAGTAGGCATGGCCAGCCCTCCCAGAGTTACATCCAGCATGCCTCAGTCATCCTCAACACCGCTCTCTTCTGGCCCCAGCAGAGAATCAGAATCCGAGATTTCTTCTAGGCCAGCACATGTTAAACATCTTCCTGCCAACCCAAATCATTCAAATATGATACCTTGCAGTTCCGCTCAGCCTGACCCACCTCTCCAATTGACCACCAGTTCAGGCCTCGGGGGTCCTGCTCAAGACACCTCCAACGGTCAGCTCTCATCCTCAGTGCGGCACACATTGCAGAAACCAGTAAAGGATAAACATTACATAGTAAATTTCGAAAATATTTATCAGTTTCTGAATGCCGCCAACAAGAAGGGGAAGGAGCCCATTCTCACACCTATGGGTAAGTGGACATTGCACTAATGGTGTCACTTGGGTTTGGATATCAGGACAGTTCTAACTTATGGTTATAGCTCAGTTTTTGTAAGTAGGTAGTGTGAATAAGTAGTCAACACTGCATACATTTTTTCCTCTTGTCTGCAATCTCAGAAAGTGCAGTGCTGTTGGACTTGTTGCTGTCTCTGCCCGAAGAGCTCCGTCTGCTCGACTGCGAGACACTGCAGCACCACATGTGTCAGGTACACATGCGGCTCACTGCAACAGCAGAGGTACCCCGCATGAAAGGTAAGCATGGCCCTTGCTCCCTCAGCCCGTCTACTGAAAGAGAGACTCCTTCTAGCACCAAGTTGCCAAAAGAAGCCCTTTCCACCTCTGTGGGAATTGGGAAAACAGACATTTCAGAAGATGCAGGAGCTCAAGGCAGATCAAAGCATTTACTCGGGGATGGCGATGCTGGTCGTGTACTTGAGAGGCCAATTAATGTGGAAGTCGGTGGCAGTGATGGAAGTGTTGGATTTTCACAAGCAAATCAATCGGACAGAAATGTGGAACTAAGTTCCTCTGAGCCCCTCGCTACGTGTGCTGTAAATGACAGCCGGTCAGATGGATGTAATAAAACCACAGCAACGCAGAATCCTTCTGATGCTGAAAGCAGTACGGCTGCACCTTCCCAGGGTCTTGCGGCAGAAGAGAAGGCGGACTGGTCAACAGTGGGGCTGTGCCCATTGAACCCCTTCATGATCCCACTGAAGCTTCTGACACGATCTGCTGGGATCCCAGAAGGGGAAGACGATTCGCAGCCAACTTGCCAGGCAGAAAGTGCCACAGTGCCTGAATGAGATGAGATATGTGGGAGAGGAGGACAGGACATGCCCTAAATTCTTCTCAGCAGTTACCAGCTATCGGTGTTGTTTTTTGAGTTTTTGTAAGAGGAACTGTTAAAATAAATGTTTATTGTCAAATATTGAGGAGTTGATCACAATTACGAGCAAGCTCTGAAAAGGTCCTTGACGTCACCCTGTTGCTGGGGTCTAAAGTACCATCACCCCCCCCCCCAGTACTGGATGCAGGGCACCGCTGATGACTCAGCACTGTCCCCTGCAGATCTAAGGTCTACAATTCAGTATCTACTTGTCTGTAAATTGTAATTGATTAATCAGTTTGGTTTGCTCAAAAAAGTAAATTAGTAGCAGTAGTTATGAATCAGCTATTAAAATATAAAGTTGGTGTATTACAGAATATTTTATTTACATTCTCAGGTTTTCACCTTATTTGTAAAGATAGCTTATTTTGTATAAATAGCTAAATTCATTGCTGCAAATAATGACGTTTTATAATTTGAATATGAAATTAGAATTTAATTAGCACAGTTATTTGTTAAATGGCCTACTTCAGGTCTTGTAATCTATTACTAATAAATGTATTGTTCATAACAGTTTTTTCTCTTATGTGTTGTGAGTTTTAAAATGTACTTGGGTTAATAATACACACTGAAATTATTATACCATTCCAAAAGAGCTCAGGCCTTCATGTCAGCTTTTCTGTCCTTATTCGGTGACATTATCCTGTTTTTATTGCTGAGTTGTTGATATGTAGCTATTCTGTGCAAAGTGTATTAAATTAAACTGAAAGGTCAAACTGTTAAGGTTTTGATCAGTTCATCGTCTGTTTCCCTCTATATATATATATATGTGTGTGTGTGTATATATATGTATATATGTATGTATGTATATGTCATTTAAAACCTGATTTAAATTTATTTACCACAGTTTTGACTGAAGGTAGGATTATTAAAGATGGTAACAAATAACATTGCAAAGCTGATTTTATTCACACAGGTAAGTGGGTAAACACTCATCAGATTATATTGCTATAAAACATGGCAGTGGTAGAGGAAGTTGTCAGCAGATCAAAAATATTAGCAGTAGTGCTCAACAACTGTAGTTCCCATCCCTCCCATAATAGTTAATTCTTTCCATGAAAGCACCTTGTTAGATGAATTCTTGTTTTTTTTTCTTACAAAAAAATATTCCTTGGCAAAAAATGTCACCAAAAATTCATGACCATACTTGAATAAATGGTCTTTTAATAGTTTTCAACAATAATCCCAACATCTATTAGAATCTAAAACAAATTAAGTCAGTTGCATAAAAAAAGTTATATATGTTCATAATCAGTTGTAGAAATTTTTCATTGTGTGAGACCATTACATAAGCACAGTAACGCTTCAATATTTGAGAGAGCACATGATATGGTCAGGGCTTGTTGAATATGTACATTTAGACCAAAGGCACTGTGTTTGATGCTGTTTTGTTTTATCTACTGTCCTCAAGAGCTTCAAATAGAGTTGCATTGTAGGAATATTGCAAAATAATGTCCTGATTGTCCACAGCAGATTGCAGAATGAGATGATCAAAGATGGCAGAGATGACCATGTCTGTCGCCTGACATAGTAAAACAAAGAGAGAGGATTCCGAAAAAATCTAAAGATGGTTGGTCTTTCTGCTTGCAGGATGAACTGATAATAAAAATCAGTAAGCTTTGCTGGAATTGATGCTAACAGGCAGATTCTTACCTGGATGTAAGAACCAGTTACTTTGATAGGGACTGTACTGAGGAGGACACCCAAGTGGCTGTTAGGGGTAAAAGTGGTAAAAGTTTTTAAAAACCGTTAAAGATGAGTTGGAGAGGGCTTTATTTCTCTATATTTTTCTGTCAATCAATGTACTTGACCCAGAAACCACTTGCTAAAAGGGAGTACCTGATGATGAGTGGTTCCTAAAATCTCTGTCAGATCCAAAGTTGTCGTCCCGCCACTGCTTGACCTGTTCATCTTTACTATCATTCAGCCTGGTTGAACAAAGTCATGTGAGAGAAAGTAGTTATTGTCACATACGCCATTCAACCATGTAGATAACACTGGTAAGAAATTAAATTTGCATTCACTTTTCTTTGAAGTCAGATATCCGATTTAACATTATTTGTCATGTTTCTGAATGCACGGTCTGTCTCCTGGAGTTAAATGGTGGGAGATTTGGTAATACCTTACAAACGTCTGTCGTTTCAAGACCAGGCAGACAGCTAGGGCCACCAGAGTGACCACCAGAGCCCCAGCTGCTGTTCCAATTACAGCAAACACAGCATTCCTATTTATGCGCCCATGGCAGTCATTCCCAGAGAACCAGTAACCAGTATCTTCACACCTGTAAAAAGGAAAACAATTTACTGAAATTTCCACGAGCCAAAAATACTCTGTTGTTCTTTCAAGTCTGGAAACTTGTGATTCATCAGCTTTTTAGAGACATGAGACTGTGGCCCAACTGAAAAATACATATCCATTTACAAGAACAGAATCTCACCCTCATGGTGTCCAGAGCTCTGTGTTATTATCAGCAACAAGATACTTAAGTTTGTCAGGCTAGGTCAGACATTTACTTTGTTCTGGTAACCACTGATGTGCATACACTTTGTTTCTATACATCTCTCCGTAAAAGTGATAACTATTATTCTACACAACACATTCTACCAGACAAGAAATGTCCATAATTTGCAATTATATATTTTTTTACTCAAAGATGTGGCAAAAGGTATCACGTCCTTAATTCCCCATTTACAGTTATACTCTACAGCAGGTTCCTGCCTTTCAATAGCTAAACTATTAGATTCATTGCTTTATTGGGTCTTGTAATCTGCACCACTGCTCAGTTGTTGAAGTCTTATATTCCTACTTTTTTCTTTGAAAAGATGCTTTGACATGTTTTGGAGGCCATCAGTATAGATTTTTTTCTAGCTACATATACACTTTTACTCATGCTCTTAGTTTATTATGCTTGCAGGGTTTGTTCTTTTTTTAGTATGAAGGAAGTATATTTATAGCTTCTATCTTTGTTCTGCCTGTCTGCAGTCCTGTTCGTACATCTGAAAACAATGCAGTCAGAAGTATTTAACATCTTCAGTAACTGCAAGTGACAGAAAGACTTACTGGCAGGTTGAGCCGGTGCTCGTGATCCGGCAGGTGCCTGCGGCACAGTTCTTGGTTTTGCTGTGTAATGTTTCACACTGAGAGATACAGATTATCATGTCGGACGTTTGGACTGCAGTGTAGAAACTCCTGAATTCCTTGGGGATGTTCTGCTCACACACCACTTGAATTTAAAGGAAAACAACAAAATATCTTTTATCTTTCATGCGCACTGTTTTTCTCCGTTCTCTTCAAGGTGAAAATATCACTTGCAATGCAATGAACCACCATCTTTCTGGAACTGTCTTCAGTGACAAACATTTTGGTGTAATAAAAATGGTACTTATATTCTTCCAGTCTGCTCATATCCATGTATTTATAACTTTACGTGACATGCTGTTGCTTTTTAAACACTAATTAACTCACAGTTTGGGTGAAATTTTGGTTTATCAACAAAAGGTGTCCCCAAAATTGTCATCCTGGAACATTCTTCAGAACCTGAAAAAGAGTCATGTAAGTGTGTATGGCACTATTGAGTAGGATTCCATGTGTCTGTTGTTATAGTTCAATGCATGTTACCGTTTCTGCAGCTCTTTGCATAACTCAGAGCCTCTTGTATCTGCTTTGGAATCTCTTTTACCACTGCAGTTGTTGTCTTCCCATTTGTGATGTTCACTACCACCTCATGGGTCACCACTACGCTACCTTGTCTGTGGGAGTTGTTGCAGGAAAGTGGCAGGAACCATTTGCAAACCAGGAGTTGAAATGGAAGAAAGGAAGCAGGAAAATGAATCTCAAGAAAATCTGTTGCATAACAGATAAAAGGTGAGTTCAAACGTGTTTTATGAGCGCATTTACTTTTTTATGAGTAAATGAAGAATGTTTGTGCTGCGTGTGTTTACATTAAATAAGAAAGACAAGTTCAGGATGCAGGCCATCCATGTTCATCGTGTAGAAACTCTACATTTCATTAAAAAATAAAGCTACAAAATACTGAAGTCCTTTACTGGGCACATGCATGTTGCTATGTTAAGGTGGCATTTTATGATCTTTAATGTGACACTTTTCTTGACACTATGACAGTCTTTAAATGCTGTACTCTGCTCCTTTTTATGATTTATGGCAAGTAATGCACATGTAAAAACAGAGCAAAAGGAAAGCTGATGCTTCAGAAATATATTCAGTTTAAAACTGTGGGCTGCTTCAATCCATCCAAGATATATTTTTACCTGATTTTTAAGATGTTTAGTCCATTGTAATTTTCAACTTTGCTGTCATACACTTTGTCCATCTGAAAAAGCAAAAAAAAAAACTTAATCTTTTAAAATTGATAGAATATAGCTTCATGTTGCCCAGGTAACAATCTCTAAATCAGCTTTATAATGATGGTTAGTTACACCTTTTGAAGGGGCTTTGTAATATGTCAGTATTCAACTTTTGCATTTTAGATTCTGTATGGCTGTACGATGTATTTCACTCACATAAGTTGCGAAGTTATGTGCAAATTCTTGGTACCGTGTTGTCTCTGGGTGTTTATATTCTTCTCTGTAGGTGCCTTCAAATTCTATGATCACCAGTGTTGCTACAGCAATTGTGTCTGTATGTGCAAAAGAAAAAAACAGTTATAATGTTGCTGTTCTATTCTTGTATCATCTAAATGAAATATTTCAAATTAAATAGAATCTGTGATCATTTAGATTTTAAAAACACAAGGGACTCAGGCTGATTTTTGCTAAAAGGAGTCGTTCCCTCATATTCCTTAAAAAGAATTTATTACATAAATTAAACTCTGGTGAAAGAATAGAGGACTGATTTAGGCATTCCATTCGATTGGGGAAATCTGAGTAAGGATTAGTATACATATTGTTTTTATTTTTCAAATGATTTCCTACCTGCAGTGACACTGGTTTTGTAGTATTCACAGTGTTTTCCTTCCAGATTTGCAGGACAGTTACAAAAACCTTCCTTCAAAGTACCATTGTTCTGACAGGCAGGAGGAGCAGCAGCTAGAGATGGAAATATACTCATGTATTTTTTGCATAGTAAGAACATTTTGTGTTTTTATAAGAATAAGTAGCACAGTGGCAATGTTTTGCTGTACTTTAAAGTGAAAATTCAGTCATTTTCACAGCAGTTCTAAGTGTAATATGCCTGGTTTAAAAATATAAGTTACACTCAGCCACTTTGTGGAACATCTCAAAAATAAAACAATTTTTATTGAATTCATTAATTATTCCCCGATATGTAATCGCAATAATTAATTTTAGTCAAGTAGCAGAAACTGAGAACTTTAATCTTTAATGTAAAACAGCTGAATTGTTGTGAAATATATATATATATATATATATATATATATATATATATATATGAGCTGTACTTTGCTTTGCATCTGCTAAATACATACATGTTAATTTAACAATGAGGATTGGTCCAGGTTCCCTGCCTTTTTGTAAAATAACAGCCCATTAGTAACTTAAATATTTGCATCACTTGCAGTCTTACAGCAAATACACAACATAAAGATAAATTCATTGTAATAACTGAATTTCTTTTGTCCTAATGAATGTTATACCTACACAAAGTCGGGGAAAATTTGTTCTCTGTTGCGCTATATATATATATATATATATATATATATATAAATTTTATTTCAGTTTTCCCCTTTGTCTACAATTAGTTTTATAGAAATTTTTGCATATATTTAAAAGAGTTTGTACCTTTATCATACCGAAAATGCTTTTCATCTTTCATACTTACCTGTTGTGTCCTGTAATATCAACCAGTGAAGCAGAAAAGTTATCACAAATAAGTCTCCCATGGTTGTCAAGTTGTTTTCAGTTGAGTCCAAACAGTCCATAGTGCCACTATCAGGGGTAAACCCTGCATGCTCATGTGATGGTCTCAAGTTTAAACATTAACATCTTGGAATTCTGTCTGTAATCTGTCTCTTATCATTTCATAAGTATTTTCATTTAACAGGTTATTGGATTATTTACAGAAAGAAAGTCCTTTATCTTTCAGCAAGTTATATTGACGCAACAAAGCATGTAGTAATGTGCAGGGTGGAAATGGGTGTGGTGGTAATGAAAGATATATGTCAGTTTAAACAGTCTCAAGCATTTTCCCCATATAAAGAATAACAACAGACATCTAAAGAGAAGTTTATTCTTTAAATTTTGTGCTTTTTAGAAAACTGCAAAGGGTATATACATTAAAGTGTTACATGTCAAAATGCTATAAAGTTATAGAAAATTCCCAGAATGTGATTTAAACATGTTGTATTTCAATCCTAAAACATTAAATGAATATCTACAGACAATAGGATACCAATAAAAAGTCCATATGTTTGAATCAGCCTTGATCATATTTAGAGATATCTGACTCATGGTGCAAAGCTCTTTATTACAAATGATAAATATTTTAGAATAAATAATGATTTACATAGTATGATGCCAGTAAAAAAAGAAACATTACTGTTTTAACATTTTGCACACTTTTTGTTTTAATGTTCTATGAATTTCAGTACATAAGTGTTGTATATGTTGTTCTTGACAATGCCTGTTTATTTAAGATGTACTGATAATTTCTGTGAATTTTCATCAAATACAGGACATGATACAAATCAAATTCAGCGTTGTGTGTTACTTGAAGCACAAGTGTATATGTATTACTGCAAGTTGCCTTTCTGCTGAAAACTGTATTTTTTACTTCCAAAACCAGCCTGAACAATAACACAGAATTGTAGAATTTGTATGTTTTCATCTTGAGGAATGTAGTTTAGATAAAGTCTGCTAATCTTTACCGGAGCGTTCATGGTGTTTATCAAACATTGGCTGAGTTACTAGGTGCTGCCCAGGTCAGAAGAACAATGACACATTATGAAATCAGCACACTGTGCCACCCTTAAAGTGGCTGCATTCAGTAATAGTGCAGTTAAACAGGTGGACACCACAGAGAGAGACGTGACAGTCATAGTCCAGTGATGGAAAGGAAAAAAGTAATAAGAAAAAATGTGTCACCAAACTTAATTACCCTTACTTTAGAAATCTGTGCAGTGTTGTGCGTCTGCAATGTATAATTTCATATCCCTCCCAGTCACCAGTTCAGATCTACACCCCAGTACACCCCTCTCTGGGTGGGTCCTCCTGCCAGCACCCTCCCATCCATTCCAGGTGTGTGTGTGTGTGTGTGTGTGTGTGTGTGTGTGTGTGTGTGTGTGTGTGTGTGTGTGTGTTTCTATGTGAGTCCACACAAAAACCATACCTTTATGCCAGATTTTGTCTTTGTTTTGAAAAACAACAGTTAGTATCAAGAAAAATCAAATAAACAGAGAGTAAGCTTTTTAGATATGGAGAGTTTTCAAAACAACTCGGAAGACAGCACAAAATGCGCATTTCAGCTGTTATAATACATAAATACTATATAATTAAATAATGTTATGTACTCTTAGCAAAATATGTTAAAAAAATAACCAGCCATCCGATACTGAAAATGTCAAAGCATCGATGCTGGAACATTCTCTATTACAGTTTATTTAGATCAGCACAGAACAATTATTAAAGCCTATTCTTGCCTTACTGAAAGATTTTGAAAAAATCTGCTTTTGTCGTAAAAGTTTTTTTGTATGTTTTCAGTACTTTATTCTGTCCTTTTTAGTCTGGATTTTTGCCGTTCTTCTTGAAGTCTGTTGAAATGATGTTGCCCAGGAAGTCGAAGCAGATTTATGATGGAAAAGACGAGTAGCAGGAGCTAGATGTAAACAGAGGACCGCAGCTGTGGCCTGAAAAGCTGAAACCAAGAGATTGGGTCAGCAAAGTGAACTCAGAGGAACCACAGCAAAGAGGTTGGATCAGGGAGTGTTACGTCTTCCGCTTTATTACTTTGCTGGACATAAATGCAAATTAGCTCAGAGAATCACACCATTACTGTTGATTTCTGCAATCATATTTTTGTGCTTGATTCGTGAACCTCTACTCGTGTCAGCGGTTCAAGTTCTCTGTTCTACAAGTCTGGGCAGCTCACCTGCAGGTGTCTGTCCATATTGATAGCAGGTGGGTGTGTGCCTTCTTGCTTGTCATACTGGTTGTTGGAGAGGCTAAAACCATGTCTTTGGTTAAAACCATGATGGCCATAAAAGGAAGTCCGTGTGCCTGAACGTGAGGATTCAGCTGTTAAATTGTACAGGTCTATATATCCACCATTAGGGATAGCAGAATCATTCTCTGGGGAGAGAAAAACAAAAATATAGGGAGCAAATTAAGAATCTTGTAAAAAATAAGAATGCAACCATTCCATATTAAATATGCACCTGATACTACCTGCCAGGGTGTGCTTCTTCTCAGAGGAAGGCCATTCAAAGTCATCCTCTAGCCATTCCTTCACCTGGTCATCTTTACAGTCCTTCCTCCTGTGGTGGGGTAATGTAGTACAATGTTCATTTTCATCTTATCTCCATTATCATGGGAGTGCACATGGAACGTAAGACAAATAAATTCACATTCTGCAAATAAGATATTTACATCCCTCCCGAGACTAGCTTACTGAAAGTTGGGTAGAGTGGCCCCAGTCTTGCCATGGATGTACTTATTGCACAGTGTAAAGTAGGGGGACGTGTAGCATCTCACCGTTTAGCATTTATATTTTGCCAGACGACGAAGACGATCAGAGCCACCAGAGCGATTAGTAGGGCTACCCCTAAAACCCCACATATGGCAGAAACAACGTCCTTCTTGATGGGCCCATAACAGTCAGCTCCAGAGTACCAGTAACCTTTTTTACATCTGCAGCACAAGACAGTCACACATTATTGTACAGTCCTCAAGTAGCGTGCAATATTGAGCAATTGACATTATTGTTAGTTATGTTGTGGAACCTAATGTTTCTCTATCTTTTTTATTCTAAGCAAATGTTCTTCTTTTGGGGGAAAGGGTTATTTATTAATCTAAATAATTGATTAACATCAATTTTGATGCTGTTCTGTACAGTCAGGCATAGTTGGCACAATATAGTTGAAGCTGAAAACATGCTACAGTTCCATTATACTTTTTTAAAGTTAGTCCAGGCCATAATCTCCTAAACCGACAGCTGAGGGAGGGCTGATCAGAAGGAAATAAGTGCAAGATGCCACCATAATCCCTTATGAAAACCCCTTCAAAAAAAGACCTTGGGACTGAGAAGAGAAGGTTCTCTGAAACTTATCGATTTGTAGCCTAAGTCTTTTTTTGTGCATTTCATGTTGGTTATGTGCCTTTGTCTGGGGGTTTTAGTCATCCAAAAGAGCTTATACTTTTTCTGTCTTTTGAAGCTAGTTCTGTAAATTTATTGAACAGGTGTTTTATACGTTTATATAATTCTACCCACTGCTGCCTATTGAACCATACAAAGCCTGGTGTGTAACATTCCTTAGTTTTTTACTGAAGGTACTTGTGCTCTTTATGTGCTCTGTTACTTCCTATGTATTATTATAAGTTGCCTTATTTGGCAACTTATAGTCTTATGTATTATAAAACAAATAACCATTCGCTGAAATGAAGGTTTTTCCTGGGATTCAAGTATTATAAAAATGATATTTAGACTCACTCGCAGGTCGGACCAGCACTCATGATCCGACAGATGCCATCATTGCAGTTCTTTTTTTTGCTGTGAGCATCATCACACTGAGAGATACAGATGACTTTCCCGTCCTTGATGGATGCAGTATAATAATTCCTGAAATCCTTGGAGATGTAGTTATCACAGACCACTGGAATTGTGAGAAAAATGTAAAAACAGCTGTGATCATTCTCTTCTGTCTAACAAAGTCTTAGTCAAAGTAATTTCATAAATTTGGATAATTTCAGCCATCATGTGCTCTAATCATGGCAATTGCAGTAAATGGAAATTATGACAACTGTAATTGTGACTATTCTATCTCATAATACTGTAGAAGGCCTCTCTTGGCCTTCAGGTTACTTTGTTGAGTGCACGTTCCCCACATCCACTGATCCACTCACTTTCTGGGGAATATTTTAATTGTTCGACAAAAGGTTCTTTAACCATCGGAAGGCATTCCTGTGATCCTGAAACACAGCAGAAATTTATGCCTGTATTTATTTAAATGAACAGTGTGTAGGAAAACTTCTGTGTCCATTCATTCCTGTCATGTAGCTCACCTGTGCAGTTTGCATTGTGCAAGGCCTCTTTAATTTGATCTGGAGCCTGACTGATCATTCCTGTTGCGTTTTCTCCATTTGATATGTTCAGTACTACCTCGTGGTCCACCACCACACTGCCTTTCCTGTGGTGAGAGTGGACACAAGTTAAGGCAGGATGGAAAAGTCCCAGATATCCAGTACTGTTAAAATCTTAGCCCTCTTTGCAGAGGTGGAATGATTTTTAATGGACTGAGTACAGGAGAGGTTGGAACTTTTCTTTGGTCCTTTATTTACCTGAGTTTAATGATCTTCATTTTCAAGTAATTATCAACAGTTTTATTATACTGTGGTTCCATCTGAAAGACAAGAGAAGACCCAACTTCTGTTTCTGCAGAGTTAACAAAAATTTGTTTGCAAGGTTTGTTTGTAGGTACAGAAACCCGATGAATGTTAAATAAGAATGTCAATATATATTGTATTTTAAAGTGCCATTTAGATGCTACAAATGATCATTCAGTCTGAGGACTCAAAACATTTCAACGGTTAATTTACTCTCAGATATCAAAACTAATTTGTTTGTTAAGATGGTGGCATTAATTTTTTTATTGAAACACTAATCACGACAGAACGTTCTGGAACCACAGAACATTCCGGAGCCATTATATCTACATGGTGACCCCATATCAACTCTGATTCAATGGAAATTCATTTTTATTAAAACAGTTACTAATGTACTCTATTTTACATTGAGCTTCGTTTTTTAGTTATTTGCATTATTTAAATACATTTAACAGTTTATTTTTTCCATGGAAAACCAAACAAATTCCATACCTTATTTTTGAAATTACTGATGAAGCTTTTGTACTCATCCGAATCTTCATTATTGTATTGTTCCTTAAATGATTCATTAAGTGTGACGCTGACGCCTGCTGTTACTTCAAAAAAGTCTGTATTGCCAAAAAAAGATAAAAACTTAGTTTTTCCAAATTTGATAATTTGTATTAACCACTCGACTGGTACAAAAAAGGCATTGCAGCACAGTGAGCATACACTACTGTGTAGAATCAGTTGATTGAAATTCCATCAGGACAGAACTTTACAAAAAAAGAAAGGTAATTTGCTCATGAATATTTCTGTTATGTATTTAATTTCATTATTGTTCCAAATTGATCATATTTGTGTTAATTCACTTAAGCTGGAAGTTTTAGCGTTAGTTGTATTGAGTTTTGTTAATATCTGATACTCTGATACTTACCAAATGACAAAGGAGGCTGATACACCTCACACCACTGTCCTCCAAAATTTGGAAAACAATTACAGACGCCATTTTCCAGTTTCCCATTGTTAGAACAGGGTGGAGCTGTTGGAGAGGGACGCACTGTCATGGGGGATGTAGTGACAGTGATGATTGTACTCATAGAGGTATGACTGGTACTTGTAGAGACGGTAGACTGAGTGGCTTCTGCGGTCACTGTAACTTCAGTTTTTGTACTTGAGTCAGTTGCTGATGGGCTTTCTGTAGTAGTACTGGGTGAA